>CM053770.1:649321759-649383073 GCA_028658325.1 Potorous gilbertii | reverse complement strand
ATAGAAGAGAGGGCAGATTGGTGATAGGGGAAATTAGAATGCTCAGTGTACTGGGGTGGGGGAGGGGACAAATGGGGAGAATATTTTGGAACCCAAAATCTTGTGAAAATGAATGTAAAAAATTAAATAAATAAATTTATATAAAAAAAAGAAAATCCTTCTACTAATATAAATTGACAACATATATGACCTGTAGTATTTAAAAGTTGGCTGGAGCCTGAGACTTCCTTATGTATCAGAGACAAGTTAGGTAATTTGCTTGTATATGTCGTAAGAGCTGAAATTCAGGTCTTCCTCACCTATATATCAGACCTCTATTCCCTTATTAGTCCTTAGATTGTAGAGATGTGTGAGGTAACAAAGTTAATTCAGAACCATCAACACCTTATTTTCATTTTACAGTTCACTTCTCATATGAGATTATAAAGGACAGAGGACTAGAAAACATCTCTTCTTGTTGGAATTATGATTATATGACTTATTTTTCAAGATAAAATAGAAGATGGAAAAGTCTGTTAATTTTTGATAGCCAGACTGATTTTGTTTTGGCAAAAGATTTTATCAGCTATTTTGACACTGGCAAATATAGCCTAAATGGAAAAGGAAATTTTTTATGAAATCTAATTTAGAATTCAGGAGGGCTCTAAGTTGACATGTCACAGAACTTAATGACTGAAAAAGACCTGTACATGGTGTACTGTGTGAAATGATCACTATATTTAGAATAAAAGACCTTGAGTTTAAATCCTGAGTCTGCTCTTTTGTAGTTTTTCTAGCCAAATCATATAAAAATTCTATGCCTCAGTTTTCCCATCTGTAAAATAAGCAGTATGTTTCTCCAAGGTCCCTATAGCACTATATTCTGTAAAGTGATGATAAGTTTATGGTTATAAAGATAAGCAGTCCATTCCCTGCCTGAAGCAGAATACTCTCCACAATTACTCTGAGAAGTGGCCTTGTTTGAAGACATCCAGTGATGGGAAATGCCCCCTGAGATAGCCCATTCCATACATATCTAATCCAATGTTTGCATTTTATAGATGAGGGAAAGGAGGAGAAATGACTTGGTCATGCTCATGCAGGTTGATCATGATGGAACTGGGACTAGTCTTCAATGTTCTCATAACTCCTATTCAATAACTTTTTCCACTATAATTGTCTAAAGACAGAAGAACTTATTTTCTTTTCTTTGAGATTCTTGCCTGTAGGCAAGATTTGTGACTTGAAACACCTTACTTAAAGCAGAATTTCAAGACAGTGTATTATTGTCTTTACCTGCTTTATTTCCTGCAAAAGTCACCTAAATAAAATAGAGTCATGGCTATTTACAATTTAAACAAGATCTGATTTGAAGAACTTCATAATATTAATATATAGATAAAGGATTCTTGCCAGCTATAATTACAGGGAGAAAAAAAAGACATCTGAGTCTAGTAACAGTGACTTCATATCTTCACATGGCAAGTAAAGGTACCTCCCAGATAGCCTTCCTAAAAATGCATCTTGAAGAGTAGGGGAGGGAACAAAGTGATGGGATAAACATTGACTTGTGAGGTCCAAAAACCAAGTGGAATATTTTAAAAGTATGAAATACAGTACAAAAACCCACTGTCAAGCATTCTGAAAAGGTTACATGCTGAGATTATATGAAAAACTAACCAAGAAAATCTGGGCCCAGTATGGGGAAATTGGGAGGACAAGCCGAAAAATCTAAATCAGAACAACCAATAAACCAGATGGCTCAGAGGGGAATTTAATTGCTGTGTATAAAATCTAATATGGTGCAGGCACAGTCAAGCCAGGTGACTTTTTTCTGTTAAACATGGATATTGTAGCTAGCAGAACACCCGTAAACAGACATTTCCGATATACTCAGAATTCTCATTTAGAATTATTTATTTTGTACTATCGCAATACTGTTTCCCCTAGTCCCCTATGTCCTCACTATCACCTCCAGATATCTCTCTCCTGTAGCCTCTCTATAACATCTAACAATGCTTCCCTCATGCCTCCCGTGATTCTCTTTAACCTTTAATGATACCTCTACCTCTCCATAACCATCACAATAATCTCTAACTCCCCATCTCCACTTTTCTTGATTTTGTCTTCCTCCACTTTTCCAGTAAAAGAGCTTAGATAAATATTAAGGCAACTGACTCTTGTTTCTAAGGAAGACTTGATCAGCACCATGGAGGGAACATGAAAATCGAAAACAGAAATGTTTTAATAACTATTGTTTCAAACCCAAATTTCTTGGGTTATTAAGCTGTGTTACATTCACGTATAATTTTGTTTTATTCTTGATGATAGCTTAGGACTTGAGTAAGACCTCATAAAAGAGAAAATAAAGAATATAGATCTCATAATTAGCATGGCATGTTTATTTAGTTTCTATTAAATACAATGTGTGTGTACATGTGTATGTATTTTACATTAAATACATTAAAGGAGGTATGATTTTGATTCTGACATTGTAGATTTAGTTATCTAACAAGACTCATAAGCAAAAAGGAACAAAGAAGATAAACATAGAAGACAGATGCATGTTCTTAAGATAAAAGCATGTTACTAATTTTATATATATCATGAGTGTAATATTACATATACATACATATATATGAACTTACATATATAAGGTATAAATTTAGATTGTTTGTATCTATATTTGTGTGCAGAATACCCAAAATAATTTTAGGGAAATAAGCAATTATTAATCGCTAAGTGTGAGCTAGGCCCTATGTTAGACTATGGAAGTAAAAATTTAGAGAAGGAAATAATTGCTACTTTCAAGATGTTTACATTATCTGCAGTGGTAGATAGAGTGTTGAAACCCACACTGATGAATTAAAGCATTCTTGAAGTGTTTTAATAATTTTGGTAGCACTGATGGCTTTGTGGTAAGCATACAAACTTCAACTCAATTCAATTCAACAAACATTTATGGAATGCTTTCTCTATCCCAGGCACTATGCAAAGAACTGGTGCTACAAAGGCAAAAATGAAAGACTCTGTGTTCACTAAGTTCCCATGACCCTAGGAAAGAGGAAATGTTTCACATTAAAATGATTAAATATGATTTTATTGATACTCCTTTTTTAACCACATTTTTTTCTGAATAGGTCTCTCCCCGTCTTACACAACCAATTATATTGAAAGAGATTAAAAAAGAAAAGAAACTTCAGGAAAATTGACCAAGATATCAAGTATTTGGTGATATGTGCTACATCCCAGTCAGTTCTTCATCTTTTTAAAGAGGGAAAGGATGTAATGTGCAATTTCTCAACCCGTTCTCAGGGGAAAGCATGATTATCCAATTTCATTTTTTTCTTTCTATTTACATTGTTATTGTGTCTGTCCTGCTCACACCATGCACCTTCTACTCTGATAATGATGTCTGCCACTACCCATCAGTAGCCAGAATTCTGTCCATAGGGCCTTGACTATGATAGTTAAATTTTACCTTATCTTTTTTGAGGGACAAGGAGAATGGTGGTAGAAACTTTGATCCATCATACCTCACTACTCTTTTCTAGCTAAACTTATGTATCAATTTTCCTTAGGACAGGGGTTCTTAATCAGTAGTCTTGGAACATTTTTTCCTTTAATTTCAATGACCCTCTCAATATTATTGGTTTCCTTTTGTAATCACATGAATTTTATTTTATGCATTTATAAACATTATTATGAGAAGAGATCCATGGAACTTACAAAAGAAATAGTCATCAATATCGTCATCAACACACACACACACACACACACACACACACACACACACACACACAAAGTCCCCTTCCCCAGTAGAATACAAGCAAGCAAAATAATCTTTTAGGGAAAGCACTGCTCTTGCATGCACATATTTCTATCTTTAATTCTTAGTACAATGGTGTCTGTCTATCTATCTATCTATCTATCTATTTATCTATCTATCTATGTCTTTCTGAGAGTCCTATCTTGTTTTCCTGGTTCTGCTTAATTCAGTCTTATATACCTTCTCAGGTTTTTCTCACTTCTGTATATTTTATCCAATGTACTAATATTCCATTATATTTTTGCACCAAAATTTGTGTGGCCATCCGTCAATCAATAGATACCTACTTGATAGAAAATATTTGCTCCATAATTGACAACTGCAGGAATGAGGAGCAAGCCTCATTAGAATGGAATACTTGTTATCCTTTCCTTCTCACTCCACCTTGTGGCCCTCAACATACATTCACAATCTGGCTATTTGACATGTATATATTATACATCTGGAACAAAGAATTTTTATCACTGAAAGTCAAACAGGCTGTATAAAAAAGCATTTGGCTTGGGACTTGGTTTCCTTGATATCGTGTCCTCTCAGACTGAGTTCACCCACTTAAGCTTTAGCTGTCCAGTCATATCCATCTCAAAATAATTTCCTGCTAAGCAGTGGCTTGTGAAATGACTACATCACTCTAGAAGTCTTAAGTAGATAAAAACTATCTGCAGGCATTTTTTCCCTTTTGTTCTGAATTCAGTAGAAGTTTTCAGAGCATGTAAGGACTAATAACATTTATGACATTTTTTTTTCCAGTAGAAAGAAGGCAGATGATTTGCAGTCTTCCCTATGGAAGGTGCACCACAAGTATATGCATGTCTATAATGTGTATGTATGTGTGTACCTGTAACTATATACAAACAGATTTCATAATACACATCTATCTTTACAAATGAACACATGTATATGGAGTTGCACTGCATAAATATGTACACATGCACATATTGTGTAAGAATGCACGTATGCTTTGTGTAGGTATATGCACGTGTGTATATGTATGTATATGTACATGCATATGTGAATATTGGGGGAATATTTCTGACTCTACCACTTTTTGAGAGAGTTTATATGCTATTCCTAGGATGACTTATAATTGATGCCCAGAGTTAGATACTGTGAATTGGAAGGAACCTCAAAGACCATGTAGTCTAATTGATAGATGACCAGGACCACTTGAATGGCTACCTTCCACAGTAATCTGGAATACTGTAGAATGCAATAACAGGCAGTGTTTGGTGGGAGGGCAAGAACACAGCCTTGGAGCCCAAGGATCTAGTTTTGGATTCTGGTGCTGCCATTATTTGCATGACTTTGGGTTCTCTAAGCCTCCATCTGTAAAATGAGTGAGTTGGATTGAATGATATCTATCGTCTCTATCAGATCTAAGTCTGTTATTGATGGGAAACTTACTGGCTTTAAGGTCAAGAGAGCTGGGTGTGAATCTCACCTTGGCTTATCAGCTGTGGTTTCCTCAAGGTCAAGGTTAATGCTTTGCTTTGCTTTTTGTCTTTCAGGCTTAGTACAATGTCTGGCGTATAGTCCAGGCTTTATAAATACATGTCAGATCTGTGTGACTTTAGGCAAGTCACTCTTTTGTCTCAGTTCGTCCTCCATGAAAGGAGGTCATTGGCTAGACATCTTCCAAGGTTCTTTCAAAAGCTAAATCTATAATTCTATGCTCTTACTCCGGCATCTTAATCATTTATTATTGCTAATTATTGATTACTATGAGGGTCACAACCTGTCTTGTTTTAACAATGTGTAAGTAAATATAAGTGGAACCCTAAGGTCAGCTATTAATGATGAATTTTATTCCCCCTCGTCTTTTCATGTATGTAAGTATAGGTATCTGGGGGAAACGCAAAATCACAATCACAAGAGACAGCATTTATATAATGCTTTAAGATTTCCATCGTTCATTGCAAATGTTACCTTTAATCCTTACAGCCCTATATTTGATCCTTACACCTATGAGATAAGGGCTATTACCATTCTCATCAAACAGATGATGAAACCGAGACTTACAGAAGTTAACTGACTTCTCCAGAGTCATAGAGTTAGTTGTCTGAGGCTAGATTTGAACTCAGGTTTCCTGATTCTTGGTTCAGTAGTCTGATTATCATACCACCTAGCTTTGTGAATTATTTTAATCTCTCCCAACTCCATTTCCCTGTAAACCAGGGGAAAATGAACATGTCATGCTCAACATTTTTTACTCTATCCCCTTTTGGGGAGAGTTCATATTCTAGGACTGGAATGACTTGTAACTATGCCAAGAACTTCTGGCTATAATAAGTTATTAGGGACCTCAGAAGTCATATACTTCACACCAGTTAGAGTTAATAAAGTAGGTGACTCATTAGAGTATTGGACCTGAAATCAGAAAGAACTAAGTTCAAATCCAGCCCCAGACCCTTGTTAGTTGTGTTATCTTGGGCAAGTCACTTAAGTAGTCTGTTTCAGGTTCCTTAACTGTAAAATCCAGAAAATAATAGATCCTAGCTCTCAAGATTGTTGAAAGCCTGTCACATAGAAGCTACTAAATAAATGTTGGTTTCTTTTCTACCATACTTAAACAAGAATATATCCTGTATCATCTCAGAAAAGTGGTCATCCAGAATTTTCATAGTGATGCCCAATAAAAGCAAACTCACTACCTCCCACTATTTCCCAAGGCAGCCAATTTCACTGTTGTACAGTTCAAATGTCTTGTGAGTAGGATACACAATGTAGTCTACAGCGTCTCTGGACAGACAAAACATATACCTGTATAATGACTAGAGAACAATGCAGGGGGAGTTACAGTAACCAAATGTCAAAATGTATGATACAGACAAATGTTACAGGAGGTTAGGGATGGCAGAGATGAATGTGAGTTGGAGGTTTCAAATAAGTTCTGCAATTCTTTAAAATTTGAAGATGTTATTTTGACATTGTATAAATGCAGCCAAATGGCTGTAGTTCTTAATAGGGGCTTGCCCGTCTTAAATCTCAGATTCCTGCCTGAAAATAGTCTCCTTGGAATCTGATTTCCTGATCTCTCCCTCATCCATCCCCCACCTCAGCACTAGTACTCTATCTTTAGAGTTCCTGACCAAATTATTTTTTGTTCTCATTTTGCATAATCTTTTTTCAGTTGTGTATATTTCTAAAGATGGAGGACATGGGATCATAAATAGGCAATTTTCTAAAATGGATGCCTTTTCATTTTCTTTTTTTAGAAAAACCTCCTTAAGCTGTGAAAATGACATCATGGTCATTTTCTAAAGCTTATTACCCAGATTACTATTAATAGTGACCAGACAACATAATTAGCACCTGCATTTTCAAAGTCCTTAGAAATATTAATTATGTAACCTTTCTAGCACCCCACTTTACACATAGAGAAATCAAAGCAGAGGTTATGTTTTTTCCAAAGCAAAATTTAGCAATATGTCCCCAATGTCCCTGCCCCGTCCTTAGACCTGCAAATGAGCTGTCCTCCCCCTTCTTACCTAAAATCATGAATACTGAGCTGAAGATTTGTACTAGGAAAGATGCATTAGCCCACCTGCCTGTAAGGTAATTCAGGCAAGTCCCCTGATGAGCACAGATACATTGAATTTCAGAGTTAAAGAAAGCCTTGGAAATCATCTTATCCTAGGACCATGGATGCAATAATAACTGATATTTTATTTAAGTTTATAAGATACTTTTTACATATTTTCCCACAATTATACTAAGAGGTAAGTATTATTATTACATTTTGGCAGAGAAAGAAGGTAAGAGTGAAGGAGGTTTAGTGGCTTGTGTGGAGAAGCACAACAATCCAGACCCCTCAATCTATTCACTGTGCTTTGGGTAAGAGACTCATTTTGGTTCATTCAGCAAGGAAATGTCAGAGATGGGTTTAAAACCTAGTTTTCTCCTACCTCTAAAAATGACTGCTCTTTCCACTAACATCTGGTATCTCTCGCTTATAATTTATTTTGAGATTTTAGATTCCTGAGCTGGAAGGGTTCTCAAAGATCATCTAATCCAACTCCTTTTTACAGATGAAGAAACTGAGGCTTAGGCAGGTTAAAATATTGGCTTTTTGGTCACATATAGATTCATAAGTTTATGCCTGGGGAAGATATCAGGAGCAATCTAGTCATTTTTACAGATGAGGAAACAGATGGAGTTTAAGTGAACTGACCAAGATCATACAGATATAAACCATGACACCTGGGGTTCGAATCAATTCCTGTGATTTAAAATTCTTCTCTATTTCCATAAGACTATCTCACTATTCTTGGTGGAGCCAGGCTATTTAAATAGATTTCAACATCAATATAATTTAGAATTGAGAGAGATATTAGAAATAATCCACTCCAAGAACTTCATTTAACCAATAAGATGATAGCTGAGAGGAACCTCAGAACTTCCCTAATCCAAACTTTTATTTCACCGATAAGGAACCTAAGACTCAGGAACATTAAGTGACTTGCCAAGGGCACTATGGCTTGTTAATATCACCACTGGGATTCCAACCCGGATTTCCTGAGTCAAGAGCATTTTTCATTATGCTACATGACCCCCTTTTACTTCATGAATGAAAATCAGCCACGGTGCTAAAGAGAAATAAGAACCAGGAGCCCCTCTGTTTTCCTTCCATGCCTTTCCTTCTCTGTATGACATTTGTATTTGTATCTCTAACACTTAATATGATGATTAATGCATCTAGCCCTGAATAAATAGATTTTAAGTGATTGAAGTTAGGTAAAAGAATAGCATAGGGAGTTCTCTCTCTCCTCTCTCTCCCTCCCTCCCTCCCTCCCTCCCTCCCTCCCTCTCTCCCTCTCTCTCTCTCTCTCTCTCTCTCTCTCTCTCTCTCTCTCTCTCGCCTCCTCCTCCCCTTATTAGGTGACTCAAAACTTAATCTTTTCATGTGCAAAAGAAAAATAGGGTTGTAGAAAGTGAAGTGATTTTAATTTACAGGTGAAATGGGGGAAGAAACATTTCACAGTGTCATACCACAGGATTTGTCATAGGACCACTGAACCAGAAGAGATATTAGGAATGACTCAGCTAAGCCTTCTCATTTCATAGATGAGGAAATCAAAGCTCACAGGAGTCAAGTGATTTGTCCAGGGTCATGCATCTAGTTAGCAGTAAAGCCTGGATTGAGAGTTAAGAGATATGGTTCCAGGAGAAAAAAAATTAGATATTCATTGAACTGAAATTCATCCCCAACTTCTTGTATTATTTGATTTCATTTTAGTAAGGGACTGAAAGATTTTGTTTCAAATAAACAAGAAATATGGAAGTGATAAATACTAGGCTGTTCTTAATAGAATAATTTAATGATATCTCTCTACTATACTGCAACCTTCTTGGGGTGGTCCCTCACTACTTCACACCTAGACTATTATAACAACCTTCTGGTTGAACTCTCTGCTACGTCTCTTCCAGTTTTTATTCATACCCCCCTCAGCTGCCAAAGTGATCTTAAAATACAGGTCACCACCCAACCTCTCTCTGCTCAACAAACTCCGGTGGCTCCTTTTACCCTTCACAATCAAATCTCAGATCCTCTATTTCACTTGTTATTCATCACTTGATCACTTCCTTTTCAGTCCTCTTTCAGCTTACTCTCCTCTGAGATCTAGCAATATTGGTCTTGTTCCTTGTACATGATACTCCCAACTCTGTACCTCTTTACTGACTTTTTCCCATATTTAGAACACTTTCTTTCCTTCATTTCTTCTGCATTTTGAATTCCTTGAATTCCTTCAAAGATCAGCTCAAATCCCATCTTCTGCAGGAAACTTTTCCCAATCTTGTGCCTATGCCCATCCCTGGCTAATTTCCTTCTGAGATTATCTCCCATTTACCATATCTCTATGTGTGTGTGTATGTATGTACAGTATGTATATATGGCATGTATGTATGTATACATGGTATATGTATATATAGCAACTATATATTTGATATATTTCATATATGATTAATGGGAAATAATCTATAATATATACATGCACATACATCTTACATGTACATGCTTGCTTTCACATCGTCTCTGCCCATTAGAAAATGAGTTTCTTGAGGTCAGAGAAAATATTTTTTTATATACACAGAGCTTAGAACAGTACCTCATCAAAAAGTTCACTAAATAAATTCTTACTGACTGATTTATGCATAATCTAGTCAAAATAAGATACTTGAGATTGAATTGGGGTCATGTCACTACATTCTGGAAGTGAAATTCTCTATAGCTACTAAAATCCACATTTATTGATAGTAGAGACAATTTTTTATATAAGATTGAAGAATCAAGTGCAGAAGTTTAGAAGTTATGCCTTAATATTTCCCCTGTACTGAAAAAATGCTATTTTTTATTCCACAATGAAAGTTGGATCATACCAAGCTTTCTCAAAAATCCACCAGCTTGTTCTTGCCACCTGTAGAGAACAGGGATGGATCGCATTAACCTGGTACACTCACCTTCTCTCGCATCCAATATTTCCTCTTGAAAATGAGTCTTGAAACAATTTGTGTTTTTGCTTCCCACACCTTTCCATCTTCCCAGAAGACTTGGTGGCTTTTGCCTCTATGGAAACATCAGGTAGCATCTTGTTCTGGCCATTGATCTGATACTTTTGACTGGTAGCAATCTATTTGAGAGTTGTCAGGCAATGAATGTGGATGCTTTTTTTCTTTTTCTTGTTCCAAATTTTCCTTAAATAAATTTGTTAGGGTGTTTATTACTATGATTTACACATTGTCTCATGGAGTTTTCTCTTAATTTTAAACATTTTTACAATGAACAATCAGCAGCCATTGGAAATTCAAATAAATAGATAAATAAAAACCACAACCTTGTAACAAATATTCATAGTAAAGCAAAACAAATCTCTATTCTGGCCACATCCAAAAAACCCCACATGTCTCCTTCTGCTCCCTAAGAGCATCACCTTGGTCACAAGATTGGTACCATGAGTAATCACTTTTTCTCTGGAAATTGTGGTTGGCCTTTATTTTGATTGGGTAGCTAGGTGGCACAGTAGACAGAGTATTGTGCCTGGAGTCAGGAAGACCTGAGTTCAAACATGGCCTTGGATACTAGTTGCATGACCCTGGACAAGTCACTTAATCTTGTTTGCTTCAGTTTACTCTTCTATAAAATGAGTTGGAGAAGGAAATGGCAAATGATTGCAGGATCTTTGCAAAGAAAACTCCAAATGCAGTCACAAAGAGTCAGACAGGACTGAAATGAACGAACATCAACATTGTGTTGATTTGTGTTCTTGTCTTTCAAAGTTGTTTATAATTACAATGTTGCTGTCATATTATAACTTGTTCTGGTTCTGACCATTTTACTCTTCCTCAGTTCAGAGAAGTTTTCCCAGAATTCTCTGAAAGTATAACTTTCATCATTTCTTCTACCACAAAATAGTATGCATCCATATGCCATAATTTGTTGAGCCACTGTTCAGTTCATAGACATCCCTTAGTTTTTCTTTGCCACCACAAAAAGAGTTGCTACAAATATTTTTGCCCATATGGATTCTTTTTTTCCCTTGCTTTGGTCTCTGGGGTATAGGTCTATTAGCAGTAGTGTTGGGTCAAGGGGTATGCACAGGTCAGTACCTTGTGTTAATACTTTTCTAACGGGTCATCTCTAATGTCTGCCACTCTCTAAATGGAATTCCTTCATGGCTGCTGTTTAGGGTAGACATTCCTTTCTAATCATCTATAGATGGTACCACGGTGAAGCAGGCGCTCCTCAATAGGCCAATTTTCCCTTGGACACAGTCCAATTGTAAAACTGGCCTCCCGATGACTGAGATCCTGGACAAATAACTCAACTTCTCAGTTTTATCATATGTTGAATGAGGGGGCTGGATTAGCTCCTGAGAAGTTCCTTATAGCTCTAACTCTGTTATCCTGTGATCTTTCATTGCAAAAATGGAAAACTATACTTCAGGAATATTGAATTTAATATTTTATACCATCAGACTCAGTTAACATATTAGTTAATTTTGAGGAAGATTTTTTTTCTCTTTAAAAAAATTCCACTAGCATAAGGGTTATGTTTTGGAAACTAGTGTAAAATAAGAATGAAAAAAATACTAAGAAAAATAAAAGTTGCTACATGACCACTTGTGTTGTATGTTGTATTGAAGAATATTGGCAAGCATAACAAATATGACAAAGTTGCTAATGTTCCTTCCAGAATTAAAACTCTGTGATCCTACATATTTCTGATCCACATAAGTAGTACTTTTAAAGTCCAGAACTTCATCAGAAGGGAGAACTATGTGAAAGATTCAATAAAAATCTTTCTTAGACACAGTAGGCAAGGAATATAGCAACCTCCTGTTTGAGAAACCCAAAGACCCCAGCTTCTGGGATAAGAACTCACTGTTCAACAAAAGTTGCTGGGAAAACTGGTTAAGAGTGGGGTGGAAATTAGGCATAGACCAATGCCTGACACCGTACACAAGAATAAAGTTCAAATGGGTACATGATTTAGGTATAAAGATTGATACCATGAATAAACTGGAGGAGCAAGGAATAGTGTATTTATCAGATTTATGGAGAAGGGAAGAATTTTTTACTAAAGAAGTGATAGAAAGCATTATGAAATGCAAGATGGATAATTTTGATTACATTAAACTGAAAAGTTTTTGCACAACCAAACTCAATGCATCCAAAATTCAGAGGGATTTAGTAAATTAGGAAAAAAATTTTATGGCTAAGCTTGGGGATAAAGGCCTCATTTCTAGAATATATAGAGAACTGACTCAAATATATAACCATACAAGTCATTCTCCAATTGATAAATGGTCAAAGGATATGAACAGGCAATTTTCAGGGGAAGAAATTAAAAATATCTATAATCATATGAAAAAGTGCTCTAAATCACTACTGGTTAGAGAGACACAGATCAAAACAACTCAGAGGTACCATATCACACCTATAAGATTGGCAAACATGACAGAACAAGAAAATAATAAATACTGGAGAGGATATGGGAGAGTTGGAACACTAATTCATTGTTGGTGGAGCTGTGAGCTCATCCAACCATTCTGAAGAATGGTTTGGAACTATGCCCAACGGGCTACAAAAATGTGCATACCCTTTAACCCAGCAATATTGCTACTAGGACTGTATCCCCAAGAGATTATAAAAATGGAAAAGGGTCCCACATGTACAAAAATATTTATAGCAGCCCTCTTTGTGGTGGCCAAGAACTGGAAATCAAGGGGATGCCCATCAACTGGGGAATGGCTTAATAAATTATGGTATATGAATGTAATGGAGTACTATTGCGCCATAAGAAATGATGAACAAGAAGACTTCAGGGAGGCCTGGAAGGACTTATATGATCTGATGCTGAGTGAAAGGAGCAGGAGAACTTTGTGCACAGCAATGACCACAGAGTGTGAGAGTTTTTCTGGTAGACTTGAAACTTTGTAATAACACAAGAACTTACTGAAAAAAAAATCCCAATGGTGGTTTTCTAAGGCAAAATGCCTTCCACGCTCAGAGAAAGAAATATGGAAGCCATTCGCAGAACGTAGCAGATCATGTTTGTGTGTGTGTGTGTGTGTGTGTGTGTGTGTTTTTAGTGTATTACATTTTGATTTGATACATGATTTCTTCCATTTATTTTAGTGCGACTACATAGGATGATGATAGTGAAAATGTGCTCAATAGGAAAGTATATGTAGAAACTATGCGGAATTGTATGCTGTCGTGGAGAGGGAGGGAGGTAGTGGGGGGAAGGTGTGGGGGGATAAAATCTTAATTTTAAGGAAGTGATTGTAGAACATTAAAAAAAAATAAAATAAATCTTTATTCCCTTTGGGAAAAAATAAAAACAACTGAAATTTCATTCGTTTCAGAGATCAATCAACATTTTTTAAACTCTGAATGTGTGCCAGAAACTGTACAAAGCACTGGGTATACAAAAATAGACAAAAAGTAGTCCCTGCTCTCAAGGAACTCACAGTATAATGGAGGATACAACAAACAAATATTTACAAAGCAAGGTACAGCTAGGTGGTTCAATGGACAGAGCACCAGTGAAGGAGTCAGGAGGGTCTGAGTTCAAATCTCACCTCAGACACTTGACACTCACTAGCTGTGTGACTTCGGGCAAGTCACAACCCCAATTGCCTCATCCTGAGTCATCTCCGATCATCTTGATGAATATCTGGTCACTGGATTCAGATGGCTTTGGAGGAGAAGTGAGACTGGTGACCTGCACAGCCCTCCCTCACTCAAAACAAAGTCAAGTGCAAGTCATGTCATTGTTTCTCTGATGATATGGTCTTCTTTGGCAACGAAGGATGAGCACACACATATACAAAGCAAGCTATACGTAAGATAAAAAAGAAATGACTAACAGAGGAGAGGCACTAGAAGGAAGAGGCATAGAGAAACACTTCCCGTGGAAGATGAGATTTTAATTAGGACTTAAAAGGAATTCAGGGAACTCAGTAAATGGAGGCGAATACAGAGAACATTCCAGGAATGGAGGACGACCAGAGAACATGTTCAGAATCAAGAGATGGAGCTGCTCGTAACTATCATCATTAAGAGTCTCTTCTTTTATCCACTGGGAATTCCCTCCCCTGTCTTTAGGTTATATGACTTGTCCATAGTCACGCAAGTTGAATGTGTGAGAGGCAGTAACTAAACAAAGGTCAGCCAGGGTGCTCTCCCCTATGACATGCTACCTCTCAAGAAGAATGATACAAGAGCTTTGACCTTTGAGGGCCCAAGTGCTATTCACTGTTGCTGCTATGAGCATTTATATCCTAGAAATGAGTAAATACTTCAAATTAGAGTTTGGTTTATTTTTTGTTGATTGTCTAGATTTAAGAAAGTGACAGAGAAAATATTAATGATGTAAATTAAATGTAAAAGGGTATCATGTACATTTTTTTCCAGTGAGATAGTTGTTAAGCATTTACTAGTACATCACTGAGATATTTATACAGTGTTTAAAGGACATGAAACCATGTCCAAACACATGAAACAAGATCCTTTAAAAACAGGTTGTATCTTTCTCTAATTGGGTTCTCATCAGCGATTTCCCTTTTGGTCATCTAGGACTGACTTTTCACATTTCCCATGGATATTCTAAATCTCTTTCACCTCTCTTTCAAAGGTAATACCTCCCCACTGTGGTTTTTTTCCAACAAATGACCTCACTTCCTATTTTACAAGGACAGTGAAGGTCTTTGGTCTCTCTGTAACCTTTCTATGTCCCTAATAATCCTCTTCTCCATTCTTTTTGCTCCCTAGTACATTGCCCTAGCAGTTCTCACATATAATGTTTATCTTTCTCTTTTTCCTCTACCCACTAGTATATGGTTCAAATGTCCCCATTCTATAATAGCAATAGCAAATAATTACATGTAGTAGACACTTAATAAATACTTGTTTCAATAATAATACATAGTAGGCATTTAATGAATATTTCAATAATAACTGGAATAACTTTCCTTTGATTCTCCTACTCTCTTGAGCTATTGCCCCATAAATTCAACTCAACAGACAATGGGAAGTTAATGAAAATTTTGACAAGGATTATGGATTTAGAGTTATAAGGAACATCAGGAAATCATCAAGTCATACGTCAAAATTTTATAATTGAGTAAACTGAGGCAAAGAAGGATTAAATGGCTTCTCTCCCAGTGAATTATTCTTATCTCCTTAATTAGATTATATGCTCCCTGAGGGCTGGGCTTTATCCTTCAGTATCTAGTATGAGACTGAGTGCTTTGGAGATATTCCTAGGATATGAAAATAAAAAAGAACCTTAGTGAAGATCTAGTCTGTGTCCCTCATTTTACAGATGAGAAATCCGTGACCCAGGATGGTCAAATGACTTGCTCCAGGTCCCTCACTTTGTAAGAAGAAAATCAAGGATTTGAACTCATATCCTTTTACTCCAATCCATTGAATCCTCAGTCTATTATTGCCATTAAAATTTTTTTCATATTATATCATGTCTTCAGTTTGGTAGTCTATATCATTTTGACTTTCTTCATTGTGGGTAGCCATTCACTGACCACAAAACCTCCTTCCAGTATCTTTTGGGATCACACATCTACAGCCATGCTCCATCTCTGATCACTGTTTTTATGGTAACCCTATAGGATCATAAGCTTTCTGACATAGGACTACAAGGAATCTCAGAGATTAGAAGTCTAAACCCTTCATTTTCCAGATAAAGTAACTAAATCTCAGAGAAATTAAATACTTACCCAAGATCATTCAGGTAACAATCATATGACTAAAATCTCCAAAGCAGAAATTCTTAACTTTTTTTTTAAAGTCATAGACCCTTTTGGCATTCTGATGAAGCCTCTTAAACACATAAAAATAAAATACATGAAATTACAAGAAACCCTGTTATACTGAAATATATTTATCAAATCAATTTGGAAACAAAAGTTCACAGATCCTAAGTTAAGCATGCCTGATCTAGAAGATTGCACACCTTTGTGGGGTTTTTTCTCTTTTTTTGATTTATTTACTTAGTCATTTACCTGTTTTTTTAAGACATAGTATCTTCTCACACACCGTTTCCTTGATAAGCTAACTTTAGCTCTTCCTTAGGTCTTACAAACTTTAGCTTGAGTAGTCAGCTTTCAAAATGGGAAATTCTTCACCGCTCCATGATGAATAATCATTTCAATTATCTTTAATTTAAGAAAAGATAAGAGATAGTGGTAGTAGATAGATAATTGGACTCAAAGTCAGAAACACTTGGTTTCCAGTTCCTGCTTTCTACACACACACACACACACACACACACACACACACACACACTCAACACACATAAATTTTCTTATCCATATTGGCTTTATGAGACTAGGAGAGTTGCTTAACTTCTCATTGCTCTAGACAACTTTATACACACACACACAGACACATACACACAGACATACACACACATATGTGTGTATGTATGTATGTATGTATATATAGACATAGATAGATGGATAGATAGATAGATATAGTGGTAGCTGGAGTTTTAGTTTTCTCACTCAAGAAATCCCAAAATCACCAAACTCATGAGTCCAATCCCTATCCCTTAACACTTAATAGCTCCAGATTGCTTTTCCTAAATAATCCCTACAGTATCCTTTTCCTCTGAACATTCTTCTCATTCCTGGGTGCCATAAGAGATGCTGAGCAGAACACTGCTTCATTATGCATTAACCCTCTTTCACTTCCAACTTGCAGAGCTGCCCTTTTAATAAAATGCCCAATATCCATGGACTCCCCACCTACAGTTGGTATCTTTGGACCGAGAATGCAATTCAAGCATGTTTGCCATCTCCATGTCCCAGTTTATTCATTCTTACTGCTTGGAACTTAGTGGGAATTTGTTACTTTAAAAGTTATACTAACTGGGTATTAGCTTTCAATAATTAACTCAGATGGGAAAGAGCCACCAAGGCTCCTTCCCCTGAACTTTCATTTATATGTAGATCTACAGCAGCCCTGTTGATAAATAACACTGGGGCTCATCAGCCTCCTCCAAAATAATCTACAATATGACAAAATGAAGGCTACTGAGTCATTGAGACATTAAATATGAAAGACCTTTGTGATGCTTTTACAGAATTCAGGAGAGCAGATTTATCAGCCAGACCCATCTTTATGGTAAATGATGCATAAATAATGGTGAAGGTATATAAAGGGAATTATAGGAAGACTTGCACACAATGAATAAATTGGTAGGGAACCAGGTTTGCTTAGGGTGAACAACTCTGCTGACTTGTTTAGAATACATCATTCAGCGATGGATGTAAAACAGCAAGATTTTCTAATACCAGGGTTTCAGGGAATGAATTCAGATTGAACAAGTATCCCATTTTGAAAGTTTGAGGAAACAACAACAAAAAGATTAGACTATTTACTAATAAAAGAGGTCAGTGGCACTCTTGAATGCCAAAGACCTCTCATGGCAGTGGGTTCACAATTTATAGTGGGTGATCTTGAGAGTGACAATTCTGATTGATCAACAATTAATGAGAGAATGAATATTATAAAGGGAAGTGGGTTATATTCCAATAAGCATCTTCAGAGCCACCCAAGTCTTGGCCAAAGAGACATCAATTTCCATATGGCTAGTTTGATAAAAGGGAGAATCCACATTTCCCCAGACCTGTCTGAGTAAACACAATGAGAGGGTTAGAATTTCTTTCACTATGTGGTTAGATCTCAGCCTGGGAAAATCTTTGCCTAAGATGTCCCACACTGGTTGATTTCTGGATGAGGAAGTAGAAAAAGGGAAAACATTGATCTTCATTCAATAATAAGTTATTAATACAAGAGATAAATAATCATTTCTCTCAGAAGGAAGCAATTTCTTATCTTATAACCCTGACTTCTTTCTCCTCTTTTTTAACAAAAGAGGACAAGAAAATAAAGAGGGCACCCAATCAACCAACCAAAAGCCTTCAGTATGTACCACTCAATATGTTCTAGGAAGAGCAGTATAACATAATAGCAGAAGTAGTCTTAAATCCAGTAACTTACTTCTCACACACAGCTACTTGACCCTGGAAAGTCACAGGCTCTGGATGCAAGAAACAGAGTGGCAGAGAAGGCACCAACATCTGAGCTATTAGAGGTAGTTTCCTCACCTGGAAGAACCACGTTTGAAGAAAATGAAAGTTCCAGTCTCAATCTCTTTCCTATTATGTGCTAAACACTTGAGAGATAGACAAAAGTGAGACAATTCCTACCTTCAAAGAGTTTTATATCCACTGGGGAGATACATATTGAAAGGTGAGTAAGTAGAAGGTACATGCAGAATGATATGGGGCTCACTAAAAACTGTGAGAATCAGGGAATGGAGCTGGCATTTCAGCTAGAGCCTTGAAGGGAGCCAGGGATTTCAAAAGCAGAGATAAGGATGAAGTACGTTACAGGCATGTGGGACAACCTTTGCAAAGGAAGGGAAGTGATAGGTTAAATATGATGCATGGGCAAAAATAGTATTTCTAGGAAATTGGAGTCCATATAAGTCCAAAGTGAACCTACCTCCCCAGCACTTACAGACATGCAAAGATGGCTTTGTGTAGTTCTTACATCTAGTCGAACACACAAAAAGTGATCATTCCAAAGAAAGGGGCAGGGAACCCTAATGAGATGACAGCAGAACTTCTAAGCAGAGACTTCTCCACTCCCTCTGTGTTGCAGCAGGTTGCATCCAGCATCTTTGAGGCTATCATAGCTCAGGCAGGAAACATAACATGAAGTCCTGCTCCCCTGCTGAAAACCCCCTTCTTCCACCTTTGATGAAGCACTGAGATCATGTCCTTGCTGGAGGGGTCCTGAGGAGGAGCAAGGACTTGATAGGAATCCATAGAGAAATAGCTTGCAACCAGTTCAATGTGATTATCACACCATGCAAAGTCATTTGCCTGTTTGTCTATTTTGGGGGGGTTGTAGTTTCTCCCCATCCCCCTTCCCCTGCAGTGTCTCTTTCCTTTGGCTTGTCATTACTCCCATAATATACAATTTTGTTTTCTGTTTGCAATTTTCTGCTGCAGTGGTTTCAAAGTTTTGGAATAATCGGCTCCCATCTCACTGCAAAGATGATAAGGAGACACATATCTGAGCTTGCTTATTGGGAAAGTTACATTAAGTTCCACTTCACATACTTCAGGCTGAGAAAATCCCTCATTGGGATTGGCAGAGTGAGAACCTCCTGCTTTATTTTTTTGTTGGACAGCACTCAGCTTTCTCCTTTTCTGTAGTATGTCAGGGCAAGTGCCCTTTTAATAAAGGAAAATGTTTAATAATTGCTTTGAATTACATTCTTTTGGGGGGTTAGAGGGACAAATCAACAAGTCATCACCCTGGTCGTTTTGAAGAGAAAATTATTTTCTTTTCTTAAAGGTGGGGGAAAAATGAATTTTGCCTTTGGCTCTTGCCTCTCAAAGCCAATATTCAACACCTGAGTCCAGAAGACAAAGATAGGGTCACACCAGATATGATTTAAACATCTGAAGGGCTTTCTCTTTGTGCTTTGTTTTTCCAATCTAAACTTTCCAATATTGAGAGTTCACATCCCAGGCCTTGATCAGCAATGATAAATGAACTACTGAATTGGAAGGAGATGCTGCTATTATTTTAACCAGTAAACTAACTCAAGGTTAATCGGGGTGTTATTTCACCTATCGAAAGTGTTTGGAGTGGACATATGGTTTCTATTGTACAACCAAAGCTCAGTTTTGACTATGAATATAGATAATTACCCTTTGGACTTTAAACATTTCTATGTGTCACGTCTAGTCAGAGCATTTTTCAAGGTCAATAGGTTGAAAGGGTACAAAGTTGAAAAAGAAAAACCTGGGCTTTTGAGTAAAATTTCATTTCCTGAAGAAATAGATACAATTCTCTACTGCTCTCTCTTGGAAAAAGGCAGGAATAACACTCAGAGAACACTGACTGCATTAAACAAAAGCTCATATATTCACTGCCAAAAAAATCAATAAGTGTTTTGGACATCGAAGACTGGTCTTTAGATTTAGAACTTCAATGGAGTGATACCGAAGAAGGTGTAATGAATTCAGTAATCGTTTGAATACTGGATGTTTTTTTTCCTAAATGTAACAGAAATAGGAAAACATCATTATGATGTTACATATGCATATGTATATTAGTATATATGTATGTATATATCTATAACTGTAACTATATGTATGGTATCCATGTACTTTATTACTCTGGGTCTAACAATTAACTAAATTCAAATTTCCAAGCTGACATTGAACGTCTCCAGAGTTGTTAACACAGTGCTAGTCCTTATACGAAAAAATTTTAATTGCTCAGCATGATACCAATATGCTGGCCCTGCAAAATAACTCACTGAAATAAAGGCAGACAACATTCCAAGTGCTTACAGCCCTTCAAAGTTCAAAGTCAATACGTTATGCACTCATCTGAGCATGCTCAATCACAATAGGATGAATTTTTCTTGATTCATAGGAGAAATTTCTGGGCTAAGTCTAGAAAATGTGAAAATACTAGAACAAACAAATGAAAATTCTATGGTGGCAAATGTGTTTTTCTACTATTCTCCACCACTTATTTCCCTCAGCACAGTAAACTGAATGTTTGCCAACATTACTTGATTGGTGTTGGGTGGGAACCAGAGTAAAGGTGGTCTCTGCCCATTTTTACAGCCTTCATTTTATTAAACTGCTGATTATCTAACCACCTTCTAATTATTTATCCATTATGCAAAGAGAAAAAAGCAAAACAATTCATCTTTCAGTCTTCTTGTCTTTTGATCTGTATTGTCTCTAAGACAAAGACAATGTCTTAAGAGACTTTAACTTAATTTGAAATGAAATTAGCACATGTAAATGGGGTGTAAGGTGTGCTCAGGGAAGACTAGTACCTCTGGTGGGATGGCTGCCAAACGCTTTTCAGGGTGGCTTTCCACCTTCAATGTCCACCAGTTCCACCCTATGCTCACCTGTGACTCCAAGAAGCTGCAGCATGCACAGCAACCACACCCAGGTAAACCATTTCAGCAGACAGGCTGAACAAGGTTAAGGGTAACCAAGGGGTCTTAAACCCATTGGTATGTTAGGTATGTCTCCCCTAAGCATGTGAGGACTTCCCCAGGTGGAGTGGGCAGATAAGAACACTTTCTTCCAACTGCCTTGAAGGCAGCTGAAGAAGGCAATTTGGAGTGCTTAGAGTTGGTTAGACATCAAGGACACCAAGGTCACCCACTGCATCCTGAGGCATTGCCAGTTGTCCTTATTTTGTCCTGCTATTGGACTCTGATGACTCTGGAGGAGTTATTTGAAAAGGCTTTAAGCCAAGACCAAAGTGGAGGGAGGGTTGATGAATGATTCTCTCTTTGCAGATGATTGTGTACTGAATGCAGCCTCTGAAGCTGAGATGCAGCAAAGTATGGACCAGTTCTCTGCTGCTTGTGCTAATTTTGGCCTAATAATTAACACTAAGAAAACACAAGTGCTCCCCTAACCACCACCATACCATGCAACAAAGGACAAACACAACTTCTGTGAGTAGACAACACTACACCATGTATAGGTGGAACAACTGGTTCCAGCAAATGGTGAAGTTTTGAATGCTGTGGATAACTTCACTTACTTTGGTAGTGTATTCTCCAGGGATGTACACACTGATGATAAGTTGATGCACACATTCCCAGAACTAGCTGAGTGTTTGGGAGGCTCCAGAGGAAAGTATGGGAGAGAAGAGCTATTAGAATGACTACCAAATAACTCTACAGAGCTACTGTGCTTGACCTCATGTTTGCATGCAACCATGTGAAGTATGGACAGTCTACCAGCGCTAGGCCAGGAATGAATAGCTTCCATCTGAACTGCCTTAGGAAGATTCTGAAGATCATTTGGCAGGATAAGGTACCAGACACTGAAGTTTTAACTTGAACTAAACTGCCATGCATTCAAACTCTGCTTCAGAAAGGGCAACTCTGATGGACTGTCCACAGTGTTCAAATGAAAAATGTTCATTTGCCAAAAAGAATATTTTATGGAGAACTCACATGGGCCAGGAGATCACCTCGTGGTCAGAAGAGGCCATACAAGGACACTCTCAAGGTTTCTCTGGAGAACTTTGGAATTAATTGTGGGACATGGGAGACAGTGGCACAGGACCGCTCAGCATGGCATGACCACATCAGAAAGGCTACTGTGCTCTATAAGCAAAGCAGAATTGAAACAGCACAAAGGAAATGTAGCGTGCACAAATATTCACACAGACTATCTGTATCCAACTTGTGGCAGAACATTCCAAGCTCTTAGTGGTCTGATCAGCCACAGCTGGACACACTGAAACTTGCCTTTATCATGGTGAGGTCATTTTGGTCCTCTTGGAGAAGGAAGGACAACAGCCTGTACATGTAAATGGAAAGAACGATGCCCCCCAAAAATGCCCCCCAAAATCAAACAAACAAACACTGTGTACTTATAATCGCCAAACTTATACTCAGAGAAGAGTTGAGAAAGTAAACTCCCTTCTCTTCTTTGCAGAGGTAAGGCATGGTATGGAAAAATAAATTCACTTTCAGACAGGGTTGATATCATTGCTAGTTTTGAGTAAGTGCTTTTTTTCTCTTTCTTTTTTAATCTTTGCTGTAAGTGATGATCATTTGGAGGGAAAAGATATATCAAGAAATGAACAAGATACAAAAAATATCAAAAAATTTTAATTACTCTTCTCATTACCATACATTTGGGCACATGTTTCCTTTGGCACTAAATGCTTTTCCATCTTGGGGTCATATCTCCTAGAATATTTGTCACTATCATTTTGTAAGAATATATGCCAACACTTAAAAGAGGCAGGAAGAAAAGCAAAAAAATTGAATCATCTTGAAGCAGGTTGAAGAAAAATGGATTAATTGGATTTTCTTGGCTTTCAACTAATGGCTAATTTTGATACAAGAGCATGATGTGAATGAACCTAACTATATTCACTTTTCTATTTACTGTGGCATCAGGTAAGGGTGAGGATTTTTTTGTTTGTTTTGGGTTCTTTTAATAACAATACTAGGTCATTTTCGTTTTCTTCTTGAATCTCAGGTGTCACCTACTGGTTTCCATTTAGACTTCTAGTATTCTCTCTCTAAGTAAGACTCTTCTTTCTTTAGAATCCCCAGCTCCTTTCAAGGCTCAGTTCATGTGCTATTTCTTGCCAGAAAACATTACTGATCCATTTCATGAGAGGTCTCTCACTCCTGCTTAAATCATATGTGTATGTATTACATATGTATGTGTATGTATTTATATGTATGTATATTTATGTGTATACTTGTTGGTTTATATGTTGGCAATTCATCAAGGTTTATTAGAGTGGATTAAAAAAGATTTTGTTTTGTTTTGTTTGTTTTTTGGGAGAGGAAATTTAATGTCATCCAAATAGAAGCTATGCTATAAGTAGACAGATACCATATAAGGTGGCCCCTCTGGTAAAATGATACAAGGAGCTTTGCAATCTCTTCAGAAGTGCTTTGTTATAGTCACCAATGATGTCAAACTCAAATAGAAACAGATACCTTCAGGATGCATGTTGACTTGGAAAGTCACACGTTGGCATTATCCACGTTGTATTTATTTATTTTGTTAAACATTTCCTCATTACATCTTACTCTATTTCAGATCTCTAGGCAGTGTCATCACCACCATGCCTACCATCACCATTACCATCATCTTCATCCTCACCATCTAATTATTCTTTAATCATTCTTTAAAACGTTCATTGTCAGTTACTACCCCAAAGAAGGTAAAGATATTGTACCTCTACTCACAGACAGTCAGCATAGACCAGAAAGAGTGAGTAAATAGCATGTAGGAATAGGAAATCATACCAACAGGCTCTCAAAACTTGACAAAAGACTCACAAAGTACCTTAAATGCAAATGAGGAAGACCAGTCTCCAACAGCTAATGAATCACTCTAGGACATTATGTATTCGTCATTCCTGTCATCTTAAGAGCAGCTTGGTGTTAATGGCTAGAAAGTTAGATTCTAAATCAGGACGACGTGGTTTCAAGTTCTGCCTCTCACTCAAAATAGCTCTTTGACTATGGGTTAGTTGAGGACTCTCTCATTGTCTTAGGAACTCTCTTAGACCATAAGTTACACTCCACAGGCATTGGGAGAGTGAGTTCCCTTTCTAAGGTGTTCCACACACCATTGAACTCACTGGTCCAGAGCCTCTCCTAGAGGCAAAAATTTGTTTCAGATTTTGTTTGCTGTTGTTGTTTTTAAAGAGATTCTACTAATAAAGACCTGACCTTTAGTACAATAATTTTTAATTCTTAAATTAATGGTGTGAATGATTTATAACTAATTAAAACACCCTATAATTTGCATAGCACATGTGGGCTAAACATGTACTCTCTCTATCCCTTTCCCCCTCCTTTCTTTTCAACTGATAACCAGCCTTAAATAATCCACAGTCACTAATTAAAAGTTGATTATATACTTCTTTTTCATAAATGGGAAGGATACTTAATACTTTGCATATTTATAGTACCTTTGCTTTCTAGCACTGTCTCCTTTTTATTCTCTATGACCTTTCAAGATAGTAGGAAAGCAGGTAATATCCTCATTTTATGGCAGAGGTAGGCATAAGGTAGGTTAAAATGACTTTCTCAAAGTCAAAAAATGGAAGTTTTAAACTTAAGTCACCAGACACCAGTAGTGTTCACTTCACTCAATTATCTTGAAGGACAATTTTTATTAATTCTTTCTTTAAGAATATGACCCCATTTTCTTTTCCCAAAGTGGATATATTTCTCTCTCTCTCTCTCTCTCTCTCTCTCTCTCTCTCTCTCTCTCTCTCTCTCTCTCTTTCCTTCCTTCCCTCTCTCCCAATCCCTCTCCTTCTTCCTCTCTCTCTCTCATCTGATCTCAAAGCACTTTATCCTGTTCTTATGCATTAGCATAATCTGATTTTTATCAAGCTTGCAACCTCCTTGTCATCCTTGAGTCCTCATTCATACTACTCCATATATCCAGTTTGTTTCCGAGTTTTGCTGTTTGTACTTTTAGAGTATCTATCACATAAGTCCCCATCTCTTCACTTACACAGCCAACACCCTGATGTAGGTTTTTATAACTTCTACTTCAGCAACATTGTGTTTGGTCTCTCTATCTCAAGTCTCTCTCTTTACCATAATCTATCTACCATTCAGCTGCCAAAATAATCTTCTTAAAATGCATGCCATTTCAGGATCAAATAGGCAAATCTTCTGTTTCTAGCTTTCTTACAATTTAATGCCCTCCTAGTACAGGATGATCTAGCAAACTTCTTATTGCTCCATGCAAACTAAACTTCATTTCCTGACTTCAGTCTTTTCACTGTCTCCCATGCGGGGAATATTCCTCCTCATCACCTCTGATTCCTAGCTTCCTTGGCTTTTTTCAAGTCACATATAAAATTTTACCTTCTCCAAGAGGTTTTCCTTGATATCTCCTACTACTAGTATCTTACTTCTGTGAATATCTTTCTATGTATGTATGTATGTATCTATCTTTCTTTTTATCTATCTATCTATTGTTCTATCTTTCCACATATTATTGTTCATCCCTCATTTTTGAAGAGGATCAAAGAAATCATGATGTTGGAGTAAAATCGTGCATGGTAGGAGATGTCTTGACTTGGGCATGAATTGGAGTTATGTGAGACAGAGTTGCACAAAATCATCAGCCTCACCCTTTCAGAGTAATTGAAATCCAAAAGCAGAACAAAAGTAAGAATGACTGGCAACAGCCCAGGATGCTGTGGACAACCTTGACATCTTCAAAGTCTGACTAAGCTCTAAGTATCATATGAGAACAAATTGTTCTCATTCACCCATTCTACTGGGAGAAATCTTTACATGCTTAGAGTAGAAATGCTCCTAGCTCACTGAAGGGCTTGAGACCTATTGGTTACCCTCAACCTGGTAGCCTCTCTGCGAGATGGTTTTACCAGGGTGTGACCATTGGACATGCTACAGGTTTTTGGAGTCATAAGTGAGAGTTGGGTGATAGGTGAATACCAAAAGTAAATGAATAGCCCTGAAAAGGACTCCACAAGCCCTCATAAAAGAGGTGCTAGTCCTCCCTGACTACCTCACATACCCCACCTATATATCTGTGTCTATAAAGATATAGATCTATCTATCAATCTATCTATCTATCTATCTATCTAGTTGCTTACACGACATCTCCCCATTAGATGATCCTTGAGGTTATGGAATGGTTTATATCATTTTTGCCTTTATTTGTATATCTGAAACTTAGCACAGTACCCAGCACATAGTAAATGCTTAATAAATACTTGTTGACTGACTGAAAATGAGAACATGATAGCAGTATAATTGCTGAGTATAACTACCTCATAAAATTATCAACTAGTGGAAAATTCATAGAAATACTGTCTAACTTCCTCCTCCCATGATTTCTAACAAGATATAGTCTTTGTGTGATTCTGGTTAAAAGCAGGAGAATGACTGTGGATATGCCTTCCATATCTTCATTTCTAAAAGTAAGTTTAAGTGAGACAAAGGATGATATATTGGATAAAGAAAAGAATTTGGAGTTGGGAAAACTGAGTTCAAATCTGACTCACTTTACTAGGCAAGTTACTTAATTTCCTCCAAATTCATTTTCTGTATATGTAAGATGCAGATAATTATAGCAACAAATTTAAAGGGTTGTTGTGATGATCACATGAAATAATTAAGTGCTTTGTAAACTTAAATTGTTATGTAAATGTATGGTGTTATTATTTGAAATCAAATCAAATAGTAATAGATGTTGAGTTATTTTTCATATTATTCTGTACTTTACAGATAGTCATCAATATGTTCAGCTGAATATTTCACAGTTTTGACAACCAAGACTGAGAATGAGAACCTCCAAAAAAAGTGGTCTCACTGGTTAGTCCCAAAAAGTGGGTGAAAATACTAATTATAACTTTCTTGCTACCTACCTTGGAGAAATGTTGGATGGTTAATGAGGTCATTTCATGAAGTCCTTTAAATACCTTTTGAAATAAAAGTATTGGACAAAACCTGATATGTTCTCAAGGATAATACCCACAAGATATGACTCTACAATGTCTCTCTTAGGCTGACCCCATTATCAGTTACATGGCACTCTCAGGACCTGCTCTCCCAGGAAAGGAAGTGACTAAGCTAACTTTTAAAATAGGCTTTATTCACTATATTATATGTGTTAAGAATTGTGCATTAAGAATTCATAAAATACATTAACTAAAGTCAAAGACATTCCAGGAAAAGTCCTCCACCTGTAAAAACACATTAAAGGGCTTGTGTCTGTTATTAATACCCCAAGTTTTATTTGACTGCATTTCATTACATTTACTGCCCCCTATTTCGTCATAATCTACTAAGGCTTCTTGTGCCATATGGCCAGACTCAGGAAGAGATGTATATAAAGGAAAGAGTCAGAACCTTGTTTGCCTTTCCTTCATGCCAGATGCTGATGGAGAGCCTTGGCACTCTTGTGGACATAGGCAAACAAAAAACATGGTTGAGAATCAATAAAGTTGATATCAAAGCACACCATATACAGATAAAGGTTTAAGATATGTTTAGTAGGACTGTTATTAACATATTTAGAATGATGAGTATTCATTTACATCTTTACACCAAAAGTGATTTTCTAGGATATTTTCATTATATTTATCCCTTTCCTTCAGATCATTTGTTCTTTCCAAAATGGCATTAAAGAGTCAAAGAAAGTAATATATATGTATAACCAAGTAAGTCAAGACTTCAGCTTTCAACTTGGGAGGTAGCTGGTGATGCAATGGATGAAGCAAGTTCAAATCTGGTCTCAGATACATGTTCTCTATGTGATCATGGGCAAGTCACTAAAACATTAGCTGCCTTCATTTCCTCAAACTGTAAAACAGGGTAATAGTAGCATCTATCTTGCAGGATTGTTGTGTGAATCAAATGAGAAAAAATTCATAAAAAAAGCACTCAACACTATGCCTGGTACACAGTAGACATTATATAAATTCTTATTCCCTTCTTCCTTCAACTCCCTGATTTTTTCAAACTAATTGTCAATTCTGCTGAGGTACAACTTAGCAAACACCTTTCCAGGTAGTTGAGCTTGGCAGAGAGAGGCTCCCATGGTATTGAGTTCCTCTGTGTGGCATTCATGGAGAACAAGTTCAAGGATCACATATGGCAGGAAGGCATAACTTGTTGCATTGGAAGGAACTTTCTCATTAATGTGATCACAAACTTACTGACATATTAATCATTGAAGGATTAAAGCAAAATGAAAGAGATGAGAGAGACCTCTGATTCAAACCTCCCAGATCTCTGACTCAATCCTCTCATTTAAATATATAAGGACATTGCATAAAGAAGCGCAGTTTTTCTTGCAAAAAAAAATTCTAGAGATTTAAATAATTAAGGCATTCTGAAAATTTTTAAGTATTTGGACGATTATAAATACTTTGAATTAATAGCTGTTTCTTTTTTCTTTGGGTGTGAGGAGTTCGTTTTTTGGACTATTCCTATGATTTCTTTAGAATAAGAACATCTCAATAAGGAAACTCCCTCTATCAGTGAAAATCAGCAACTTCTCTGAATCTTAAACTAGTAGAAAATTACCTTAGTCAATAATTTGCCCAGGGTCACATAATCAATGCAGGTCAGAGGCCAGATTAAGATCTTCCTGACTCCAAGGCTACAATCACTGTGTCATGCTGCCACAATAAATGTTTCTACCTATTATTTTCTTTTTTTAAATATTCCTACTTGTTGCCTCATCATAGCATGGAGGTTATGTCAGATTGCCTGCAAAAGACTATGTTCATGGAGCCTAAGCTCCAGACAGTTCTACCATTTTGGAAAAAAAAAAGTTTTAGTATGGCCTTGGTAAGACATCAAATTTCATTTCCAAGGACCAGCCCAGCTATTCACAGAAAGATCCATCAAGAATAATCTCACCACCCAGCAATGAAATTTATTTATGTGTAGCAACTCACAGAATGAAGAAAAAAGTAATACAAATTATTCTAGATAAAATGAAAAGTGTAAAATTTCAGTCTTGAGATGGGTTTAAATATTCTCCTGTCATTCCTTCCATCCATTTGGATGCTTTGCTTGATTATCCCAATAGAATTGAGGAATATAAGCTTCCACCACCCCAGGAATTTTAAATGGACAAAACAACAGTGGGAGAATATGCCAAACAACTGAATATTCTTTAGCCAGTCCAAATTCTTAAGGTATTCCAAATAGAAACAACTGTCAGCCTTGAACTCAGTATCCCCAAACTGAAGGTGGGAAGGAAAGAAATGTAAAATGTCCTAACTGTGGAGAGAGAAAGTCATGTTTCTGGCATCACATGGGGAATTATGGGGGAGCTGTAGAAGAAGGGAAAAAACATGTAGTTACCACTTAACTGCCCAATTTGTTTGTGATATTATCCGATTTGTGCATGTAAACCAATTTCACAGGTGCGTTTGTTGCACCTGTTTCAACAACCACAGAACTTAATGAATTGTCTCTGTGCAGGCATATGTTTAGACATAAATATGTATGTGGAGTGTCAGCATAGAAATGGCTGTGATGATCCGTATATATCTTCACATCCAAGAAGATGTCTGTTAGTGTCAAGGGACGGTTTTTGGAAAATGAAGCATTTATCTGACTCCTCCTTCCCCTGCTCTTGTCTTGAGCTGTAGAGGAAGCCTTTGAAAATATTGAATACAGAGCCTTTTAATACATGCTTATGAAAAACTATACACTATAGATGGAGCCTTGTTCTAAGTACTAAGATACAAAAATTAAACAAAATAAAGTCTCTGCCCTCATAAAGCTTATAGATTTTGGAAGGAAAAAATAATAATTTACATGAGAACAACTTCCTTTGAAACAAACCTGTGAAAATGCTTTTCATTTTCTCTATGAAGAAATTTTGACTAATAGGATAGGAACAGAAACTGATATAGTAAAGAAACTAACTCAGGACAACACATTGGCACTTCTGCTGCAAGTAAAGACTGTTAAAAACCAAACAAGCCAATAAATGCAGTCACCACTCAAGACACTGAACCATGAAGTTACTTGACTAGGATCTCAAAGTCAATATATATCAGAAATGGGAGCTGAACCAAGGACTTCCTGGCTTCTATTGACAGCTCTCATTCAGAATACTATTTTCTTTCTCATGGCTCAGAGAAACTGATTAAATAAGAAAAGGATGATAAATTTAAATCCAGTCTTCTAATTTTACTCTTTAGTGCTCTGATCCATTGTAGAGTCTATTACTCAGTCAATAAGCATTTAAACACCTACTATGTGCCAGATTCCGAGGCAAATGCTAGGGATACAAAGAAAGGCAAAAGACAGTTACTACTCTATAGAACTACAATCTAATGGGGAGAAAACATGTACAAGCAAGCCTATAAGGAATCAACTAGAGATAATCAACAAAGATCTTGCCATTAAGAGGGATCAAGATTCAAGTTCAGAGCATTTGAGTCCAATGAAGTATATCACTATTATTGTTGACTTGAATTGGGGCTTGTATAGTTCAATCAATTAATCAATCAGTCTTCTAGTATATAATCAATACTTATTACACAACAAGTACAGTGCTTAGTGTTAAAGATTTAAGAATAGAAGTGAAATAGTTTCTGCCCTCAAGGATGAATCTATAAGTGTATCCCTACACTTATAGTGTAGAATAGTTTTGGAAGGGAGCAATCTCTTACCTTGGAAAAATCACACTCAGCCCTCAGTTTCCTTACCTGCAACATGAGGAGGTTGAAACACTGAATTAGAGACTATCTAGGCTTAGACATATCTACCTGAATTTTAGCCCAACTTTCTTTGGGAGATTAGAAGAGTCCTAAGGTAAGAGATGGTATGTAAGTTGTACTTGAAAGGATGCTATCAATTTCATGAGGCAGACATGAGGAGATTTTTTTCCTGAAATGGAGGAATTATTTGTGGGAAGACTTGGAGACAGATGATAGAATATGACATATGAAGAATGAAATCATAAAACCATGAATATCAGTACTAAGTGGAACATTAGAGAGGATGTCATCTAACTCTCTCATTTTATACACAAATAAGGCAGGTGACTTGCCCAAAGTCACACTATTTATGAGGCGCAGTGTGAGGGTCAGTACTGTCACCTACCAGTCCCTTCTTATTTTGATTACGTATAAAATAAACTCAAGGGGGAGAACAGATTGTCTGTGAAACTCTATTTTCTCCAGGCATCCAGAAGTTGGTAATTAAAGATAAATTTCAATATTCCTCCTCAGAAATTCAGTTCTCAAAATTCACTTCTGCACACTGTGAAGAAAGGTATTTTTAGAAATGCGAAATGTGTGCCACTTAATTCCTGTTAAGTTTCTTTAACAGATGGCATAGGTCTTTGATTTATGCACTCACCTCCATGTGGCCTGCTGACAGTCAGCTTTTTTTATTTCTTATTTTTTTTTAATCTCAAGTCTTTTCTTTTTCATTTAATGGAACAGAAATCTCACCTTATTGAAATTGGCCCTGATCTGGTGATAAATTGAATAGTTCTGATCACAGCCTTTGCCTAATGAGTGGGGTTCATTACAGCATCAGGAACTGGGTCATCTTAACCAGGTATGGATTATTAAAGTGATAATACCTAATTTTATAAGGATTTAATTTAATGAAGATTTTAAAGGTTTTGCATCAAATGAATTCTGAGAACTACCTCTTCCCAAGATTAGATGAGATGGGAGATAATATAACAGACACAGAAAACCAAAGCTTAATCACAAAATCATGTGCATCCAAAAAAAAATGAAGCAAAAATCATCCCATGAAAGAAAAAAGAAAAACAAGGTGTAGGGAACGTAAAACTGTTTTTTTACTCTGGAGTACGGTAAGAGAAAGTATTTTCACGTAACACATTACAGTTTTCCTTTGGTTGACAGCACAATACGGTGTATAAAAGGAAGTTTTCAGTATTTATAGACATTTATTTCACACCTCTCCTGGAAGAAAACTGCTTTCATTCAGTCAGAAGTCTAAAAGTTGATAATGTATGAGTTCATGAGAAAAGTAGCTTTATTCATTAGGTATCGATTTGTGGTTAATTAAATCCAGGTTAAAAAATGTGGTTTTATAAGTTCAAAGATGAGTGAGATGTCTTCTAGGTCTATGAAAAAAGAGGTAAATATGGTGGCGGAGGCTTATTGTACAAAAATATTTATAGCACCTCTTTCTGTGGTGGCTAAGAATTGGAAACTGAAGAGATGCCCATCCATTGGGAAATGACTAGACAATTTGTGGTTTGTGAATATGATGGAATATTATTGTGCTATAAGAAATGATGAGCAGGATGATTTCAGAAAAACCTGGAAACAACTGAACTGATGAAAAGTGAAAGGAGCAGAACTAGGAGAATATTGTTCACAGTAGTAGAAATATAGTACTATGAAGAACTGTGAATTAGTTATTCTTAGTTATTGGATACAATGATCAGGACAGTCCCAAAAGACCCATGATGAAATATGCCATCGACTTCCAGAGAAAGAATTGATAGTAATTGAGGATAGACCAAAGTATACTATTTTTACCTTCTTTCTGTAGTTTTTTTTGTTCTAATCTTCTTACCCAAAATCGTTAATATGGTTTTGTTTTACATGATTACAAAAAATAAAAATAAAAAGATAATCAAGTTATATAAAAAGGGAGGACAATTTATCAACCCCCTTTATTAATCAGTGAAGTACCTTTCCTCAGAAACCTATAAAGTTGTCTGCAGATTCCCAAAGTGGGCTGGCTATACCACTCCCAGGGACCATTGGAATGATAAAGGGTTTTACTCTCCTATCAATACTAGCCACATTATTATTCTTAATACAGACAGTAAGAGGCATAGAGAACATAGTGGATAGAAGGTTGGCCCCTGAGCCAGGGATGCATAGGTTCAAGCCTCACTTTTGACACATACAAAGTCATTTAACTATTCAGTGCTTTAGTCAACTGTATAAAAGTTGGAGAGGAGGTAGTAATCTGCATTGATAGAGGGAGTTTCCACAACTGGAAATTCTCTATATTAATAAAATCAAAAATGTACTACTTATACCTTTCCTACTTTTATCAGATACAACAACCTACACTTTTGCAAAACAAAGCATTAAAGGTGGGAAGTAGTTGTGCTTATACAAGAATTTGGTGATATCACAGGCACCATTCAACAAGCCTTTTCAACAATGAAAATCATCAAGAAAGAACCTGGTGCCCAGAAGGAAGTTCTTACAAAAATCGAAATTTTCAATTGCAGAAAGAATTTTTGGGGAAGATCTACTTTCAACCAGATGAGGAAGTGCAGGAAGTTCTCAACAATTCTTTTACTTACACTATCTTTACCCTCTAATTACTTAATATTTGATTGGAAGTTTAATAAATGATACAACTAGAGAAAAAAGAAAGCCATGCCCAACCCAATATGAAATAGAATGATACCAGCAGTGACAATTCTGATTAGTTTTTTCATAGATACATACAATAAGATATAGATTCAATTACTGGAGCAGATGTTTACCAGAAAGTGACAGCCTCTTGAAGACCCAGTTGCTTCATCTAGGTTGTAGTAGATTATCAACTCAAAGTAATCTGGACAAGAAAGAGAATAAGAATATAGGCTAAGATGAAACAATATATGTCAAATGTTTTGCAAACTATAAAACACTATATAAATGTTAACTGTATACTTCAAATTGTTCTTGTTTTTATTTATATTGATATGCTGAATTCACAGAGGCTGAATTTCCAGGAATAAGTAAAAGGTACAAATCCTATACTCTGCCCTGGTCCCCTTAAATATTGTGTTCATTTCTGGGAATCCAATTTGAAAATAAAAAGTTGACAAGCTAGAGAAGATCCAGGGGAGGCCAGGTAACTGTTGAAAGGTCTCAGCATTATGCTATATCAAGTGAAGGAATTTGAAGTGTTTTGTTAAAAGAAGAGCAGAATTTGGAGACAGAGGAAGATTGGTAGTTGACTTTAAGTATCTGAAGATCTGACAGGTGGATTCTGTATATGAAATCATAGCATCTCAGATTTAGAGATTTTTAAAATGGTCTTAGAAGTCGTCTAATTCAACCCTCTCATTTTACAAAAAAAGGAAACAGACTAGAGAGGTTAAGTGACTTTTTCCTGACCAGGCAGAGCCATGATTGGAGTAAAGGTCCCAAGATTCCAAATCCATCATGGTTTACAATGCACAATGTCATCTCTCTGCCTCTGTTTGGTTCTAGAGGAAAGAATGGGAAATACTTAGAACCATCTCAAAGTGAAATGGAAAACCTCAAAAGACTGAATTTCCTCCATGGGGTATATGCTCAAGCAAAGTCTGGATGGAGATTTGTCCAAAATATTGGATTGTAAAGGAATTCTTGCTCAGGTATAGTTTGGATTATATGTTAACTGGGGTCCCTGTCAATTCTGAAGCGAAATATTATATGATCTCTAAGGTGAGTAATCTAGCACTACTGTGAAGAAAATATTTTATAAATTGTTTTAAGTACAATAAAATGTTAGTTAATACCATTATTAGCCATATTGGCATTATCTAAAAGATAATCTGAGCCTAGCAAGGGACAGACAATAGAGGCCCAATTCATTCATTCATTCATTCGTTTATTTATTTATTTGTTGTTTATTAAATTATTTATTTATTTATTTATTCATCCATTCATTCATGGGTCACCTGGTAGGATAAGGTACCAAACACTGAAGTCCTTGCTTGAGTTGAACTGCCAAGCATTCAAACTATGCTTCAGAGAGCACAACTCTGATGGACTGGCCACGTTCAAATGCAAAATTGTATGCTTGCCAAAAAAAGACTATTTTACAGAGAACTCACATGGGGAAGGTGATCACATAGTGGTAAGAAGAAGTGATACAAGGACACTTTCAAGAACTTTAGATTTGACTGTGCAACATGGGAGACAATGGCACAGGACTATTCAGCTTGGCCTGTCCACATCAGAAAGGGTGCTGTGCTCCATGAATAAAGTAGAATTGAGACAGCACAAAGTAAACATAGGATGTGCAAATTTGGAGTGCCCACCTCAAATATTCACATGGACTATCAGTGCCCAATCTGTGGTAGAGCATTCCAAGCTCATTTTGGTCTGATCAATCACAAACACACTGAAATTTCACTTTATCATGATGTCATTTTGGTCCTCTTGGAACCAAGGACAACCACTATTCATTCATCCATTTATCTATCTATCTGTCTGTCTATCTATCTATCTACCTATCTATTGTGAGATAATCAGGGTTAAATGAATTGCCCAGGATCACACAGCTAGTAAATGTCAAACATCTGAGGCATAATTTGAACTTAGATCCTCTTGAATCCATGGCTGGTGCTCTATCCTCTCTACCACTGCACCCCTCCTTTTGAAACAATGTGAGAGCAGTAGTTTTGATTTGAGGTGGATCAGAATGGTCTTTAATAAGATGATGGGTCTTTGGACTAAGTATTAAAGGAAATGTAAGATTTAGTTTAGACCAGTCATTGACCAACTTGTTGACCAAAGAGCCTTGGGATGCCTCAGGGGTGTTATAACAATCCCATATCCAGTCCTGTATTTTCTCTCTCAACAGACATCAGTAGTGCAAGTACTATCATTTGGGGGTCCAAGAAACTATCTGATCTTAAAAGGGGTTCTCATACTTGAAAAGATTGGGAACCTCTAGATTAAACTATGGGGGAAGGGGAAAAGATAATTCTATATCTGACATGGTGAAAAAGAATTAAATGCCCATGGGATTCCCTGAATCTTTTCAAAAGAGGGTACTTTAGGATGGTAAATCTATCATGTGTTGTTTGAATGTCAATGAGCAGCAGACTAAAACAGCCTAAAGCGGGATGCCAGCTGCCTATCTTTTTAAGAGACCCATTTATAATTCAACTAAACTAGCCAAAGGAAATACTTTTTTAAAGGGTCTGTTAAAATTCCACCTTACCCATCATTACACCATAAAAAAATCTGTCAATTATAGGTAATATTTTCATTACATAAAATAATAAACTCCATGGAAACCTTGATGTTGGAGTTTACCGAACTTTGAAAATGAGTTTCATGATATAGTTAAATCTCTCTGCTTCTACATCTATATTTTATGCACACTTGGAATTATTTGTGGTTCACTCATTTCATACCAGAAACCTACAATAAAATGGCATTTTCAATATAAAAGGTGGGTCACATGTAGCAAGTCAGTAATGTTCTACCTTGTTCTTAAATAACTCGATTTTACATGGGCTAATGATTCATGTTAGCTTTACTGGGCCTTTCTTCTCATTATTCCTTAGGAAAGAAAGTCTAAAATCAGAATTTCCCAAATAAATGAGCCCATGGAACACTTTGGTGCTAGAAATATATCTATGAATCCCAAAGTACCAGTCTTAGACCCAGGAAATAAAGACTTTTGAGGATAAAGGAAAATTAGAGGGTAAAATTTAAAAAAACTATATTTATCTATTTTAATACCAAAAATAGTGCTATTCATGGGAAGCAATAATTATAAAAAACTAACATTAGAACAAGCTTTCAGGTGTGCAAAGTACTTTTTATCTAGTTAAACCTCACAAAGGTCCTTTGAAGGAGATACTATAGCTACTATTATTCACATTTTGCAGATGAGGAAAATGGGTCTCAGAGAAGTGAAGTGACTTGCCCAAGGTCATACAACCAGTAAGAGCCAGAGGGAGGACTCAAATCCAGTTCTTTAGTGAATCTAAATCTAGGACTTCCTCCATTATGGTGTTTTCATGATCGAATATTTTATCTTTAAATGGCAAAAAAAATATTGCAACATTAAATACTTTCAATAGAGTGCATTAAAATCCTAAGCAACATCCGGGTTCCATTCCTTTATTTACTTCATTTTTTCTTAGTATTAGCACTGACACTGGAGGGTGTATAAAAAAGGGAAAGTTTAATAAATGTATTTCCTTCTTTTTCTTTATTCCTTCCTTCTTCCCTCCCTTCCTTCCTTTCTTATATTTTTCTTTCCTTCTTTCCTTCCTTCTTTCTTCTTAAAATCTCTCTTGTGGTTGTAGGTATATTTAGATATTCATATTTGTCAATGGTTCTTAACTTCACAATAAAAAAAATTTTTGTTAAGAAATGAAATGATCCACTGTTTCTTACTATTAAATATTGTAACATATAGTGTTACAAGATAAACTGTGGCAATCTCAGGGGATCCCCAAGACCTTTCCAGAGGCTCTGCAAACTGCAAGAGGGAAGTGAATAAGCATGTGCATTTTGACTACTTTGTGTCAGATACTATGCTAAGTGGTTTTTTAAAAGGTGAGAGATTTTTATAATAATACTAAAACATTTTCATTTCTAATACAGTTAGGAGCACTAGACATAATCCACACACAAAAAGAGCTCTGGGGTGGGGGAGGGTCAGAAATAATTTTTGAGGGTATAAATGGATCTTGAGAACAAAGATTTTAAGGCCTGCTGATCTATTCTAAGTCCTTCATTTTACAGATGAGAAAAAAATCCTAATTTCAAGGTGAAATGACTTAAGCAAGATCATACTTCAGTAATTCAGATGATCCATAATCATAGTAGATATGAGAACTTCTAATCAATCAACAAACATTTATTAACCACTTACAGTGTTTAAAGCCCAGTGCTAGAGTCATATCACATAAAAATTACAAAAAAACAATCTCTGCCTTCAAGAAGCTTACTTATAGCCTAAGGGTAGAAATATAAAGTACATACATAAGTAGAAAAAATATATATATATGTGTGTATGTATGTACGTATGTATGTATGTGTGTACATCCTTCATGGCCAAAGAAGACCATGCCATCAGAGAAATGATGACATGATTTGCACTTGAATTTATTTTGATTGAAGGAGGGCTGTGCAGGTCATTTTTCTCTGTCCAACTCATGTCTGCTTTTTTTTTTATATTGGGTCTTAAAAATCCAACAGTCTCAGCCTCTGTGGTAAAAGGGATCATAGGACCCAGTCACCTAGCTAGGTTCTATATGATGCTTATGTTGGCTTTCAATAAATGCTTTGTAAGGCCTCTCACCAATGCATCTTCCTCAGAGGCCTTCCTCTGGTTGTTTGAATAACAGAACAGCAATTGGATCATCCTACTGTTTTCCTTCCTTCCCTCCACAACCAGGCTACCTTTTAAGGTTGTAAATAGAATCACAACATTCTACAGTTGGAAGAAACTTCAAAATTCTTCTCTTTTTACATATGTATTAGCAGAAATTCTTTCTATGGCAAACTTAACAACTAGACACCCACACACTTTACTTCAAGACCCCACATGAAGGAAAATACAGTAATCTAGCCTGCTTGCGGATACATCTAATTGTTATGAAGTTTCTTCTTATATTGAGCCTAAATCTACTTCTCTGTTTAACTTGAGCCTAAAACTCTAAATTTTCATTTATGTTCCCTGACAGAAGAATAAAGGAAGGAAGGAAGGAAGGAAGGAAGGAAGGAAGGAAGGAAGAGAGGGAAGCAGGAAGGAAAGGAACATTCATTAAGATCTTACTATGTGCTAGTCACTGACCTAAGGATTGGGGCTACAAAACAAACAAACAAAGGAAACCAGCATTTATTTATCAACTACCGTATGCCAGACAATATACAAAATGCTTTACAAATGCTTGTCTCATTTAATTCTGACAACAACCCTGGATGTAGTTCTTCTTATCATCCCCATTTTATAATTAAGGAAACTAAGAAAAATAAAGATTAAGGGACTTACCAGAGTTACACTGTTAGCAAGGATCTGAAGCTGGAGTTCTTTCTGAACCTAGGCCCAGTGAGCTATTTATTGTGCCACCTAGATGTTAAGACAGACCCCGCATTGGACCAGCAGAAAGGAAAAAGAAATTGACTACTCAGCAGTGCATGGTAACCAGAATTCTCTGCCCAATTTAGGATATGGGGACCCATTGCACTCTTGCAACATACATAACTAATATCTTTCTGGGAGTGACTTTCTATACAATAATCCTATGCACTGTGAACAAAATCACTCAAAGCATTAAGAGATTACTATGTGCCAGGCACTGCTGGTACAAAGTGTGTGTGCATGTGTGTGCATGTGTTTGAGAAAATAACACCCTTTAAAGAGCTCCCATTTGATCAGAGAAGATGTCATGCTTGTATAGATATTAATAGATTAATAGATATTAAATAGATATTATTATATTATTAGATAGAATATAAATGATCTCTACTATTGCTTGTCTTTCATTCTCTAAGAGGACCATGATGTCAGGAAGGTGATGCCATGACATTCAAATGAATTGGATTTAAGTGAGGAAAGGCTGTGCAAAGTCACCGGCCTCACTTTCTCTTCTGGAGCCATCTGGGTCCAGTGGCAAGATATAGATCAGAATGACTACAGATGACCCTGGATGCAGTAGGAGCCCTTGAACTTTTTAAGTCAAAGCCTTAAAACAGGTCTCAGTTTGACTTATCATTCATGCAGAAGGTGACATTTGAAGTGACCTTCGGAGGAAACTAAGAATTCTACAAGACTACACTAAGGTGGTAATGTGTTCTAAGAGGAGATAGAATCATATGTGAAGAACCTCAAGAAGGCTGGTTTTGAATGGACCATACAGAAGGCAAGGGAATCATTTAAAATAAAGAAAGTAAGGTGGCTTGGGACCAGGTTGTGAAGAACCATAAATGCCAAACAGAAAAGTTTGATTTGATCCTGGGGTAATAGGGAGTGACTAATGCTTATAGAGCAGGGGAATGATATAGTCCAGACTTTGCATTAGGAAAATCATTTCTGCAGCTATATAGAGGATAGCTTAGAGAGGAGAGGAAGTTGGAGTTTTATATCAATAAAAATCAGAATAGATAGATTTATAGGTGCATTATATATACACAAGTATTTGTATATCTACACATGCATATACACTCACACATACATGAATGGCAACAGGGAAATGATTGTATTTACCTATCCTGTTACAACTATAAAAGCCTGATTTCTTTAGACTCAGGATAATCCACAACATGAAGCTGTTCTTTCAGCTACTGCCAACATACAGAAAATTCTAGGGTGCTTATGACATCATGGAATCTCAATAATGGAAGATACTTCAGAGGTCATCCATTTTTATTCCAAGGTTTTATTATTTCAAATATTTGCAATTTCATCCATGCAATTCCTTCCTCTGCTTGTCTTAATCAATATTGTTATTCAGCCTTTTCAGCTGTATCCAACACTTCATGACCTCTGCTTGGGGTTTTCTTGGCAAAGATACCGGAATGGTTTGCCATGTCCCTCTCCAGCTCATTTTACAGATGAGGAACTGAGGCAAACAGGGGTAAATGACTTGCCCAGGGTCGCACAGCTATTAAATGTCTGAGGTTAGATTTGAACTCATGAAGATGAGTTTTCCTGCACTCTATTCATTGCATCATCTAGCCTCTTGTCCATCTGCCTTTCACTCATTCATATATTCCTCTCAGATTCCATTTTGAAGAAGGTCCTGGGTCAGTCAACCTGCATTCTTCTCTCAACTCTGTTTTTGACTTACCAGAATTCATCTCACCCCACTCCACCACCTGGGTGTACCCCACTCCTTTTCAGTTCTCTCTAATATGGTATCATCCCCCATTGAAAGGCAATCTCCTTGAAGGTAGGACCAGTCTCTTCTTTTGCTTTTATAGGCAGCTCTGGTGCTTCGCATTATGTCTGTAATATAGGGTTCAGTAAATATATAGTGACTTGACTTGACTGACAGACTAGTCATTATGTCACATGATAAAGGGAAACATTTGAATTCGTAGAAATTTGTAGCTAAATAGCATACTTTGAAATAGAAAATCAACTCCATCCGCCCATAGGCAGCTGAAAGCCCTTAAGCAGGTTTGGACCATTTCTCAAAATAATAACCGTTTTTAATAAGCAAAATAGCTACCAGGTTTTTAGGTTTTCAGGGTAATGACAGATGAAAAGGGGGAAAATGAAATCATTCTCTTATCATCTTTTTGATATTTTTGAATTATATTGATTCAAAGGAAAAGCTTGAGGAGACAGAGAGAGGGAGAAAGACGGAGGGAGGAGGAGGAGGAGAGAGAGAGAGGGAGAGAGAAAGAGAGAGAGAGAGAGAGAGAGAGAGAGAGAGAGAGAGAGAGAGAGAGAGAGAGAGAGAGAGAGAGAATACTTTAAGAAAAGTTTTTTAAAAATTAAAATAACTCATGGAGTCACAATGGCCTAATGATAACGTTGTGGTCCTTGAAATTCACCAAGAAATGCATATGAGAAGACGTAGGAAATCTGGATCTGGAATAAGCAAGAGGGAAGTATGGCAATTTTTATTCTTCTGTCCATAAGTCACCATCAGTCCTAGGCCTGTTATAAAATCATATGCTATTTTTAAAAAGCAACAATTAATTTTGGAAAATGACTCCTGAATCAGACTCACATTAAAAGATAGGCTAGTGGTTCAGAAGATTGAAGTCAAGATTTTTTTTCTCTAAGGAACTCACATATAACTCAGGATCAGTACTACCCCCATGTAAATAAAATCATTTCCAAAATAGTATATACCATTTCAAACACTTCTAATAGGAATCTTTTAAAAAATACATTGGAATGTGTTGCAATGTGATCTTTTGGCATGTTTGCTTTAAGAAGGTAGTCTCTGTGACTCAGAATTAGCATGTGCATCATGAGAGTTGGGTTGCCATGGAAAGTACACATTTTTTAATTGAATAGCAGACTAATAGGCACATAAAACCCACATAACTTGTTGGCACATAAATTGCCTCTCCTGGGGCTGCAATTAAACATACTCCTTTACTGAAACATTTTCCTTGGACTTTTTTTAATCTGCCCTAGGTTGGCTTAGCTAATAGTCATATATTGCCTGCCTGGGATGGAAACTTCCTTTCTCTATCCCTTGCTATCAGGACTTCCCATTTACCCAGTGCCAGCTCAATTGGGAGATGACCACTAAATTTCAATGTTTAAAATCTCCAAAGGATGCCAACCCTCAGTCCACTTTGTAATAGCTCTTAGGATGTTTGTAAGAAACACAGCAGAGAGAATTTGGTTCTTAATTTCAGGAAAGAAATAGATATTTTCATTTGGGGATTTCCCATAAGAAATAGAATTGTTGTTGAAGGTAATTGAGAATGATTTTCTTTTGTTTTCACTGTTACTGAGCACCCAGAAAGGAGGTAGAAGGACACTCTCAAGGTCTCACTGAAGGACCTGAGTATCAGTTGTGAGACATGGGAGATATTGGCACAGGACAGTCCAGCATGGTGTGCCTGAATCAAAGAAGGTGATGTGATCTATGAGCAAAGCAGAATTGCTGTAACTGAAGGAAATGTGAGAGGCACAGATCTAGAGAAACTGACCGGTCAGTCACAGTATAACATGCTGTAGCTTGACCCCAACATCAGGATGTCATTGGTCCTATTGGAGTACTAAGGACAAGCACAACAACTGAGAAGCCAGCTACCAAGTGATTGGACATGGGACACCTTAAAGGTCTTTTAGTCCAATCCCTTCATTTCAAAGATAAGCGAAGACCGGAAGAGAATAAATAAATTTAGTATCATAATGCAATGAATGGTGGTTTGCATTTTACAGATAAGTAAACTGAGGTTCAAAGTAGCTAACTGACTTGCCCAAGTCCACACCAGCACCAGGATTTCAACCCAGTTTCCTCTCTTTCAAATCCAGTGTTCTTTCCATTCAGCTCAAATCCTATTTCAGAATCTTACTAGTTATGTGACTTTGGTAAAAATCACTTAACTTCTCAGGTCTGGGGATAGACAATCTCTAGCAGTGCCTTCTACCTCTACCTCAATCAATCAATCAACAAACATTCATTAACCACCTATGTGGATGTGCCAGGGACTGGGCTAAGAAATGGAGATTCAAACACAAAGCAAACCTGTCTCTTCCCTCAAACTGCTTTTCATCTTACTGAGAGAGGCAATAAGTATATGCAAAATAAGGGATGGGGACTGGACCTGTAATTTCAATGATGCAGGCAGCTCGCTGAGAAAGATACTCCTTGAAACAATAAAGGTCCATATTTTCTCTTCAATATATAGTTGCAGAGAGCTACTTAATGCCCTAATAGATTAAGGACTTGTCCAGGTGCACAGGCAATATGAAACCAAGGACTCCGGGGCTATTCAGCAAGTTTACTGTTCATTATGCCATGCTGCTCTCCCTCTATACAAATCTCTGGAGACACCAGAACTAATGTCATAGAATTAGAGATTTAGAAGGGACTTCACAAGTCCAATCTCCTAATTTTTAAGAAGAAAAAAATGAAGCTCAAAGGTATCACATCGGTGGCAAGTGGTAGAAGTAAGATTCACATTCAGATCTTGTAACTCTAAGCTCAGTCCTCTTCCCACTAAACCACAGTGACAAATCCAACCCAAGCTAATCTTGGAGAGGCAGACATTCTGAGCTCTATGATCCTATCCTCTTCTGATCAAGAATTAAATACCCCCTCTACTTTCACCTGTCCCCAACTACTCTGCCCCATGACCCATTCTAAAATAAACCTATCCATTTCTTGACACAGAGCTGGTACCTGGTATCATCTCCTTTTCCTTAGTTGACAAGTTGTATACCTAAACATTTGCTGGTTCATTTTTGTTTCCAAAGTGAATGCCCTACTTCCCATGATCCAAAGGATAGTATGGGTAAATATACTAGGAGACTTGACCTCATTCTGCATTTTAAAGACTATTACCCAATCCTTGCCCCCTTCCCCAGCTTTCCTTTTGTCGCAATGGAATATGTAGAAAAGTCAGTCATTTGAATGCCCATCTTCACTATTCTTGGAGCACACACTGACAATCTTTCAAGTAGACATTGTATTTCATAAAGAATGCTATTCTAAGATCACTGCAGCTTGAACAATAAGAAAATTCAAGCCTACAGGAGGTAAACACAACAGGATACCCATAAATAACAACACCTACTTATCAAGTAGGGGGGAGCTTAACAGACTTGTTCCTGGCTGTGACAGTGAGCAGAATTCTGAGTGAGTGGTGAAAAAGGTAAAAATCACACACAAACACACACACACACACACACACACACACACACACACTAAAATGAGAAGTACTGTACTAAATCTCTTCCTCAGTCCAAATTAAGAGCAATTTAGCATAATGCTGATGGATATAGTGTTCAGCAGCTGTCGCTCCTTTTATCCCATTGCTGTGCAGAGTTCACCCACCTTTGTTTTCTTGCTTTGATTCCAGAGTTCATTTTTTATGATGTTCATTTTGTGTGTGTGTGTGTGATGAAAGTGATCTCGTCTTGAAGGAATAGATGAATAGTTCTTTGTGCGTTCAAAGATAACTTTAACAGCTTGGAACAAAAGAAAGTTGTGGTACAGATCAAGGGACTATGAGGAAATGTTTTTACAGATTTTAAATAAAATATAAACAGCTGTTGAGAGAAGCATGGCACAGTAACAGTTGTTATCAATCCATTAATAATCTGAACACAAATCCAATATTGTTGATTATGTTTAATGCTCATTTTTCTGCAGAGAAAACCAACACTGTGACTTGAAATGTGCACAAGATGGAGTGAATAGCCAATCAAAACTGGTACAAAGAAAGAGAATAGTAGATGTAACTAGGATTTATGACGTGATTTTTTTGTTGTTGCTAAAACCAAGTAATCGATATCTTCTAGCTGCGTAATGAGTGGTGCTGATACTAATAGCTTTCTTTTATTGGCTACCATTCAATGAATGTTGGAGAAATGATGAAACACTCTAACAGGTTTTATTGTATTTTATTTTTCTCTCTCTGTGTCCCTTACCTATAAAATGCTTGGTTCCATCCTCTACTCATCAGCATTCTGCTTTCCAAAACACTATGGCAGCTGAAAGGGTATTTCTCATCTCCTCTTATTATTCATTACTCTACATTTGGCTGTGCTCCTCCAAATTCTGAAACATAGGGAATGTATAGAATGTCCAGAAATCTCAGATAATGCCAAAAATCTGACTTATTTGGTCATTATGTAGACAGATCACACAATAGTGCATCTGCTAATTTCATTTCTCCAGGAGCTAAGAATCTCAGGGTTGAAAAGGTTCCTCCTGGACATATAATCCAGACCATAACTGAATATAAATCTCACACACACATACACACACACACACACACACACACACACACACACACACACACTACACCATGTGTAACAAATGATCCTCTAGCCTTTGTTTGAAGACCTCTAGTGAGGTCTTCATGCATTTGTTTTTTAATCTATCAAAGTATCAGAGCATCATAGACTAGAGCCAGAAGGAACTTTAGAAATCTTCTAGGTCAATAATATATTTTATAGATGAAGAAACTTACCCAGGATAACGTAGGTCACAGAGCTGGAATTTGGTCCCATGTCTTCTGAACTGAAATAGAAGTTACTTTCCACTGTAACTTACTTTACTAGCTACAGACCAGAAAAACAGATGCAAAATATGCAGAGCTATAACTAGCAATTTTTTTAACCAGGGAAAGTGGAATGAAAGATGTTGCCCCTGTTGTTGGAATGGAGTTGAAGATATAAGAAGGGTGGAGCTCACCTTGGGCTCGATGTACTCCATCAGATACTTATGTAGCTTAAATATTCTGGTTGTGTGTTTTTGGAGAAGTAAGCAAACCACTGGTTGCCTTGGTTTCCTAATCTATAAAATGGGTATAATAAAAATACCTACCTTCAAAGGTTATTATGAGGATCAAATTAGATTATATTTATAAAGTTATCAGCACAGTACTTGGAACATTAGTAGACACCATATAGATGCTAGCTATTTAATATTATTGCTGTGTTACAGTTGTTCATTAAATGCTAAATTCAATTGTTTCTAGGCTGCAGAAAAATTGCTATTTCTGTAAGTGTCCTCTGAATTTAAGAGTACTAGGGCAAAGCTCCTATTCCCTCACTTTAACTATAATTTGAAAAATGTGATAGGGAGAGAATGAAGGAGTGATCATGGGCTAGTTTGTAAATTCTGCATTAAATTGCAAGTTGGAAACTACTCTAAAAAGAACAAAGTTATAGACTCCCACTTATCTAGAATTTTTAGATATACAAAATTATTTCCACCTTGAAGGTAAGGGGCACAATTATAGAGAAGAAAACTTAGGTCTTGAAAAAGTGAATCTGCATGAATCAAATAAACAGCTGTCAAGAGATATGAAGGGGTTCAAATCCACATCTCTTGGCTCCAATTCCAGCATCATTTTCAGTCCACCATGCTGCTTTTCTGTTGACTTGTCTATAATGGGAAACTGGCAAAAAATAGTCCAACATCGTTGCTTTTATTTTTTTTAACTGTGAATTAATTATCAACAATATTTCACCAAAAAACTTTGAACTTCTTTTCTATAGTTCACTTTAATACGTTTGCACATATCTGTATAAATATATATGTATATATACATTATGATGCATAAAATCATTTCCCACTCCTTGAGGGGCACAAATATGGTTACCACCATTTTACAGGTGCCTTCTCCTTCAGCTGCCAATGTGATTTCCTTAAAGAGTAAGCCCTGCTCAAAAAGCTCTACTGGTTCTATATTGCCTCGAGGATCAAATATAAACTACTTTTCCATTTTAAAGTCATCAGAATCTGATCTCTTTCTACCTTTCCCGTCTTCTTATATTTGATTCCCTTCCAAATACTCAATGTACCAGAAATGCTGATCTGCTTAAAGTTTTTTAATTCAACATTCCTTCTCTGTTCTTCATTCCTTTTGTGCTATGCCTAGAATGCCTTACCTTTTAGTTTTATCAAGACTCAGCTGAAATACCACCTATTCTAGGAGCTCTTTCTTGGTCTCACTAGCTACTAATGACTTCCCATTTGAAAATGTTTTCCATCAATTTTGTATATATCTTGCATCTAACTGGTTGTTTACATTTTGCCTCCCTCATTAGAACATAAGTTAACTGAGGTCAAGGACTATGTATTTAACAAAATAGTATTACAAATTTTCTATTTATCTATATCTTCTCATACTACTTTTGGTACAGTTTCATGTTTTTAGAAAATATTTTACTGATAATCATCTGCTTTCCACTCTGACCCTCTTCCTCTTCTCATTCAAACCTTGGGACTCTGAGCTTTGATAGATGACTTTTCTTCTCATGTTGACCAGAAGCAGGCCACATACCACTTCTGGACCATCTCCAAACCAAAACTCCCCTACCAAAGGTTTCCAAATCTAACTCTCCAATATGTACTGCCTTCCCCCATCAGTGTGTGAGGGACTATCTCATTTTTCTATTTGTACTCCAACTACTTAGCACAAGGCTTGGCAAAGAGTAAGCAATTGATAAATGCTCTTTCATTCATTTTAATGCATATCTATCATGACTGTGCTTCTATTAAGTACCAATTAAAATCTATTATTTTGCTGCAAGAGCTCCCTAATCTCTTAATTCTAGTTGCTTCCTTTGGTACTTATTTCATATTTATCCTGAATATAGTTTGCTTTGTATATAAATATATACATGCATGGTTTTTTCCCAGTTAGATTTTAAGCTCCTTGAAGCAAAAACTATGTCTGTCTCTCTCTCCCTTTCTCTCTCTCTCTCTCCCTTTCTCTCTCTCTCTCTCTGTCTCTCTCTCTCTCTCCCTCTCTTTCTCTCTCTCTCCCTCTCTGTCTCTCTCTCTGTCTCTCTGTGTCTCTCTGTCTCTCCCTTCCTCCTTCCCTTCCTCCCTCTCTCTCTCTCCCTCTCTCTCCCTCTCTCTCTCTCCTTCTCTCTCCCTCTCTCTCTCCCTCTCTCCCTCTCTCTCTCTGTCTCTCTCACTCTCTCTCTCCCTGTCTCTCTCTCTCTCCCTGTCTCTCTCTCCTTCTCCCTCCCTCTCTCTCTCACTCTCTCTCTCCCTCTCTCTCTCTCTCTCACTCTCTCTCTCCCTCTCCCTCCCTCTCTCTCTCTCCCTCTCTCTCTCAGCTTATTGATTAATTGATCCACTAAGCCCTGACTTCTAAAAAGAAACCGTCTTTCAGAAATATGTATCATCAAGTAAAATAAACCACATTGTTTGAGTGCCATTCCAGAGATCTTGATCAACATGAACCCCTTTCTTAATGTGATGCTCCTTTGTCTCATCTCTATGCATTGGATAGTTTATCTCCACTCCTTTCCTTTCTCGTTTGTATAATGGTTCACTCCTCATTTTTCTTTTCTAAGGGGCAGTTAAGTGGCAGAGCAGATAGAGCACCTGTCCTGGAGTCAGAAAGACTCACCTTCATTAGTTCAAATCTGGTCTCAGACACTTAACAGTTGTGAGACCCTAGGCAAGTCATTTAACCCTCAGTTCCTCATCTGTAAAATGAACTAGAGAAGGAAATGACAAACCAAAAGATGAACCAAACCATCTTTGCCAAGAACATACAAAATGAGGTCACAAAGAATCACACAGGACTAAACAACAGCATCCTACTCAAAGATCAGAAGCTCTTTGAAAGGAAAGAATTTAGGATTCTTTTGAACCTTTTTCCTTCTGTTCCTGGCAAAGTGCCCTGCACATAATAGGCACTTAATATGTTTGTTGAAATTAAATTACATGACAGTATAGCTAAAAGTTGTCAAAGAAATTATCTCTAGTATCAAAGAGTTCTTTGATAAATTGGTAGACTACAGTCAATTGAATCAGGATTATCAAAATTGCATGTTCCTAGTGGGTAGAATTCAATGCCATCAAGTATCAATAGATCTACACATTCACCAATAAAATTTTCTCTGTCCACCAATAAAAATTTCAAGAGATCTTCCCCTCATTTAATTTGATTATTTCCTTTTTGAAATCTGAGTCTCCATATCATGATCAGACTGGAAATAAAGACACTACTCACAGGTCTTATCCCACTACCATTGGCATGGGAACTTTGACCTTCTCCATTTCCACTTTGGGCTAATTTTTCCCTTCTTGCATAACCTAGTGACCATGAATTCCAAGGGTTTCACTATATATTGGTGTGGGACTTAGGGTAAGTGTCTGATTAGCACAGATCCTTGAATTTCAGAACTACTGAGCCCCAAAGATCTCCTTTGTCAGCCTCCCTGATGGTTGGGATTACAAGTATGAGTCATTGCACCAGGATGATGTGACTCTTCTCAACAGCCTTCTATAAATTCCCCCAAAAGGAGCCATTCAATGATACAATCTAATGATTTTAACATATGAGTTCCAGACACCTTATTTTAAGCCTACACTTTTTTTTGTACCAGATCATATGCTTAGCAGTAAACAATGCATTCAGTAAGATCTTATGGAGTCTTATAATTTGAAAGTTACAAGGGACCTTGGAGAATATTTAATTTAATCCTTTCATTTTGAAGATAAGGAAACAGACCCAGCAAGGATAAACAACTTAGGATAAGGTTCCATATCTCATTAGTGACTGAGCTTATTTCCAGACCTTAAGTCTTTGGAAAGTTCATCTTGCAATATAATTATTCGACCTGGGTCTGCCACATGTGATGTTGCCTATAAGTCTATTTTTAAAATTATATTAACATTAGTGATAACAAGGGGGCAGAGTGGGTAAGCAAATGGTCCTGGAGGGAGGGAGATCTGAGTTCAAATCAGACTGCTGATACTAGCTGTGCATCTTGGGAAAATTGCTAAACCTGTATTTAACTCAGTTTCCTCAATTTTAAAGCACTATTAATACCACCTTGATACAATGGACAGCAACACTTTTTAGAAAAAAGTTCTGATTGCAGAAGTATGGCACATCAGAACAAATCAGAAATAATCCTTAGCATCCCCCACTCCATACCTGCCACTTGAAGTGCTTTACTGTAGAGAGGGATGACAAGTAAAATGAGAAAACCATGAGTACACAGAAACATACTGAAGACACAAATATTCTTTAATATATCACTACTTAACAAAATTAAAAACAAATATCTTCAGTTATAACCAAGGGCTATTTATCAATAGAATCTCTAAGTTTCTAGTCATGCAAAAATGAGTTCTTGACTCATACAAAGCAATCAAAAAATAAGTATCCTTAAGCCTAGATTATAGCAATAAAATAAAAGAGTAAAAATAGGAGGTACTAATATCTGAAGAGTTGGGTGAAAAATTGGACACCAAAGGTGCCCTGATAGCAACCCTGAAAAGGGCTTGGTAAGCCCTCACACCAGAGGGGCTAGACCTCCCTGAAAAGTAACTGATATAGGAAACTCAAGAAAACAAAAAAGATCTAAATGAGAACTCAGTGAAATCCCAAATAACTAGTGAGTTAAATAATAAATCAACAAAATAATTAACAGCTATGTGAAAATGAATGGTAAAAAATTAGACAATGTACCAAAATGTTGGGAATGTATCTAAGTCCTCAAAATACATTGTTTATCTCTAAAAGTATACATTAGCTAAACAGAAAAAGAATAAGTAAATAGGGCACATAATATTTAAAACAGGACAATAAACAAATTAGCAAAGTCAAAAGATTTAAAAAAAAATCTCAAGTATTTGAGGAGAAATAATTAAATGAAAAGGGCAGTTAGGTGGCACAGCAAATAGAATACCAGACCAGGAGTCAGGAAAACCTGAGTTCAAATCTGGCACCAAATATTTTCTAGCTGTGTTATCCTAGGCAAGTCACTTAACCCTGTTTGTTTCAGTTTCCTCATCTGTAAAATGAGCTGGAGAAGGCAATGGCAAAACATTTCAGCATCTTTGTCAAGAAAACCCCAAATGGAGCCACAAAGAGTTTGACACAACTGAAAATCACTAAGTAACATGTTAAAATGAAAACAAGACTATAGAAATTTAAGTAAAGATAGTTCCTTGAAAGTGCTAACAGAAATGATAAACTTTTCACTAACTTGATGTGTGTGTCTATCTGTGTGTGTGAGAGAGAAGAAGAAGAAAAAGGAGGAGAAAGAGGAGAAGGGAGGGAGAGATCAAATTATCAAAATACAAAACAAAAATAAGAATTAAGGATAAAAAAATAAATAAACTAATTGTCATAATCTCTACACAATTACATGCTAATAAAAATTATAAACTCAAAGGAAATTGATGAATATTTATAAAATATTTAAATTAATAAAATGAGAACTAGAATTTTAAAAGCTGAACCTCATAAAGCAACACTGAGTAACTCATAAAAGGACTACCAAGATGGGTCCACTTTGGGAAGAAAGAGGGTTCAAGAAGTAGCTATCTTAGAACAGGGACTGAATATCTGAAAGGAAGGACCTTGTTACCATGTCATAATCTATTTTTCAAGGAGACTAGATGTGATCTTCCAAGCCCCAAGCTTTTATTTTAATAGCAAAGTGGAAAATAAAGTATACAATTTCCAAATCTTCCAGTAATAAAGTAGTATCTCTGTATATAAGGTCATGGTTAATGAAACAGGTGGTGAAAGAGGAAGAAAAACTGCAAAAAGAACAGAATTGGGTGTTGTTGATTATTTTTTTAAATTTTGCCACTGGCAAAAATTCCACTCATCATAATAATTTCATCCATCTAAACATAAAGTATTCTATTATTTTGGTGGCAAGCTCAAGACAATTATATACCTGTCAGTTAGTCCTCTGAAACTCAAAGCTGTCGCAGTAAACAGCTGAATGAGACAGGGGGAGTGAAGATTCCTTAGAACAAGAATCTGTCACAGCTTCCCTGAGTGACCTTGGAAATGTAATTGAGCCTTTCCAGGCTTTACTTAGCCCTTCTACAAAAAGAATATTTTAATATATTCCTCCTGGAGGTGTTAGAAAGCTTCAATATGTTCAGAAAGCCCTTTGAAATGTTCCACTGAGTAGGTTCAATATCTGCCAATAAATACAAAGGTTGGTTTTCAGTTACTATCATTGGGTACCATGACCTTCAGCAATTTAGTAGGAAACAGATCGGACTGGAGGAAACTTTGAGAATTGTATTTATTAATTATCACTGGATATTTATGATGAAAGGAAAACTGGTGAAATTTACAAGGCCATATTACTTGGGGGGGAAAGTCATCTGGTTTCTAAGCCCAGGGGACCAGGGAAATATTTAGGGTACTGAGAAAAGGCATTTTTCCGTCATATATGAAATTTTCTGCCAATCATAGTGATTGTAAGGGGGAGGAGTTCATTCTGTGATGAGAACCTGCCAGGAAAATGTTTCAAAGATGATATGAACACAGGGGAAAAAGTGAGATGGACGTTTCAATTCATCAGAAGAGAAGACAAAAATCAAATAATTGTGGGAAGAAGAGAAAGGAGAGTACTGAACAACTGTGCTAAGAATTATGCCAAATAGCTTCATATTTTATTGGCAAAATTCAATTCAATTCTGCAGCAAACATGTTAATTGCCTGCTAAGGAAAAGGCACTATTCTTAATACCAAGAATCTGCTCTAAAAGAACTTGGGGAATGTAATAGTCACCAACATAAATAATGAGGCAGGGAACAAAAGGGGCCAGAGAGATCAGACAATGCTCTAGGAAACCGAAATTGCAAAGAACACATAGCTGATAGATTCAAGCAAGGTTTAATCAGAAATACTTGGATGATCCAGTGCTCAAAGTGTTGGACTTGGAGTGAGGAGGGCATGGGATTGAATCCTGCACAAGTAACTGTGAAAATCAAATGAGTTGATGTACATAAAGTGCTGTGCAAACTTTAACTCTCTATGTAAAAGGCTAGCTCTTATTGTAAGAAAAGGCATCTCAATCTGAGCCATCTAGGAACGGTGGCTAATTTGTTCAAAAGCACAGGAGACAGGACATGGAATGTGATGGTCAGAGACCTCAAGCATTTGAATGGAACTTGTATCAGAAGGTGATGAGGGAATGTGAGAAAGAAGACTGGAAAGAGTTCAAATATCTTTGAAAACTTGAATCAGTCTTCAATGACTCAGATACCTATATTTTGTCCAAAAGGAAATAGGGAGTCATTGAAAGTTTCTGAGTATGGTACTGAAATTATAAATTACTTTGTATATTAAGACTGTTTTGAAAATAACATGGAGGATTGAGATGGCAAAGATGTTACCAACGAATTTGGTGGTTATTATAATAGAAATTTCTATTTTACTTCGCCTAGAATGTCTCATAGTATAGTAGAAAAGAGCTATGAATTTGAAACCAAGGGATTTCAGTTCACCTTTCAGCTCTGTCATTTAGTACTTGTGTGGCCTCAGGCCAGTCATGTGACCTCTCTGATCAATTTCCTCTTTTGCAAAATGAGGAGCTGGACCAGGTCCTTTCCAACTCTAATTATATGAACTGGCTCCAATCATTTGTGTCTTAAGTACATTGCCAAGCATAAATGCAATTCATCAGAAGCTGAAGTATTTTTGGGATGAAGAGGAAGATTGACCTAAACATAGGAAAAACACTGGTGTGATTAAGGTCATCCATCAATACAGCTTGGTATTTCCTCTGTAATATAAAGTCTTAGACTGCTGTGTGGGACACTGAAATATTAAGTAATTCACCTGACTACTCTACGTCACAGGCAGGTCTTGATCCCTGATCAACACTGGGCCATTATTCCCTATTTTATGCTGACAGCTGTTCTTTTGGGGAAATAAAGTTTTAATAACAAGAAGAACAAATTTACAGGGAGCTTTAGGGTTTACAAAGAGGTCTCTTTTTGTCATAGTTGATGTTCACCTCCACTTTTTAATTAATCGATTCATTTTAATATCCACTTTTTAATGCAGACATCATAGGATTACAAAGCTTAAATCATTAACTAAGTTTACAAAGGTAGAAAGGATTAAAAACAAGATGCAAAATCATACCTTCTTACTCTAAGGCCAATGTTGTTTCCACTATAACATGATAAAGAAGAAAGAAGAAATAGTGTTGATAAGCAAAGTGGGGAAGGGTTAGATGCAAAAAGACTTCTGCAAACTTGGACAAAATTCCAGACTTTTAATGAACTTCTTAAATTGTGGCAGCCAGAAATGAACATAAGACTCCAGATGAAGTCTTACAAAAGCAGTCTAGTGAGACTATCACTTTCCTATTCTTGGAAGCTATACTCCTCTTAACGTAACCCAAAGATAATATTAGATTTTTTTCACTGCTAAATCTGTTGAGTTTAGTGGCCACTAAAACCTTCAGATTCTTTTCAGAATGATTGCTATCCCCTCCCCCATATTTAGGAACAGAATATTTTTTGGTACCACATAAAAGATTTTACATTAATTCCTACTGAATTTCATTTTATTAGATTAAATCTAGCTAAGACAATAGTCACTATTCTCTAAGTGAATAGAGAGGAGGTCCTAGAGTCAGGAATACTTGATTTAAAATCTGAACTCTTAATAAATGTTCTAATAACACATTGAGTCGTTTCCTGACTGAACAAATCATTAAACCTCTGCTTGCCTCAGTTTCCTTAACTGTAAAATGAGGCCATAATAGCAAGTATACCCTCAGGGAGTTGTGAAAATCAAATGAGATAACACTTGTAAAGCACTTGGCATGATGCCTGGTACATAGTAGGTGCTTAATAAATGCTTGTTTCCTTCCTTTTTATTCTGTCAAGATGCTCTTGGATCCTGAGCCTGTTATTTAGTTAGCTCTTTCAGCATTTTGTCATCTTTAAATTTGATTACCATACTATTTTACATTTTGAAAATCATGAATAAACTCTTCAAAGTAAATACGTGATTTATTTGAAATGACTAGTCACTGGTTGAATTCTCTAGTTTTACATATGTAACAAGCAATTAATTAATAAATATTGTAAGTACCTACTATGTTCCAGAACTGAGGTACAGGGATGAAAATTCAATATCCTCCACCTTCAAGGAATTTATAATCTATTGGAATATATAAATACTGCTTAAGAAGGAAAAGTGTTGAATTTAGAAAGCAAACTTTATTAGAAGTTAAAAATTAAGAATAACATAGGAGAAAATATATAAGAATTTTTCCTAAACCTTAGGGAGTAGGAAGGGCACACCTTTAAAAAGAGAATATGTCAAAACAAACCTATATACCAGGACACTTAAGCCAGTGAACTACTAGATCTGGGAATCTCTGAATTTCAGTAAGGTGAAGGTCAATCATATGTTCACACAAAGTCCAATATCAGTAAGGTAAGTCTGAGGAAATGGAAGGCCACTAGGTTGCCTAAGAAGGGGAAAACTGACCCAGGTCAGAAATGGAGGAGGGCAAAGCTTCCATTTCAATAAATAGGGAGATCAGGCCAATGATTTGCTGCTGAATTTCCAGTCAGGGTAAGATAAGGGAATTTAGTCTAAAAAAAAAACAGAAAAAAATGACCATGTCAAAAAGTGAATCAGTATATTCCAGGAAACTGTGCTGGTGATGGTATTAAATAACAAGACTATTGTGAAATAACTTTTTTCATCTCTATTTCCTAACATCCCATAACTGTGACTTAAAAACAGTTCAACCTAGATATAATAAATCCCTAAGATAAGATTTCATTCTCATCAGCTAATGCACCTTACCCTCAGCGGGACCAACAAAGTTTTTTATGGTATAGGCTCCAAAATGTCTTGGACAGAATGACAACACAGCACTTTTTTTTAACTTTCACTTACTTCTGATTGAAAACAGCTCAAGTTAGGAAAGTACCAAATGTCTTTTGTAAAATTTAAGAACATTTCTAGTTCTACACTCAATCCAGCTGAATTCATTTCACCAAAGATTTATTAATCCACAGCTAAGTATGAAGAATAGTACTAGGTTTCATGTAGATTTTTCAAAAGGATGGTCCCTGTCCTCAAGCAACTTAATCCTACTTAACAACCCTTCCTCAGGTGCTGATGTCTTCCCCATGCCTGTTTTATTTTGTATTTAACAACAAGAAAAGATCGAAATGATGGTAAAGAAAATCCTCCAGTAATGGAAAAGAGCAATTCAGAGATCTGAGAGAGTCACAAGGCCCTGTAGACTTCCTGTCTCTTTTTCTCTGCCTATGAAGATGCTCATATTTTTGCATGGAGAGTTCTTTGGGAGATCTGACTTTGTGGAAGTATCTTGGTGTCCTGTTAAACAGTAAGAGAAAAACTAACCAATAAAATCAGTATTTATACTCAATGACATCCATGCAATTAGTCAACCAACATTTATTAGTCACCTACTATATGACAAGAAGATGATTATCAGATCTATTTTCTAGCTCTAACCAACCTTTTGCTGACCTCCAGTCTCTTATCTCCAACCACCCAGTGGTTATCTCAAAGTGGATGGTCTGTAGACATTTTAAGCTCAGCATATCCAAAACAGAATTAATTCTTTTTTCACCTCAAACTCTATTCTCTAACTTATGTAATGAAGATACCACTGTCTTTCCCATCATTATCACCAAGGTTTTCAATCCAGGTGTCATCCCTGACTCCAAAATCTCTTTCACTCCCTACATCCAATTTATCAAGTCCTACAGAGTCAGCCTTCATAATATCGCTCATATATACTCCTTCTTTCTTCTGACATAGCTAACCACTTTGGTTCAGGCTCTCCTCACTTCATACATGAATTGCAATAGCCTTCTGGTTGTCCTTCCTGGCCCAAATCTTTTCCAACTCATGTCAATCATCCATTAAGATGTCAAACTGATCTTTCTAAGATACAGGTCTAACCATGTCACTCCCTACCATCTGTTCATTAAACTCAAATGGCTCTCTTTACTTCCAAGACCAAATATTAAATCTGCTATTTGGTCTTTTGAGCCAAAATGGAGGAAGGTCAAAGAAAAGAAGGTGACTCTGGCCCCTGCTGTATTAAAGAGGCAGAAAACCAAGAAAGTGGTCAATCTGTTGTCTGAGAAGAGGCCCAAGAACTTTGGCATTGGTCAGGACATTAAGCCCAAAAGAAACCTTACTTGATTTGTTAGATAACCTCCATACCTCAGACTGCAGCATCAAAGAGTTATCCTTTTTAAGCATTTGAAAGTGCCATAAGCAATTAACCAGTCCAACTAGGCTTCAGATAGTCAGACAGCTACTCAAATGCTTAAACTGGCTCAAAAGTACTGACCTGAGACAAAATATGATAAGAAGCAAAGGCTACTTGCTTGGGCTGAACGAAAAGCTGCAGGCAAAAGAAGTGTCCCCATTAAGAGACCACCTGTCCTCAGAGCAGTGTTACTTTTACTACCCTGGTAGAAAACAAGAATGCACAGTTGTTAGTGCTTGCGTATGACATGGACCCCATTGCACTAGTGGTCTTCCTACTTGCCTTTTTTCAAAAAATGGGGCCTCTTTACTGTTTTATCAAAGGTAAAACCAGCCTGGGTCACTTACTTCACAGAAAGATGTGCACAAGCATATAGGTTAACCCTGAAGGAAAGGGAGCCCTGGCTAGGCTGGTGGAAGCCATCAAAAGCAATTACAGTGACAGATATGATGGGATCTGTCATGATTGAGATGGCAATGTTCTAGGTCTAAAATCAGTGACTTGCATTGTCAAACTGGAAAGGCAAAAGCCAAGAAACTTGTAACCAAATTGCATTAAATATATATTTGATTCTCCCCTATGTAAAAATAATAATTTAAATGAAATCTGCTGTTTAACATCTGCAGTCCGTCATAACCTTCTCTCCTGAATTTCCACTTTCCTTAGACTTTAAACTTTCCTACCACCACCATTTACTCACCAATTCAGTGACACTGGTTTTCTTCCTGTTCCTCAAATAAGATGCTCCATATCCAGCTGTGGGCATTTTCCATGACTGTCCTCCATGCCTGCAATTTCCACCCTCCTTGTGTCCACATCCTGGTTTCCTTGACTTCCTTCAAATCCCAGCTAAAATTCCAGATTCTAATGAAAGTATATCCCAATCCCCCTTAATTCTAAAGCCTCCTCTCCATGGATTATCTCCAAATGCCCAATACAAATTATGGCTTCCTGATAGCAGGGATTAGTTTTGCCTTTCTTTGTATTCTCAACATTCATCACAGAGCCTCACACATAGTAGTTGCTCAATACAAGACTGTTTACTTAACTGGACTTCATCAGGGAAGAACAATAGGGAATGAGATATTTAATGATGAAATATAGAGGAAGATGCCAGCCAATTTTCTATGACCCAACTGGCTAAGGATGATGGCCCAATTTTCTAGAAGGAATACTGAGGTTTGAGAGATAGTCTTTTTAAGAGTGGCCAAAGTGGATGAAGGAATGTGGTAAGCTTAGAGTATTCAAATTCCATCTTTTTCCTTTGATAGGTAGAAAGATGAACAAATAAATGAGTTGATTATACTCCTCAATTTAGTCTTTAGGAAAGCCTATGAAAAACAAGGTATAAAGTATTGGGTGGGTAGAATCAGAAAGTTTAAATCCCAAGACAAGTGACTATCACTTATTCAAGTTATAGTAGACAGGAACACTCTACCTTTTACCTTTCAATTTTGCTTAGTAAATATATTTTAATCTATATGGAAATAAGAAAGCCTCTCAGGTAACTAGCAGTTTAGCAAAGATTCAGATGCAAAGGAATGGAGTTAGACATGTTGTCAAACAAAGAACAGTTTATTTACTGCTCTCATTTTCACTGTCATTACAATAATGGCCATTTTAAAACACCAGTTACCTTAAGAGCAAAGGAATAAATATGACCATTCCCAAGTATTCAAATAAGTCTGTGATTCCTCCAATCGAAAAGTGCGTTTCAATGATCCAGATGGCAAATGCTTAACAAATACTTATCCTGTATGACTCATCCATTTTCTAACATAAGCTAGCTCTAAGGGTTAACCAAAGGTGCTTAGAGACCTTGCTCATCCTCTGCCAACATTAAGAGAAGACCAGCAGTACATGCTGATTGTCTGTCATCCTTTGCCCTCTCCACCTGACCAGCCTTGTCTTTTCCTCTTATCATATGATGTCCACCTGTTCTTCAGAGCTCCTCAGTGGTTATAGGCTACAACTGCTCTCACTTGTCACTATGCACATCTTTCTTATAATACGTCTTCTATTATGTCCCTGTAATTCAGGGATCGTTATATTCCATAGCTCATATCTATATGCCAACGTCAGTAGAATTTTAGTTTTACAGAAATGGGTCTTCACTTTCATGAGAAACTTGGGGTCATAAAAGAAGTTTTGCAATTTCCTAAAGACGATTCAACCTGCTCTTCTCCTGTTCACTTCTGGGTCCATTTCTTCCATTTCTACAGACACACAAACACACACACACACACACACACACACACATACACATACAAAGAGAGAGAGAGAGAGAGAGAGAGAGAGAGAGAGAGAGAGAGATTACAGATAAACTCTATTGATTGTCCTTCAAACGCATGCTATAATCTGTCAAATGGACTTTCTTCCTCTATTTGGTCTTTCCTATACGTATTACCAGGCTAAACTTCTCTGATTTATCACAGATCTCTTCCATGAGTCCCTACAGTGTTATAGGACTTGATATAATTGGCACATCATCAAGAAATATGAGCATCTAGAGGACATCAGTATCCCTAAGGGATTTATCTTTTATTTGAATTCTGAGCTGGATTTACTCCACAACCATGATGAACACTTGTGGTAAGCATATATTTCTCCCATTTTTTAATGCTGCACCTGATGTTTATGATAAGATGGCTAATGAGCAAGGTTATTTTTTTGTTTTTTTTTTATAAGTTTCAAGTATCTTTAATAATTTTGAAATATGAATGGGGAACATTATGTTGCAAAAGAGCCTTTAAAATGGCATTTTCTTCTATAAATTATTTAGGAAACAATAATCAAAGTGATATCTTATATTCAAAATATCTTTTAGTAAATTATAAATTATTAGGGATTTGGCCTATTGTTGAATTTTGCTTGGAACAACCTGTTTATTGCCTATGAATGCCTTTATCAAGGATGCCTAAGCATTACCTGTTTAGACTACAAATTCATTTATAAAATTTTATAAGTAGGGATGATGAGTGATCATAAGAATCATCATCTTATAAAGCGGAAAGTAAGAGTTGAGAGTAGAACACTTGGCAGGATATCCAAATAGGCAAAATTATTACAAGGGTGTTTATGAATGAAAATGAGGAGGGGGGCGGAGCCAAGATGGCAGAGTAGAAAGACTCACATTTGCTAGCTCCGAACCCACAGCCCATGGATTTCCTCTAAAAAGAACTCCTGACAAATTCTGGAACAGTGGAAGCTGTGCAGAAACACAGTGAAGGAGATTTCCGTTGCAGAGAGCCCTGAAAAGCCGACCCCAGGGGTCCATCACACCCTGGACGGGAGTGGAGCCCTGCCCTGCCCTGCCCGGGCTGCGCAGCACTGAGAGGAGCAAGCAGATCCGAGCAGGCTTCAGAGACCTGAATCTCCGGCGGCCGTGAAGGTCCCTCCACCCACAGACTCACAGGTCAGTGAGAGAGACTGGCTGAGAGGGGAGCAGGGTATCTCCAGGACTCAGACCCCCTCGGGAGGCAGCCCCTGAGGCAGAGGCAGAGGCTGTGACAGCCTGAGGCTCCCAGAGCCGACACGAGCTCCACCCCAGCTCCATTACAAAAGGTCTCTGCATAAACCCCCTGAGGGAACTGAGCATGAGAGGCAGCCCTGCCCCCACCTGAGCACCAGCAGATAAGCTCGCATTGAAGAGCAGTCAGGCCTGCCACCAAAAGCCCTGAGGTTGGGGAGCAGCATTTGAAGCTCAGACCCCAAGCACTAGCTGGGAGGATCGAGGCCAGGGAGTGGAGAGGACTCTCAGAAGTCAAGTAACTGGCTGAAAAAATGCCCAGAAAAGGGAAAAAAATAAGACCATAAAAGGTTATTTGCTTGAGAAGATGATTCCACCATTCCTCTCTGACGACGAAGAGATCTGCTTACCATCAGGTAAAGACATAGGAGTCAAAGCCTCTGTATCCCAAATATCTGAAATAGATATCCCGTGGGCTCAGGCCATGGAGGAGCTCAAAAAGGATTTTGAAAATCAAGTTAGACAGGTAGAGGAAAAACTGGGAAG
>CM053770.1:649190096-649321259 GCA_028658325.1 Potorous gilbertii | reverse complement strand
GGCAGATTAGTGATATGGGTAATTAAAATGTCCAGTGTATTGGGGAGGGGGGAGGGGACAAGTGGGGAGAAAATTTTGGAACCCAAAATCTTGTGAAAATGAATGTAAAAAGTTAAATAAATTTATTTTTAAAAAAAAGAAAATGAGAAGAGCATAGCAAAGCAAAGAAAAATAGAAAATAGTTACATGCATCATTGATACAAACTTTTCTCTGTCAAAGATGATAGAGCCAACACATTTGAACCTTAGCCCAAATATGCTTATGGAGACAGAGAATGATAATAAAGTAAGTAAAGATGGAAGAAACCAGACTGGACCTAGGATGCAGAGATGAAAACTGTACTGGCAGTTATACAGTTTGGGTGTGTCACAGGAATAGCATAGAAGGTACCTGAATGAGAAAAAACAACCATAGGTGTGGCACAAAAACTCAAATCATATTTGTACCTCCTGCAAGGCGACCAAAATGGCACTGATGATTATCACCTTATAAGTCTACTTGTCCACCTTTATGAGTCACTTACAATACAAATATATCATTGTTTTTCATCTTCCCAGGTTTAATGATCATTCTCTTGTTACAACATTCCCCTCTAAAAGAAGACAACAGTCACCAGTTTCATAGAACATTAGATTTCAGAAAACATTTTTAACACAAACAAGTTGCTTGGCAATGTATTTCAAAGGACAGAGGCACAAGTAATATTTCTAGTAGTTGGAGTACACACAATAAACTACTCCCATGGCAAGAAATCAAAACCATGCCCTCAAGTCAACTTTTTAGGTAAAATTCATTGAAGAGAAAGTATCTCATGGAAAAGGACCACAAACATTATAATGAAAGGTAATCATGGACAAAACACTTTGAGAGACTACTTTCAGAACGAGCTAAAGTTTGTTCTATGGAAGTCATTGTCAAGGGTAGGAGCAGGTTGGAAAGGAACCTGAAAGGAGATCACTTGCCATCTGATGGCTTCCTATTGTATTTATATATTCTTATTAGGTGCTAAAGTCATTTGTTTGTTCTTTTTCTTGTTTTCCCTGACAACTGATGAAGCTTAAGAGCTATCAGTGGTCACTCAGCATTATATGACAATGGACAAGTCATTTCACCTTGCTCTGCTTCAGTCACCTCCTCTATACAATATTAATTTAATGGATAAAAAATAGCACTTAATGTCAGAATAAGAAAGGCACAGATTCAAGTCTTTTCTCTAACATTTGCTGGCCAGCAATGAAATCTCAGGTATAGACCAAGAAGAAACAAGCAGACAAAACCAATGTGGAAGATACTGGTTATACTGTATAAAGGAATTGTTAAACTTTGGAAGCCTTAAAAATCTAGGTATATTTGTATGTGCATAAACTTTTTCAAGTGTTTATAAATTAAATTATTCATTTTATTTTCTTTGATCCTCTCTATGCCTTGATTGGGCACTAAATTTTCTCCTGCCCAAGTAATTGATAGGTATTTCCCCCTATATTTCTCTAATTAGCTTATGATGTGATCTTTTATAGCTAGGTCACATAATCCATGTCTTGTCTTGATGTATGGTGTAATTTATTGGTCTAAATCTAATTTCTTCCATACTTCTGTCCAATTTTCTTACTAGTTTTTGGATTTTTTTTTAATTTTTATTTTGCTTTTGTCATATAATGAATCCTTATCCCAGTAGATGGGATCTTTGTGTTTATTGAATACTGGGTATGAGATATATTTGCTTCTATATGTCATATACCTAGTCTATTCCACTGATCAATTTCTGTTTGTTTTGTTTTTAATAAAGTACCAAATTGTTTTGCGAATTATTGCTTTGTATTACAGCTTGATATTTGGCACTGTTAGGTCCCCTTTCATTACTACAATTTTTTAAAAAAATTTCCCCTGGGATTCTTGATTATTTACCTCCATATTAATTTTATTATTATTTGTTTCTAGTTATATAAAATAATCTTCAAGTACTTTGCTTCTCATGACATTGAATATGTAAAGAAATTTAGTTAGTATTGCTATTTTATCATATCAACTTATCTTGTCCATGGGAAATTATTTTTTTCTAATTATTTTAGATCACAATTTCTGCAAACTATGCTCTGCAGTTATAATTACATCGTTCTTTAGTGTATCTTGGTAAGTAGACTTCCAAATATCTCATACATACAATAATTGAAATGGAATTTTATATATTCCTGATGGGGAACAAAGAAGGACAATAAATCTAAAAGGAAACAATTAGCTGGGGAGGTAGGGGTGGGAAATCATTGCCACAAACTTCGATAAAGATCTCATTTTCAAGATACAGAAGGAACTGATTTAAACATATAAGAAAAGAAGTCATTCCCCAATTGACAAATATCTAAGGCTTTTGCTAGACAGTTCTCAGGGTAGAAACTCAGAATATCTATGTAAGGAAAATTCTTGAAATCACTAGTAGAGAAATGCAGATTAAAGCAATTCTGAGATTCCACTTCACACCCATCAGATTGAGAAAGATGACCAAAAAAAGTGGAAACTGACAAATTTGGAGGGGATATGGGGAAAAATCAGGCCTTTCTTTCACTCTTCATTTACCTGTGGATAAGTACAGCCATTCAGGAAAGTCACTTCAAATTATATACAAAAAGTTACTAAACAGTGTATATATCCTTGAACCATCTATATCAATCAATCAATAAACATTTATCAATCACCTACTATGTACCAGGTATTGTCCTAAGTTCTGGGGATACAAAAAAAAAGCCAAAAACCAACCAAACAAAAAACAACAACAAAACGTCCCAACCTTCAAGGAGCTTACAATCTAATCAGGGAAACAACATGCAAACATTTATCTACAAAGTAAGCTATACACAGGGGTAATTAACAGAGGGGAAGGCACTGGAATTAAGAGGAGTAGGATAAGGTTTACTATAGATGTTAGGATTTGAGTTGGGACTTTAAGGAATCCATGGAGGTCAGTACTTAGAGCAGAAGAGGGAGAATATTCTAGACATGGAAGGACAACTGGAGAAAAATGCCTGGAGCCAAGAGATGGAGTGTTTTGTTCCATAGAATAGCCAGGAAGCTAGTGTTAATGGATTAAAGAGTATGTGTTAGGTGTAAGAAGAAAGAAAAGGTAGGAAAGGTAGAAAAGAGCTTTAAATGCCAAAAAGTGCAAAACCTAGTGCAAAGCCTAGAAGCAATAAGAAACCACAGAAGTTTATTAAGTAGGAAAAGCAATTTAGTTGTTGAATAGAGGGTGGATTGGAGTGGGGGGAAGGCTTGTGCAAGCACACTCACCTGCAGACTATTGCAGTAATTCAGGTGTGGGGTAATTAAGGCTTCTACTAGACTAGTGGTAGTATCAATGGAAGCAATGCTGTAAAGATGAAAGAGATGCTGTAAATATGAAATAAAGAGATCTTGGAAGTAGCTTGGATATAAAGGGTAAGGGATATTGAGGAATGCAGTCTGGCTCCTAGGTTGAAAGACTGAGGGACTATAAAGACCCTCCACAGTAATAGGAAAGGTAAATTGGTGGGTTTAGGGGAAAAGATAATGAGTTATGTTTTGGATATATAGAATTTAAGATATCTATTGGTCATTCAATTTGAGATATCTCAAGAGTAGTTAGAGATAGAAGATTGGAGGACAACATAGAGTTTAAGACAGAATCATCAACAAAGAAACAAATCCATGGGAGCTGATGAGATTACTAAGTGAAGTAGCATAGAGGAGAAAAGAAAGAAAAGAGCCAGAACAGAACCATGTGGGGATACCTAAGGTTAGAAGGTGTAATCTGGAAGAGATTATAGCAAAGAAGATGAAGTGGTCAGATGGGTAGAAGGAAAACCAAGAGAAAGTGGTGCTCTATAAACCTAGAGAGAAGTGAGTATCGAGGAGGAGGGAGTGATCAGCAATGTCAGAGGCTGCAGAGAGGTCAGGAGAATGAGAATTGAGAAAAGAGCACTGGCTTTGTCAAATAAGAAGTCATTAGTGACTTTCAAGACAGTAGTATGGTGGAAAGATAAAGTCAGGTGCTAGATAATAAGTAGTTAAGAAGAAAGTAAGCAAACAGAAAATGAATGCACCTGTTGTAGACTGACATTTTTGGAGGACTTAGTTACAAAGGGCAGAAGAGATACAGGATAGTCTTTAGCAGGGCTGGAAGGTTTGGGGATATTTTTTGTTCTCTTTCTTCCTGGATGAAGGTGTTTATAGGCATAAGGGAATGGAAAGGAGAGAATGAAAGCAAGTAGAAGAGTGGAGATGACAGAGGGCACAATCTATTGGAGGAGAAGAGATGAAATGGGATGACTTTAACAAGTAGAGGAGTTAGCCTTGGTAAGGAGTAAGGCCACTTTATCATGGGAGATAGGGTGAAGGAGAAGATAGCGACGGAAGGCATCTGAGACCCAGGAGATAAAGCAGTGGGAGTTCACAAATGGCTCCAATTTTTCTGTAAAATATGAGGTAAGATTCTCAGCTGAGAAAAATGTTAGCTAGAGATCAAAGAAACAAGCACAAGTCCTTGTGTACGAATGTTTATCACAGCTCTTTTGAAGAATGGATGAATATACCAGGTGATGCAGTAGATAAGAGTGCCAGGTCTGAAATAAGGGGGAGTCATCTTGCTGAGTTCAAATTTGGCTTCAGAAATTTACTAGGTGTGTGATCCTGGGTAAGTCCCTTAATCCTCTTTGCCTCGGTTTCCTCATCTGTAAAATGAGCTGGAGAAGGAAATAGAAAACCACTGCAGTGTCTTTGCCAAGAAAACCAAGAGGCATCACAAGAAGTTGAACATGACTAAAATGACTCAACAACAACATGAATGTGATAAGGTGTTATTGTGCTATAAGAAATAAAGAAATAGGTTATTTCAATGCCTCATGTAAAAACATAAACTGATAAAGAGTAAAATGAACATAATAGTAGGCTAACACTATAAAGGTAAGCCACTTGGAAAACTGTAAGAACTGTGAGTCAAACAATGCCCATCCATGATTCCAGAGAACCAATCATGAAACAAACTATGAGAGAAAGATGATAAATTTAGGTTACAGAATTTTACATATATATTATATATATGTATATATATAATATATATTATATACATTATATATACATATATGTGTATATATAATGTATATATTATATACATTATATATTTATACATATATGTGTATATATTATATATACATATATATATTCATGTACATATAAGTATATACATATATTTGCATATAGCCAATGAGGGAATTTGATCTGCATGTCTGGTAGAAGGAATTTGTTTTTCTTTTCTCATTACAAGAGCTGCTCTGGGATAGTCTTTGACAATGTGTAATTGTAACAGAGGAATATGGCATTAGAAATGCAGTAACTAAGATGTGTCTTAAATACATATGTACCTTGAAATACCGTTTGCCTATATGTCTTTCAAACAAACTATGTCTGCTTTCTTGTCAAAAAAAATCACAGCAGGGACTATTTGAGGATAGAGGTGGATTTCATTATAAACACAGGCGTGAACAAATCACCCTTCACACCAGTTCTTATTCACTTGGGACATTCGAAGGTACGTGTTCAAGTACCAAAGTAACCCTAAGCTAGTGGGTATAAATAACCCTGCTGAAGTGTTAGAAGATAAGTAAACAGGTGAGTCTTTTATCTTCTTCTTTATGTGATAATTGAAGTGGGGTGACCCACAGGGAAGCAAATTATAGCATTTAAAGCTCCTAGTTAAGAAAGCTCTGTGTTTTATTTTATTCATCCTTAAGTCCAGAACCATACAACTTTAATATAAACCATGAGCCAAGGTCATGGGATAATAAGATCAAAGACGAAGAGATGAAAAGGACATTAGAAGTCATCTTAGTGGGACACAATCAAAGTTTCCATTGATTTTTAAGGTATCCAAGATACGGATTCCTAAAGTGGAGTGTTAAAAACTAATCAATTAAATCTGGTCTCACCAGTAAATAGGAACAATGAGTTTTTACACACTTTTAATTTTATCTTAAAGAACATCCCCCAATCACAATATCACAATTACATTTTTTGTTGTTTTACCCTTTATAAACTTTTCCAGATTACTTCTTTCAACAAGTAAAATGTTAAAGCAAAGCTAACAATATGACCTCATCTGAAAAAGGTCCACATGTGTAGGTGTATCTGTCTCTGTTTAAGTAATGGAAATATATTTTTTCTCCTACCCTCCAGCTAATTAAAAAAAGAGTAGAAAAACAAAAACAAATTCATTGTAACAAACATGTATAGTTAAACAAAACCAATTCCCTCATTTTCTATATACAAATGTATGTATGTTTATGTGTGTGTTATAGAGATAGAGACAGATACAGAGGAACATGAAGATAGGTAAGTGGTTCAGTGGACAGAGCACTGGGTCTGAAGTCAGGAAGCCCTGAGTTCAATTCCAGCCTCAGACGCTGTGTGACCCTGGGCGCCTCTGTTTGCCTTTAATGCCCTGGAGAAGGAAATGGCAAATCATGCCAATGTCTTTGCCAAGAAAACCCCATGGACAATGTTGTTCATAGGTCATGAAGAGGTGGACACGACTGACCAACAACTCATAGGTACATAGATTGATTTGGATAGGGATATGAATGGGAGAGGGAGAGAGAGAGAGAGAGAGAGAGAGAGAGAGAGAGAGAGAGAGAGAGAGAGAGAGAGATGTGTACATATAGATAGATATGAATGTAAATAGAACTTTGTACTGTAAATCCTTCACCTTTCTCTCAGGGGTTGGAATTATGGATGCACATTGTATTGACCACAGTTCTTGCAGTTTTCAGAACTGTTTATCTTTAAGCTGGGCCTGAGTAACATGCCCAGGGCCATGAAACTTAAAAGTTTCTAAAGATGGATTTTGAATTCTGGTCTTCCCCACTCCAAAATTTGCCAAAAGTTTGAATTTCAGTGGCATGGCCTTTAAAAACTCAGTTACCTCAGTGCTATGATGAAAAGTTGGAGGAAGATATGAATAGACAGTTGGTCAAAAAGAAAATACTAGGCTGGTCCAGGAAGAGAGAGTTCACATACCAAGGAACTACATTTGAAATCACTCAGAACTACTCAACATCAAAAAATAAAGAAAAAATTCAAATATGATACTCAGCCATAAAATAGGTTCTCTAATTGGTAAAGAATTCTTTCATGAAACAGAGAAATGTAAAATTCCCATCAGTCTAGTGAAGGATCCTTTTGCTTTAGCAATGATGGGGACAAAGTAGTTGAAAATTCTAAAGAAGGCACACATAGTTTTGAATTCATGGACAAACCCTGGCTTCACTGTGGTTAATTCAAATATGAGGGCTTTTTTTTTTAAATTTTTGCTTGTTTCATTGATTTTTATACATTGACCAAAAAATGGACCACTGAAGTGTAAACAGAGTCAAATAAATCTTAGCATCCTCACTATAAAAGAAAACAGATGATAAAGGGAGATGATATTTTGTTTCAGTTATTTGTAGATTGTTTTCTTATTTGTTTCAGTTAAATAGAAAGATATCTCACTGTCCAATTAATTTATTAACCACTTATCATGGGTCAGGCACTGTACTAAGTACCAGCAAAATGAAGAAAGACAAAATCAGTTCTGCTCTCAAGGAGATCCCAATTTAATGAGGAAAATGACATGCAGATAACTACATACAATCCTTGAAGCAGAGTGGGGTGAGGATGATGGTGGAATAAACATAATTGTAGCTTACACATCTGCATTTGCTAGAGGATACACAAGTAGATTAATTCTATGAATGTCTTTTTTTGTAAGGAATTATAAGGACTATTTCTTATTACCTTTTGGTTACTTGATAAGTCTTCTTTTATAGCTTATTAGCCCCTACCCCCAACTTGTTCATTTATCGTTATTGTTTCTATCATGCAGTTCTCAGCAAAATTTTGTTTGATTTTTAACCCCCTGAGAGCTATTCTTCGAGAAGCCTGCAGGTGGCAGAGTAGTTAAGGCTCTGGACCTAGACTAGGAGAGACTTGAACTCAACCTTTGCTTCAGATACTTCTTAGTAAGGCAACCTTGGGCAAATCACTTAACTCTAGCTGCCTCGGTTTCCTCATCCATAAAATTAAAATAACAATAGCACTGATCTTCCAGGGGGTTGTGAGAATGAAATGGTATAATGTTTGATGATGCTCTTTACAAAATTTAAAAGACTATATGAATGGGATTATGATTCATGTAAAACTATACATTTTTTTTACATTTTACATTCATCTGCTTCTTGCTTTTATTTTCATCTTCTATCTATGACATTTGAAATGAGGAATCTTTTTAAGACACTACATTGCATTGTACAGAAGTTTGCTGACCCAGAGATTCCTATAATAGTAGCATCAAAGGCAGGGCCAATCCTCATTCTCCTTCTCCCTTCCCAAAGAAATAGAAATAAGGAATTGAAAATAAGTAAATATTTTTATCTTTAGACATTTTTATGATGACTTCTTGACTAGGATGAATATGAAGAATCTGTAAGGTCCTTTTTACATTGACACAATCCAATTGGCTCCTTTGAGTTTTAATTTCCTTGAAATAAAACTTTTCTTTGTCAGAAAGAAAGAAAACAGAGCATGTTCTGCATTCCCAGTGGCTGTGCTATTCATACCTTGTCCAATTCAATCCACTTCAATTCAACAAACATTTATTGAGTATCTATAATGTGAGAGATAACTGTGTGCTAGGTCATAAGGGGGTTTTCCAAAATAAATAATCTGGCCATCTTAGAGAACAGGGTATTTGAGTGTGTAGCAATGGTAGATTGGAATGAGTAATTAGAAATAACCTCAGAATTAGGGTTATGAGAAGGAGATGAATTTTTCTTCAAACAAGGGAGAAGAATGATTAAAAAACAATAAAATAGATTTTATTAGATAAAATTGAAAAAACTTTTGCACAAATAAAGTGAATGAATCTAAGAAAAAAAGGGAAAATGTTTGACTGGGAGAAAAGACTTTTGCCTCAAATATTGCACCTAAGTGCTTAATATCCAAGACATAGGCAAATGACAGAAGTATATCACTAAAAATCATCCCTAATAATAGATGTGGCCAAAGGATGTCAATAATTATCAAAGCAATGGTTATAAATTATTAATCATCCAAAGGAAAAGCTAGGGGGTGTAGTAGATAGAGTGTTGGGTCTTCATTCAGGAAGACTCTTCTTCCTGAGATCAAATCTGAGTTCAATAGATGCTTACTAAGCTCTAAGACCCTGGACAGGTCCCTTAACCCTATCTGTTCCTCATTTGCAAAATGAGCTGGAGAAGAAAATAGCAAACCACTCCAGTCAGTATCGTTGCCAAGAAAACCGTAAATAGGGTCATGTAGAGTTGAAATGACTGAAATGAATAAATAAACAAGAATAACTAAAAGAATGTTCCAAATCACAATTAATAAGAAAAAGACAAATTAAAACAGTCTTAAGGTTTCACATAAGACCCAATAAATGGGCAAACATGACAAAAGATGAGAAGAGTCAATGTTTCATGGGGAAATGCTAATGCCTTTTTGGCTGAGCTGTGAATTACTACAGCTTTTCTGGAAAGCAATTTGGAATTATGCAAATAAAGTTGCTAAAATGGCCATACCTAGTGATCTAGAGATTCCAACTGCTAGGCATATGGCCCAAATAGGATGCTGAGAAAATAAAAGGCTTCATACATACCAAAATTTCATAGCAGCATTTTTTAGGCAGCAAAGAATTGAAAATAAAGTCGATGCTCATCATCAGGGTGAATGGCTAAACAAATTGTGATAATTTAATGATTTTACCACTATGAATGATAAATGATAAATGATAAATACAGAGAAGCATGGAAGGACTTGTATAAAACATTGCAAAGTGAAGTAAGTTGAGCCAGAAAAAACAATATATACAATGATTACATCAATGGAAATGGAAAGCACAACCAGATAACACAATTGAAGATTAATATTGTGAAATTACAAGACAAGCACAGTTCTAATGAAGACATATGAAAAAACACATGTATGCATACATATACACATATGTATATATACATACTTTTTTCAGGAGCAGGGGATACAAAGATGTAGGACATGTCATACACCATTGCATATATCATATTTCTATACATTGATCAGTTTTGCTTTTTCTTTTATCACTTTTTTATTTTTGAAAAAATACTCTGTTCTATGTGATAACTCTGAGAGCGGGAAGTTCACATAAGGTATTCTGCATGATATACATCAATAAACATTTCTTAAAATAATGAAAAAGAAAAAAACTCCGTAATCTTTCTTCTATTTGCATAGAACCTTTCTACCACTAAAAATAACAGAAAATATATCCCTATAGAAAGAATATAGCATTGAAGAAGGAAATACGGGAGTCCAGCACATGAGTACAAATGCTATCATAAAAGGATCAATTGAAGGAATTGGGAATGTTTAACCTAGAGAAAGAAAAATTCAAGAGGTTACTTGCTAGGTGATTTTAAATATTGGAAAGGCTACGTTGTGAAAGAAGAATTGTCTTTGCTCTACATAGTCCCAGAGAGCAGAATTAGGAGCAATGAAGAAAACTTGGCTTCATGTCCAAAAGAACTTCCCAACCATTAGCGATATTCCTTGCTATGGAAGGGATTCCTGCTCCTTGAGATCTTCAAATAAGACTGGATGGTCACTGGTTAAGGATGGAGGCTGTCATAGAGAGGATCCTTCTTCACATAAGGACTACATTAGATAATTTCTGAGGTCCTTTTCAAGATAGATAATTTATGATTCTATCACATACTCTCCCTTCCCTCAAGGAGCTCACCACCTAGTAAGATGAGTACATAAATGTGTAGAGTACAAGTTAATAGTATGTGATAAGGACTTAAGTGATGTCCCAACAAAATGCATGGAGAGTTCTCCAAATCATGCCATTAATATGGTTTGTTATTACTTTCCTTGCTTTATTCTAGCTTTGAGGAGAGATTTCAAAGATTTTAGAGGCTCTCAGGGCTTTGTAAAACATCTTCTGTGTTTCAGGGATTCATGAAAAGCCTGAGGGTTGATTCATTAGATCTCACATCAGTATTGTCCCAAGAAGATGTAGGTTCTAGCTCCTTAAACCTAAAATAGTATGATAGGCACACACACACACACGTGTGTTCAAATAATATATATATATGTATATATATATTTATATATGTATTTGATGCTGTAGTTTTAAGATATCAAGAATGCCCCATTTCCATGAGCCTCACATCTATTTTGTAGTTTACAAGAATATTTCCAGCCCCCTGGAGGTTTTTGGCTGTCTGTATTTTATATCTGCAAAAGATCAGCCAAATCTCCATGGGCCAATATTCAAAGCATGGACAAAAGAATCTGTTTTAATCACATTTGCTTTTTTCCCACAAATTTGGAGTTTAATGATTTTCTTTAATTTTAAAACACTATATATGAAAGAAAATTGATTTCATGCTCATTTTCCCCAATTATTGCTTTTTTAAAATCCATAGCAACTTTGAATATTTTAAAAGCCCATTCTTCCTTTATTCTAAGAAATCAGAAGCTATATTTTTCTGAATACAAATTAATTCACACCCCAGTTTTGCAGAAAAAAATGAGCGCCCACAAAGTTTTATTTAATTAAAATCCCAACAAACCATCTCTCCTGTCACTTGTTAAAATTTATGGAAATATAGATAAAAGAACCCAGTCCTTTCCAAAAAGAAGAAAAGAGAGAAAACCCCTACAATCCTATAAATCCAGGCTGTGCAAGATCCAAAGTCTATGGAAAAGCTGGAAGAGTTTTATGAATTGTAAGAGACAAACAACACGCCCATCTGGAATTACTCAATAGATTTGTTAAGGAATTTTGATTTTACACCTGGGCACGGATCTGTGAACCATTAAGGCTAATAATGTTGGATCTGCGCACATACATTACTGCACTTTAATGGTACCATTTCATACTGCATCCCTGGCTGGGGTGGCTGGTGTACATACGTGCTCTCTTTCCAGTTCTCTAAGCATTTCCTCATCAATCTCCAGAACCTTTTTCAGATATTATCGAATCAGGTTTCCCAATGACAGGTTTCTCACTTTTAGGTCTCAGGCACATAATGACCCAGAATGTCTCCCTTGCCATCTTTAAAATCAATAATCTTAAAACAATATTACTGTTCCCTCCTGCATGTAGGGCCAAACCTGCCTTCCAGCTGGAGAAGAATATCTACACATATGCCATACCCCAACACTGAAACACACAAAGGGAAAAGAATATTTCTAGTTTCCCTAGAAAGAGTTCCACAAGATGGAAGCATAGGTTATCTCTGACATGTTGTATGGGTGGGTCCTGATTGGCTTATTTTTAAAATGGATCTTAAAAGTTATTTAAAATGTCTCTTCCACTGAACTGTTACAGATGGTTACAACTATTTTTCCTGATGACCATCAGGGACCTGGGCCTCATTGTCAAGCACCCTACAGGGTAATAGAATTTGTTCCTACAGGTAGCACTGTGTGTATAAGCAGCTGCAAGACCCCACTCTTAAGAGAACGGAGAGTCAGGCCATGACTGGTATGGCTTGTACTTTGGCTAGGTCCCAAGACAAACCCCAGGCCCTGGGGAAGACAGAGGGAAAAGAAAGGAGACAGGGATCTTGTCCTCAGAAGAGCCTGCCAAGAGTCCTTGTGTAGGGCACAGGAGTCATTAATGTGACCTCTTCTTGTGAGGCAGGATGTCAAGGGTGATTGTCATTCTGCACACAGAATGGAGAGCAAAGCTTGTAGCTAATGAGGTTCTCAGAATCTTGAAGAGTAAGTCCCTCTTGGCTGCCTGGGAAAACCAAACAAAGAAGGGCAGAGGGGACCTTGCCAAGGTGATACTCTGCCTGCATTTTTAAAGTAGAGTGAATGGATATAATGCCCGGTGTCACTTCCAAAGGCAGCTTTGAGAACCAAGCATAATGATGTAGGTCTGTCACCTGGCAAAACAGAATTATGCCCAGACACCTAATTATCCAGAGACTCGTTTCAGAGAAACCCTTCCCCTCTCCTTCTAATACTCTGTCACTGCACCTGGTCAATTTACCACCTGTAATATAATAAGCATGGGGAGGTAAGGGCAATGAGAAGGAGTAAAATGATTGAAACCTGCTAAAGCCTTCTTAGAATAATATGTCTAAGTACATAAAATAAAATCCAATGTGTTACAGAGGAAAGTGATTATAATAGAATTTTACATATACATGTAAATGTGTGGGGGAGGGCATGCATGCCCCAGCCCTACAAAAGGACTCTTGGCAGGCTCTTCTGAGGAAAAGATCCCTGCCCCCTTGCTTTTCCCTCTGTTCTCCCCAGGGACTAGGGTGGATCTTGAGACCCAGCCAAAGCACAAGCTGTACCAGTCATGGCCTGACTTCCTTTCTGTTAAGAGTGGAATTCTCATCCAATAGATAAGCCTGTGTGAAAAAATAATATATGTGTGTGCATATGTGCATATATGCACATACACAATAATTTGGCTGAGCACCTGTAACTGAGAATACAGGAGAGATCTCTTGAAAGAGGTGGGAGCTTAGCTGAGCCTTAAAGAAAGCTAGATATTCTAAAAGGCAGAAGTGGACATGGAATGCCTTCTGAGAACAAGACAGGAATATGTGGAAATATGCATTATTGGATGGAATGACATGTATGATAGACATAGAGTAATCTTGTCTGGAGAAAATGTAGAGTTCCTGGAGAGGAGAATGACTGGAGAACTAGACTGAAGGACTTTAAATGTCGCACAGAGGAGATCGTGTTTGCTTGTTTATTTTCCCTAGAAGCCATAGGGAGCCAGACTTTTGTGCCTTTTAAGGAAGGCAGTGGCAGGATCAGACTTGTGTTTTAGAAATATCACTTGTCTGCTTAAGATAGTACTAAGTGCAGCACCACATTGGAGAAGTTCTTATTAGTTAAAAGGTGTGATGTACCTGCCGAATAGGCGAATGGCATTGCTAGTTCTATGGAGAATGGATAAGGGAATGGAGGAGACCTAAATCAAAGAGATCATTCTGGAAGTTCTTGGAATAGTACACCTGAGAGAACTTGAACTAAGGTAACTGGTGATATGGAAAAAGATGGCGAGGCAGAATTAATAGAAGAGATATTGAGAAGGCAGAATCAATAAGACATCAATTCACTGGATATATGTAGAGAGGGAGAGAAGAAATTAAGCATGATTTTGAAATCCTGAAAAACTTGGAAGATGGTGATGATGTTAACAGAAATAGGGAAGTTCAAAAAAGAGTAAATTCTGGGAATAAGAGATAAAGTTCTGTTTTGTACATGTAGAATTTGAGATATCTATGGGACATCCATTTTGATACGACCAGTAGGTAGAAATGATCTGGGGATTTATTTCAGAAGATAGAATTGGTTGCTTATATAGATTGGGCTCATGGGAATTGATTAGGTTACCCAGAGAGAGTGTAGAAAGAGAAGAAAAAAAGGTCTATGAGAAAGCCTTGGGGTACACCCACAATTAGGAGTCAGGATATGAATGAGACAAAGGAGTATTACTGACACAGGTGGAAGAACCAAGAGAAAGTAGGGTCATGAAAACTCAGAGGGAAGAGATCATTTAAGTGGAGATAGTGGTCAGCATGGTCCAACGCTGCAGAGAGGTCAAGAAACATGAATACTGAGAAGTCATTAGATTCGTCAACTAAGAGATCAATATTAACTTTTAAGAGAACAGGCACAGTGCAATACTAAAATCAAAAGACATATTGCAAGTAGTTAAGAAATGAATGAAAATAGAAAAACGTTGTCACCCAGTGTGGATAGCTTTGGATGTTAAAGGGAGTAGTATGTTCAGGAGTCTTCAGGGCCTAATAAAGTTTTGTTTTGTTTGTTTGTTGTAAAGGATGATGGTAAGGGAGACCCTGAACTATTTGTAAGGCATTTTAGGCAGCTGGGGAGGAACCAGGCAATAGGGAGCTATTGAAGATTAAATAGACAGGATAGTTGTGAGAATAATCTGTCAAAAATGACTTGATGGAATATGATATGGGGTTTATGGTGGTAAGAAAGGTTTCTTATCTAACAAAGCCCTTGAAGTGATGGGTTCAGTTTGATGAAATTAGGCTGTATATGTATTCATATATGTATATATACATATATACATATATTTATTTTGAGAAATGTTAAAAACCTCTTTAGCTTTTTATATATTTATTTGCTTGGTTGGTTTTGCCTTCCCTTCCCTTTTTTGAAACACGTAGAGTATTAATATTCCTTTCCCTAATGTCATGGTTATCAAATCCAAGGGAAAACCTTCCAAAGTCATCTCATTCATAACTCTGCCTTCCTACAGGGGTCTTCATCTTATTTTTAAAAATCATCAAAAAGAGAGAAAGAAGGAGAGAGTTCTCACCAGACAGGACAATGCAACAGAAAGAGAACCAGTTTGTAGTTAGAGGAATTAAGTTCCAATCTTGTCTCTATAACTTACTAAAATAACTATGTATATGACCTTGGGCAAGCAGACCAAGTGCTGGAGTATGAATTGGTCTTTAAGAAATAGATGTAAAGAGGGAGAGAAGGCATTTCTGGCATGAACCCTTGAAGGCTAAAATAACTGACTTCCCTTTCAACTAAACCCTTAAATTGTTTTTACTTTCCAAAGATGTGTGTATTTATTTTATAGCTAAAGTGTCATTTAAACTAATACCTGTAAACGTTCAACAAATATTTTGTTCAGTGATCATTTCATTCCACAAACATTTGTTGATGACCAGCTATATTAACATAACTGGTTTGGGCTGCTGAAGGAAACCCAAAGGTGGATGAATAAAACATGGCCTGCCTTCAACGAGCTTGCAATAGAGTAGATGAGCTAAGAAAAGCATGCAAATCAACACACTATGAAAGACAATATGGAAAAGCTTCAATATATAAATATATATGTACATATATTTAAGAGGAAAGAATAAATCTTCATGGATTCTTTAACAAAGGTGATTTTTCAGCCTCTGTTTGTTTAAAAGTCAGACCTCCTTCCTTGACTAACCATTATCGCTTGTCAGTACAAGATAATATGTTTGAATTTCACAAGTCCTTGGGGATTATAAACTGCCTACTAGAGCCCCACCCTCAGTCAATATTTTCATAGGAGGACAACTCACCTGAAAGGAAAGGCACAGAGTTTTATTTGAGCTAATAAATGATTATTCTGGACAATAGATCTACAAATAGGGCCCCAATTAATGAATCTCCTAATAGCTTTTTCCTTTTGTCTCTCTAAAGTCACTGGTCTTACTCATACCTACATAAAAACTTACTTGAAAGTTTCTTCTAAACTAAGGCAAAATGACAGACATCAAGGAGGCCTAATTTCACTGTTTGTCTTTTTATGAGTGTCATGCCTAGTTTGTTCTATGGCTAGTCTGTTTGCCCATGAGTCACTACTCTAACAGTGGCTCATTCATTATTTATAAACCACTTTGGGACCCTTTGAGTAGGAAAGATGCTACAGAAAACCAATTCTCACCCTCTTATTGTGTTAATCCTGGATTAAAATTAATGAATTTTATAGCAGAGGGAAAATGAAATAATGCAGAAAGCTAACAGGGCAAATACAATGAAAGTCAGAAAATTAAATTTTAATACATTTCGCTTTGGAACGTTTTGGTTAAGTGTCTTATTACAACTGCCTTTGTTCTGAGACTTTTACAGACCTTGTGGCAAAAATCACTGAGAGGCTATGTTCTGTCTTCACTAACCTATCCACAGGTGAGCTGTCTGCAGATGAAAGATAGAGTTAACCTCCACAGTGAATCAAAAGACTTTAAGTCATCACTAGAACCCTTGGCTCCTGTGATATCTCCGGTCTACTTTCCTGTCTGACAATTTCACATTGAAGTGATGAGGACTGCAGCTAAAGTTAACATTAGGCCTATGTGGTGGAGGTACAGGAAGTGAGATCAGAAGTTCAGTCAGACTTGCTTACAAGTCACTGTGCCTGCAAAACACACTCCAGTGAGACTAGAGAACAAAGATCCACAGGAAAGCTAAAAATAGTCAACACTCAGTATGACAGCACCAACTTGAAAACATTCTGTAGTAAAAGTTCAGCATTGTAAACTTAGTTACTAGTGAAAATGATGATTTTTTTGAGTTAAAAAAAGGCTGTCAGCCTAATTTTTATACCCCTAGGTCCTTGGCTTGCATAACCAATCTAATGAGAGAAACGTTCTCTGCAGGACTTGGACCAAGCCCAGGAGAGAATGGCATTCCTTCTGCACTGGTACAAAGCAAAGTGAGTCTCCCCTTCAGTTTCTTTGACCTTATGTTCTATAGAAGGAGTTCTTTAACTTTCTCTGTGTCATAAGTCCCTGGGTCAGTCTGGTGAAGTGTATGGACCCCTTTACATAATGATCTTTTAAGTGAACAAAATGAAATAAAAAGAATTGCAAAAGGAGCTATTTATATTGAAATACAGCTATCAAAATATAAAAAAAAAAATAAAACCCAATTCACAGAACAACTTTTCATTTACCTTCAATCGCTCCCCATCTAGTGACTGCTTCTCTTACTGCCTAGAAACATGTCCATGTCTCTCCCATCCCCAAAAAACCATCACTATTCATCCATCCCTGCTATCATCCTGTACTTTTCTTCTCTTTTGTGGCTAAATTCCTTGAGAAAATTGTCTGCAATTCCTCCTTCCTTCCTTTCCTCACTCTCTCCTTAACTCCATATAGTTCAGCTTTTGACTTCATCATTCACTGAAATTATCCCCTCCAAAGGTGCTTACAAATCTCTCAAGTGCCAAATCTAATGATCTTTTCTCAGTTCTTATTCTTCTTGATCTCTCTGAAACTTGTGAAACTGATGATCACCCCGTTATCCTTGATACTCTCTCATTTCTAGGTTCTCCTGATGCTGCTCTCTCCTGGTTCTCCTCCTACCTGTCTGAACTTTCCTTCTAAGTCTTCTTTCCTGAATCATCATGCAGGTCTTGTCCAGTAAACAATGATGTCACCCCGAGCTCTGTTCTGGGCTCTCTTCCTTTCTTCCGCTACACTAATTCATTTGGTAATCTCATCAGCTCCCAGGGATTCAGTAACTATCTCTGTACTGATTATTCCCAAGTCTACTTATCCAGCCCTAACTTCTCGGCTTCCTTCCAATCTTAACACCTTTAATTGTCTATTGGTCATTTTGAACTAGATGACCTATAGATATCTTAAATTCAACATATCCCAAGCTTGGGAGAGAAAACCCATTCTGTTGGGGTTTTTTTTTGTCATCTCCCTTGCCAAAATACATTCCCCCTGTCCCTAAATTTTCTATTTTTTTAGGATATTAAAATGCTCCCAGTCCCTCTGGCCAACAACCTAGGTGTTATCCTTAATTTTTGACTTTCACATTCTATCTGTTACCAAGGCCAGTTGATATTAACTTCATAAAATCTCTCAAATATGCCTCCCTTCTCTCCTTTGACACTGCCACCACCCTGGTAGGCTCCCATTGGTGCAATAGCCTGTTGGTTAATCTATCTGCCAGAAGTCTCTCTCCACTGGAGTCTATTCTCCACTCAGTTGTCAAAAATGGTCCTTCTAAAGTTCATATGTGACCATGGCACTCCCTCACTCGATAGACTTCAATGACTCATCATCTCCAGAATCAAATACAAAAATCCAGTATTTGGCATTCAAAGTCCTTCATAACCTGCACCTACTACTATATTCTTACTTTTTTACAAACCATACCCCTTCCCTCTCTCCCCTGACCTCAGTGGTTCCTCTGAGGGACAAATACTAGTTCTGATGTTTGCCACTAAAAACCTTCACAATCTGGCTTCAACTTGCCTTTTCAGTCTAATGGTATACTGTATCACTGCTCTGAATACACTGCATGTGGTGTTCCTTGCATCTGATTCTTCATTGTGGGATTCTGTGTTTTGACATAGGCTCTCTTTCATTCCAGGAATGCAACCCTTACCCAACTTAAAATTCCTTGTTGCTTTCAAGATTCAGCTCAAGCATTATCCTCTCTGTGGGAACTTTGCCACTCTCCTGAAATTTTTTTTGTACACATTTTGCATACTTGCATATGGGTTTGTTATGTCCTCCAATAGAATGTATTTTTCTTGATGACAAAGATAAGGTCATTTTAACTCTATCTTCCTGGTGCCTAGAACATAGTGGGCACTCAATAAATGTTTATTAACTGTTGAATTGCTCACAGGCACACATACACACACAAAGACACACACACAAGTTCTTCTCCCCCACCACCCCACCACACATTACCTAGAGACAGATAAACACCTCCACCAGATTCCCAAGTTGGGAGTCAACTTTCCCTCTCTTTGGGCTAAAACACAGACATGGACATTTCCTTTCCCTATCCCAACCAACTCTGATTTATTGCACATTTCCTACCCTCATTAGGTGCAGGAGATCCACTTTAATGGGTTATTCCATATTCCCACCTCTGCTGGACTTAGCAAAGAGCTTCACTCCACTCTGACCCTTGAACCCTTCAAGGTTCAAAGACTTATTTTCCCAGGTTCAATATATTTTATCTCATTAAATATTTTCTAATTTCATGTAAAAAATTTAATATTCTTAGAGAAGGCAAACAATTTGATATTGAATATGCATGTGAATTCATGAAAATCATATTTCCATACTATTCATATTACAAAAGAAAACGCAAAAGGAAAATAAAAATAAAGTATGCTTCATACTGTATTCAGAATTCATCAGTTTCCTCTTCAGAGGTGGATGGCATCTTTCATCTAGGTGCTTTGAAATTGTCTTGGATCATTGTCTTGATCAAAATAGCTAAGATTTTCACAGTTGATCATCCATATAATATTTCTGTTACTATGTACAATATTCTCCTGGTTCTGCTTGCTTCATTTCACATCAGTTCATGTAAGTGTTTCCAGGTTTTTCAGAAAGCTTCCTGCTCATCTTTTTTTTTAATAGCACAACAGTATTCCATCACAATCATATAGCCCAACTTTTTCAGTCATTCTTCAATCAACGGGCATTTCTTCAAACTCCAATTATTTGCCATGACATACAAAAAAGGGGCTATAAATATTTTCTGCAAATACTTCTTTTTTCCTTTTTCTTTGACCTCTGGGACAAAGACCATGGTTTTGCTGAGTATTTTACAGGCCTCTGGGAGTAGTTCCAAATTGTTCTCCTAAATAGTTGGACTAAATTACAACTCCACCCACAGTGTATTAGGGTGCCAATTTTTCTATATCCCTTCCAACATTTGTCATTTCCTTTCCTATCATATTAGCTAATCTGATAGCTATAAGGTGGTATTTCAGGGTTGTTTTAATTTGCGTTTCTCGCATCAGTAGTGATTTAGGGCACTTTTTTCATGTAATCATTGATAGCTTCATTTCTGAGAAACTTGCTTTAAAATTTCCCTTCAGTTTCCTGTTTTCCTTCTAATTTTTCATTACATTGGTGATATACAAAAACTTTTTAGTTTCTATGTAATCAAAATTATCCATTCTACTTCCCATGATCTCTATCTCTTGTTTGGTCATAGCCTTTATTTGGTAGATCTGACAGATAATTTTCCATGCTCCCCTAATTTATTTGTAACATCACCAAATATGCCTATATATTTTTATCCATTTTGACTTTATACGGTGTGCAATGTTGACTATGTCTAATTTTTTTCCATATTTCTTTCCAATTTGTCAAATGGTGAAGCTCTATCTTCAAAATTTAGATCTTTCTGTTTATAAAACACTAGATTACCATGGCTATTTACTACTGGGTATGGTGTACATAATCTATTGCACAGATTCCCCACTCTATTCCTTAGCCAATACCAGACTAGTCTGATGCTTGCTACTTTATAATGTAGTTTGTAATCTGGTATTACTATTCCTCCTTCCTTCATATTTTTTATTGATTCCTTTGATATTCTTGACCTTTTCTCCTTCCAAATGAATTTTGCTAATATTTTTCCTACCTATATAAAATTATTTCTTGGGTGGTTTTATTGGTATGGCATTAAGTAAATTAACTTGGGTAACCTTATCATGTTTACTATGTTGCCTCAGCTTCCCCATGAAAAATTAATATCTCTCCAGTTGTTTAGATCTGTCTTTGTGTGAAAAATGTTATGCAACTGTGTTCATATAGTCCCTGGGTTTGTTTTGGCAGATAGACTCCCACGTATCTAATATTGTCTGCAGTTATTTTAAATGGAATTTCTCTATATCTTCTTACTGAGTTTTGATGGTAGTATATAGAAATATATAGAAATGCTGATAATTTATATGAATTTACCTTATAGCCTGCAATTTTGCTAAAGTTGTTAACTATTTCAACTAGATTTTTAGTTGATCCACTAGGGTTTTCTACACATATCGACACACCATCTTCAAAGAGAGTTTGTTTTCTCATTGCCTACTTTTAGTCCTTCAATTTATTTTTCTTCTCCAATTGTTATAGTACATTTCTAGTACAATATTGAATAACAGTGGTGATAATGGACATCTATGTAGTCTGAATGCAAATCAAAGCATACTATTTGCTCTCTCTTTTTTTGTCTGTTTTGTTCTTTCTCTTGGTTTATCCCATTGGTTTTAATTCTTCTTAACAACATGACTTATGTGAAAATATGTTTAATATAAATGTATATGTAGAGCCTTTATAAGATTGCACACCATCTTGGGGACAGGGGAGGAGAACGAAGGGGTAAAAATTTAGAACCCAAACTCTTATGGAAGTGAATGTTGAAAACTACAAATAAGTAAATTAATAAAAAAAGTGGGGCGACAAAGGAAATGAAAATAAAGAATGGAGGAAAGAACTCTGAAGCCTATGGCACATGGACAGATTAGAATCACTTACAGTACAAAATGAGGGAGAGCCTCCTTCAGCAGCACCTGAGAAAGGATTAGCTCAAGAGGATCATCTAGTTAGTCTGGGAAGCACTGTATAGAGAAGTCATTAAAAGTTTGTCTTCTATTACTCTTTGTGAGAAGGTTGAAGATGAAGTAGTGTTTTTCATTGTTCTTTCTCATCCTTTCTCAAGACATATGAGAAGAAGTGGGAAGGAGATGCTTTTGTTCATATTACCCTCAATGTGTGCATGTGTGTGAGTGTGTGTGTATTTTTTATTTTATCATCCCAAGCATTCGTCTTTTATAATTGCAGTATCTAAGAGACACAAAGAGAAACTTCCAGCTGAGACAAGTAGAGCTCAGAGCCTTAGTTCAGCAAGAGAAAGACTGTTATATTGCACACTCAATAGCTTTTCTGTTGTCAAACTTTCCCCTTCCCCCTGAGAAAATATCCAGGAGATACAGGATCAATGGATCCAACCAATCTGATGAATATGAAATAAGTCAAAACATCATATTGCTGGAAAGTGGCAGGTGATAGTATGTGACCAGAATTAGTTTACCTCTTGAAATCTGTCTTTCTGTTCTTTGCCCTAGTCAGAACACATTTGGGATAATGTGTTCATTCTAGATCTCACTGTCTGGGAAGGCAGTCTCTAGTTGTCACAGTGATAGAAGCCAGATTTGGAGTCAGGAAGACTTGAATTAAAAGCCTGCCTTAGACACAACCTGGGTGACCCTGGAAAAATCATTTAGCTTTTCTCAGTTTCGGTTTCCTTGTCTATAAAATGAGGGAGTTGCACTAGACTGACTCTAAGGTCTCTTCCAGCTCTAAACCTGTGAGTTTAAGAAGGGTAAGGATAAGCTGGAAAGTGCCTGGAGAGGATTAACCCTCTCTAGCAGAAGGGTGATGAGTCTATAGCACATGAGAATCCAATGAAATAAGTAGGAATATTTAGCCTAAAGAAGAGAAGGTTCAAGGGAGACAAATCAAATCTTCAAAAATATTAAGGACTGCCATTTTATGACAGGATTAGATTTGTTCTTTTTGACCTTGTACAGTAGAAGCAAAAGAAATGGAGTGCAAAAGTTTATGATCTCTCGAAGCAGCCCATTCCACTTTATGTTGTTCTTCTTTCTTAGAAAACTTTTCCGGAAATCCAGACTCAATTTGCCTTATTACAGCTTTCTTTTTTAGGTCATTTTTTTGTTTGTTTTATTTTTTTCATGATAATTTTCAATACTACTTCTAATACTGCTTTGTATGGATAGTCTCTATGAGTAAGCCCTTCTAGTACTGGAAAAATGCTGTCTTGTGTCGTCTTGCACCAAATTTGTTCTTCTTCAAGCTAACTATTCCCCCCATTCCTTCAAGCTATGGCTATCTGACATGGCATTCTGAAGTCCATAGATTGCATACAATTAGACCCCTGCCCAAAATCCACATAATGACTCTTTTTCAGACCCTCTTAGGTTCAGTGATTATCAATAGTAACTGTTGCTCTTTCCCTCCTAGTTTGATTTATTTGTCTTTTTTTCTTTTGCTCATTAAAAGGGTCATTCTCTGATTATTTCTTAAGGAGACCTATTTTACTGGTCTTATTTACTGAATGGCCTTATCTCACTCTAAGTGAGTACCTGAATAAGCCAAGGTCACCCATTGCATCCTGGGTTTTCTCCAGTCATCCTGATGAATATCTGGTTACTGAATCCAAATGGCTCAGGAGGGGAAAGCGAGGCTGGTGACCTTGCACAACCCTCCCTCACGCAAAACAAAGTCAAGGGTAAGTCATGTTATCATTTCTCTGATGTCATGGTCTTTTTCAAAAATGAAGGATGTACACAGACAGATCTGACATGGATTTACAGCCCCAAACAATCACGCTGGTTGCTTTTTGAACATAGATGGTTCATTTTCCCTCTTTGGAGGTTTTCAAGTAGAATCTATTTGATTGCATTTGAATTGCATTATATGGGGATTGCTTTGGCATATGGATTGAATTTTTGGCTGCTAAATTCTAAATCTAAATTCTGTGGATCTGGAATTTTGTGAATGTTATAAGCTTTTTAAATGGACAGACTTAATTTTGAGGAAATTTGAGTAATGTCAAAAGCATTATATTGATCTTGAACAAGGTAGTATTGTATTACAGGTGGAGTATTGAATTTGGACTCAAGAAAAGCTGAGTTTAGATTCTACCTCAGACACTTACCAGTTATATGACATTGGACTCCATGATATCTTTCAATCATTTCTAAGTCATTGAAGTCTTTGACCCTATTTGGGATTTTCTTTGCAAAGGTATTAGAGTGACTTGCCTTTTCCTTCTGTAGCCCATTTTACAGATGAGGAAATTGAGGCAAACAAGGCTGAGTGACTTGCCCAGGGTCACACAGCTAGTAAGAGTCTGAGGCTGCATTTGAACTCGAAAATAAGTTTTTCTGACTCTAGGCATGGCACTCTATCCTCTCCTCCACCTCATTGCTACCGTTCCAGTCATTTCCATATATATGATTCCATAATCATGTTTCATACACAAGGGCAATTCAAATAACACAGATATCTAATATAAAATTTGCAAGCCTGGGAGTCATTTGCCTCCTTCATATATTCTCCTAGATAATTGGAAGGAAAGTGGCAAATATTTTTGCTAAATTTGACTGAATTATCAGCTAGTTGGTCAACAGGTAATAAACTTTTTGGTCTGAAAACCCAGATTATTAGAGAAATAAACACCTGTGATAATCTCAGGTTTTCCAAATAAAGAGTAAAATTAAAAGAGTCAAATATTTAAGGAGATTGGTTTACAAATTTTTACTTGCAATAAAATTGCTCTGTTTTGTATTGTCATAGTTGTGTTTTGGTGAGTTAGGTTTATGTACATTGAATTTTTCAATGCAAAATTTTGTGGCTTTTTAAAACAAAATAATGCCCTTTTTAAAACTTCACATTCATTTCATAATGTTTCCCTCCCATCCTCATGGCTACTTTCCCATGAATCAATCCATGCCTGGTAACAAAGAAGAAAAGTAACCTTGAAAATAATATATTTTTGCATGTCAAAGAATTAATAACATGAGGAGAATGAACAAATCACTCTGGCAACTTCATGTAGTTCATTGTATCAAACTAGCTCAATCACATAAATTATCTACTTAGTCTAATATATACTTCAACCTAAGTTTCCTCTATAGCATATGGAGTACATCAGTACAAAACTTTTCCTGAAACATCTCAAGTGAGGGGGAATTCATTACCTTTTTGAGGCTTCCAATTTCATTTTTCCTAGAGGTCCCATTGTGAAGAAGTTGTTAATTTTTTTTCTTACACATAAATGGTCCAATTCAATTCAATATATTGATAATTCATTAATTACCTACTATGTGTTAATATTTTCACAATTTCAATACTCTCCTAGTTTTTTTTGCCAAAGAGAGCAAGTAGGAAAAGCATAATCTCTGTTCCATAGGACAGCCTTTCATAAATCTAAAACTAGCATTTTCCCCTCACCCCACCCTAAGCTACTCTTTTCCAAAATAAATATTCCTTCTCTCGGTCCTCGGGTAGAAATACCACCCTTTAATGCTATCTAGAATAGACAACAAAAATCTATTACATTCTTTGTAAAGCAGCATGGTACAACAGAAAAACTGTTAACTGCAGAGTTGAAAGAAAAAACTGGGTTCAAATGCTACCATTGATATATTTTCTCCACGTGACCTTGATCAATTGATTTACCTCCCTGGGCTTCAGTTTCCTCATCTATAAGATGAGAGGGTTTAATTAGATGATCTCTGAGATCCCTTCCAACTCTATATGTATGATCCTTGCTAGTGGGAAGTGGGACAATGGTTGCCAGCCCTTATATTTAAAATTATATATATTTCCCCACCTCATCCAACCCCTAAGATTTGCAGGGAAACCTTGAAGAATGAGGCAAATGGGGAATAGAAAGTGGAGGAATAATCTCTCCATGTAGGCTTTTTCTATTTGCCAGATGGAACTCTGGAAAACTAGAAGATATGGGAATGTCCATAGTGTCTACAGTGTGTTTAATGACAGGCAGCAGTTAGGTGATTAGAGCACCAGGTCTGGAGTTGGTTGAAATCTGACCGAACTGATTAAATATCTTTTTTATGGAAAAAGTATTCTTATCCTTTTGACTTGTGAAAAAGTACACTTATGGGGGCACATTAACTATGAATTTGCAGTAATGCTGTCATAAATTCACAAGGTGCCTTGAACCAAGGGTATAATACTCTATACTAATAGAGTATTACTTAAAGATCCTTAATATTTGTTAAGTACTCTGCTAGATAGTCACATTTGTCCATCTCTGCCCAAAAATGTGGTATAGAAACTAAATATCAGGGCAGAGTACATTCTAATATCACTTTCTTATACTTATCTTTTTTTAAAATTTTTAATCCTTTCTCATAAGATTATAGAGAGATGTAGTATTCAGTGAAAGAACATCAAAGGTAATATTTGGTAGTAGAAATAGCACTGGGTTTGGAATCCAAGGATGATAACGACTTGCTTTCAAATAGTGCTCTCAGGTTTACATCTGGGTTCAAATATTCACTCTGTTATTTACTTGCAGTGACCTGGGATAAGACATATCTTTTTTTTAGTTGTCTGTAAATTGAGGGGGTTTTATTGGGCAATTCTCATAGTCTTCTGAGCTCTAAAGCCCATGACTCTATCTGATGAACACCTGCAAGTAAAATCTAACTAACTGAGAAACATAGGCCTAAAACTATGAAAACAGCCATTTGAGTTTGCTCAAGAGATTTCCTATTTATGAAAACAGTCAATTCTGGAATCTCAGTTATAATAACACAGAGCAACTGAAATGCCAGATGGGAACTCTATGTACATATTAAGAAATATCTAACAGGTATCTACAACACATATCTAATTCATTATCCTTCTCAAAGGGGATGCACTGAAAAGGATGACCCGTTGTGAATTTAAGTTAAGAAATTTGGAAGAGTAGCCATCTCCTGTTCAGTTTCCCTATCACTTGTCCAATCATCCCATCATTTCACCAAAAAACAGCGCAATGTACATTAGATAAGGAGACTAGCTTTCATTATTTGCTCCCTATTTGTTATTCACTTCAAACCATTTTTGGTTGGGCCTGTCAGAGGGAAAACTTAGCTCTAGTCATGTTGTTTCAGAGACTTGTCTAAAATGATCTGGAGAAGAAAAAAATGAAAAGAAGTCTCATTGCTCCCTCTGTCTAAGTGGAGCTGGCACATGTTACTTTTTAATAGAATGTGTTTGTGACAAGAAGTTTTCTTTTAGTACTTGACATTTTCAAGACATTTCCTTAACTGACTGAGAGGTAGTCCCATGGTAAGCAGTCAGTTAAGATAATACAATTTGATTATATAGCCCTGTGGCAGCCTTTATGTGAAACATTCCTGGACAATTTACAAGTAGCTTACAGTGAAATTAGCACTGAAGGAAGACATGTGGCTGTGTGAAGTCGGTGCGTTTAGTAGACTGAGAAGACTCCTGTTAAGAACATGTGCCTTGGATCACCAGTACCTAGATAATTAAGAGGAGCCACCACTGACACTTTCTAAAAGTAGATGATTAAAATGAAATAATCATAATAAATTATTATTAATCATGTCAATGTAATGTTAGAATTTTATTCTACATTTTGGAAGCATAAAAGGAAATTATTACAATGTTAGATTAATAATCATTCTTAAAATAGCATTAATGATTAATTTATTATCAATTATGTACTAATATATTAATATACTACTATCTAAAATCTTAATTATTAAGGTGGTGTTGATATAATATTATGTTATAATAGCACTTATATCGTACTTGAAGGTTTGCAAAGTGATTATAACGGATAGAATATCAGTACAATAACAGTATTATGGCAATGGCAATTGCAGAGAGTTCTAAAGTTTTGCAAAGAACTTTCCATGTACTATATCATTTGATCCTCAAAATAACTCTATGACAGGTAATCTTATTACCCTCTTATAACAGATGAGGAAACTGAGGCTGACAGAGGTCGACAAGGTTCACACAACCAGAAATTATCTCGGGCAGATTTCAGATTCAGGTCTTCCTGATGCCAAGTTTGATGCTCTATCTATTATGAATCTACATCCAGGTATTCTACAGGATTCTCTCCCTTCCCTACCAACAGAGAATTATTTGGGCTTAAATAAAAAGTTTCTCATGTTTTCATGAGCAAATGACATTTGTGGACTGAAAGTATGACCTTTAGCATGGACCCTTTTTGCAGTGAAGTCTATGGACCTAATATCACAATCACATATATATGTATATATATAATATATATACACACACATATATATATATATACATATATATATTTTTAAATTGAAGGAATTGCTAAATTTCAATTAAAAGTTAGTAAAAGTAAGAACTTTCCCCCTTCCCCCCATGTTCATAGACTACCTGAAACCTATCCATGAATCCCTTAGTGTTAAGAAACCCTTTGCAAGGGTATTTGAAATAGATAAGTACAATTCCAAGTAAGATCATAGGTTGTCATTTTTAAATCTTCTGCCAAATATGTTAATTTGTTTCTGTTGGTAGTTGCCTGTCTTCTACAATGCTAGACGTTGTGCCTCAGATGAAATCAAATGCATAGAGTAAGGTCCAATGTCAACCAGTACATGCCACCGTTTCCTGAGGCTACACGTTGACAAGCTTTAATTCAGTTTTCTACTGCCTACTGGCATTTTGATAAAGAAAGAGACCCCTTGTCAAGTAGCAGTCAGGCCACACAAAGGGTAGAAGGCAAAGAAGAATGAATGGGAAGAGAAGAAGATGGGAGTCATTTTTCCAAGTGTGAAAATTAAATCTTGATATACTTGTATATTTGAAGAATTAATCTCAGGAGAAAGAAGCCATATGAAATGGAGGCTGTTCCAGTTATTGCTAACTGTAAGATCAGGAACTGGTGGATAAAGACATGTTTCTTGATATTTAATATAAAAGTCAGATGTTGTGTCATTGATAGATGTATAAAAACCAAAGAAATGTGATTTCATTAAGTGTGCATAACTTCAGTCCTGAATCTACAAAATCAAGATTAGCAAACCTTGGGAGATCAAAGATTTCTGTCCTTTCAGGTGCCAGCTTTGTGGAAAATGAGCAGCCGTACTCACAACCAGGTAGCAATGCTGCTCATGATGTATGGGTTTTATCTGGGATTAAGGGGTTACCACTCTTCCAGACCTCTAGAATCCTTCCTCTGTATTTCTTACCCTTAGTGTTAGATCAGTGGTGACCATATTTGTCATGAAGATCCTCCACTTAAGAAAACTCCAGGAAATATCTTTCCAGTCTTTTAAACTCACTTTCTTTTCTTTTTTTTAAGCAACGTTTATATCATTCATCTTCCCATTATATAAAAACAGTGCTTTAGAAAATAATAAAAAAAAAAACATGGGGAGCAAAAAGATAGTTAACCAAAACTAAGCAGATGTTGTTCTTTCCATTTACATTGTTGTGTACTTTTACTTTCAATCTATTGATGAGAATTAGCTATGTACTTGCATGTGTCGATTTATCTCTATAAAAGAGATATGTGTAAAAGAGAAATGAAGGAACTATATGACAAATGTTACTTATACAAATATGAGACAGCCCTCACCCCAAAAGGGGTTTGTAGTCTAGTAGGGGAGATAGTAAGTGTGCACTTTTGTACACATTCATGCATATGCATTTAGATGTGCAAAGGATACCTAGCAAGCAGAAACAGGATGACTACTTGCCAGACGCTATGCAAGGTCCCAGGAATACAAAAATAGAGATGAGAAAAAGTCCTTCCCTCAAGAAGTCTGCAATTTATAGAATGAAAATGGGAAATAATATATACAGAAAGAAGTAAATATAAAATACACATGAAGTTAATATTAGTAATAGGTATAGAGGGGAACAATTACCAAAGGGGAGATCGAGAAAGCCCTCCTGGAGGAGGCAGCCTTTGATTTGGGTTCTGAAAGAAGATAGGGATTCTAGAGGAAAGGAGGACGATAGATGGAAGGGCAAATGGGAAGAGGGGGTAATTAGAATAAACACTTTTGAGGAGGGACAAGGTCAAAAGAGAGAATAGAAAAATAGAGGACAGGATGGAATGGAGGAAAAGTAGTTAGTCTTTCACAACATGACTGCTATGGAAGTGTTTTACACATGTATAACCTATATCTAATTGCTTACTTTGTCAATGGGGGGTGAGTGGGGAAGGAGGAAGGGAGATAAGATAGTACCAAAGCTTTAAAAACAAATGTTAAAAAATGGTTTTACATGCAACTGGGAAATAACATATACAGGCAATAGGGTATAGAAATCTATCTTGCCCTACAAGAAAATAGAGGGGAAGAGGATAAGAGAAGAGAGAAGTATGATAGAAGGGAGGGCATGTTGGGGGAAAAGGTAATCAGAATTCATAATGTCTTTAAATGGGAGGAGGGGAGAGATGCGGAGAAAATTTGGAACTCAAAATCTTGTGGAAGTGAACATTAAAAACTAAAAATTAATTAATTAACTTTAAAAAGATAGGGATTCTAAGAGGCAGAGGAGGTCTCCTTTCACCTGCTTATCCCAATAAAAGTTATCATCTGCCCTTCCATTTTTCACAATAGTGATTAAAAAGTTTTTTTTTTAATTCTTCTTTGAAAGCAGGAATTTATTTCTGGAGAAGGGACAGCATGTTTTCTTTATATTTTAAGCCCTTAACATAGAGCAATGATAACAGCAGATGGTACATTCTTGATGGATTGGATCATTGGAAAAATCATGACTAGTAGTCAGTCAACTAGCACTTACTCAACATCTACTATGTGACAGACACTTTGCTAAGCACTGGAGGTAAAAAAGGAAATTTTAAAAATAGCCCCTCCTTTCAAAGAACTCACAAACTAATGGGATATGTAAAATCGTAAGACATATGAATACTTTGAACTCAATTCCAATTTTTACAATTCCTACCTGGGAAAATTAGTTTCTGTGAGACTGTGGAACTCTGTTATAGAGTTACTCAGTTTTCCTTTTGTATACAATTCTCCCTCATTTTTGAATATTTATACAAAATTCATTAAATAATTTGTTGTGGGGTTCACCTTGTGTGCTAAGAACTGTACTAAGTTGGGGAGGGGTGGGTTTTCCAGTTCTAGAGTTATATATGAGCCTCTAAGTTACTTATCTTTCCTAGATCCCACTGTCCTCCTATGTAAAACAAAGGGGTTTGACTAGATTGCCTCTGAAGCCACTTCTCACTCTAGAGTTTTGATCTTACCCTATGTGTGACATGTTGCATAAATTGTCAAGCACTCGGAAAATATCCAGTGCATTCATACAAGAAACAATATTGACAAGGCTGAAGCAAAGCAAAGGAGGGACCTATCAATCAATGTGTGTTTGCCCTATGTCTCACTGCAGCGAGGTCATGGGATTCAGTTTCATTATATTTCACAGTGGTCATTATCCAGACATTTCCCAAGTGAACGTTAAGCAAAAGGTGTTACTCTAACCAGGTACACAAGACAAGGACCAGAAAAGGATGAGAATAGCCAAGAAACACTTCACAAACAAGGCAAATTTTCATGCTGGTCTTGAAAGAAGCAATCATCACAGAAAGACACTGAGAGTGAAGAAAACTGAATAATAATAAAATAAAATAAAAGTGCTGATGAGAAAACCTTACATGTTAAAAAAAAAATCTGATTATTTGAATATGGTAATGACCTTCAGACTGATCTCTGTCTGCCTGTCTCTCTTTGTCTGTCTATCTCGGTCTCTGTCTTTGTCTGTCTCTGTCTCTATGTCTGTCTGTCTCTGTCTCCCCCCATTTCCCCCACTTCAATCTAGCTTTTAGATTTGTGCCAAATTAATTATCCTTAGGCACAGTTGCGATCCTATCACTCCTTTTGTTCCAAAACCTTAATGACCCCTACAGGATAAAATGCAAATCCCTTAGCTCAACCTTGTAGTTTCTCTATAACATATATTGTAACCTTTCCAGGCTTACTCTACACTAATCAATCATTCAGTCAACAAACATTTATTAAGTGCTTACTCTGTGGCAGACTCTGCAATAATAAAGGGACTTCTTTTATTCTCATTGTTTCACAGTCAGCAGATCTGAGTTCAAATCACACCTTTGATGCATGATCTCAGGTAAGTCAATTAACCTCCTTTTGCTTCAGTTGACTCATCTGTAAAATGAGGGAGTTGGACTAGTCTCATCTGATGCCCCTTCTAGTGCTAATGCCATATAAAAACAAGTCTAGAAACTGTGACTTCACAGATGTAAGGAACTCCTGAGAAGCTTTCTCTGTGTTCCCTCTGTTATTCTAACGTTGTCTCCTGTCATCACAGAATTGCAGCTTTACCTCCAGGAAAAAAGACCCTGAGTGCCCCATTCCCTGTTCTGGATTCAGGAACATGGCATGGAGCAGCTTGGTCCTTGGGGGACCCTGGCTTTACTTCAAGTAGACTTCCCTTTTTCCCTCTGACTCATGAGTTTCCCTGGCTCCATGCTCTAGAAAAAAAAAATCTTAAGTTATATAACTCAAAGCTAAATCTCCCTGAGCTGGAGAGAATAAGAAGTACTCAATGTTCAGTAGGAATCAGGAAAGGGAGAGGTAAACTATTTCTACTAACACAAGGCCTTTAAAAACCACAAACTTAAAACAGGATTCAATAGCTTAAGTTATAACCCATGTTGCAATCTACCTCACTTACACTTCATCAAGACTTAAAGTAGTGTGCCCAAATGTTAATTATATATTTTTTCTCTTTCCTCTGTATCACATCTACTCCAAACCTGAGCCTCCTTTGAATTGTGTTAGCTTTCTCTGCAGTTGACTTTTACTAAAGTGTTCCAGAGCATGCTGCCACTACTATTCTGATAGAAACTGAAGTGGGAAACGTCTGGATCTTTGGAACTCAGAAGTTATCTCAAAGCCTGAGTATCATTTTTCTGCTCAAGAAAGCAAGCATTAAAGGGTGATGCCAAAGCTGAGGTGTGACATGTGATTTAGATGCCACATGGTTATAGTTAAATGATGGTCATGGTGATGGAATGAACACATCTACTCTCATCCCATTTTTACTTTCAAAAACAACTTGCAAATTGTTTTGCATAACTGGAAATCAGAATTGAAGTTAGTGATGGAGGGAGGAATCAATCCATTTTGTGTATCCATTGTTATCAGCTCCAACTCAGGTCTCAGGGCACTCCTTCACCTGTAGCATGAAACTGTCTTGCCCAGAAGCAAGTTCTAAAACTCTCATGTAGTTGACCAGAAGAAATAAAGACTAGCTATATGCATGCTGTATGGAATGCTTGTATTACATAGTCTTAGAAAGGTTGAGTGAGTTGTATCAGAAGAAATTAAGAAAGAGACAGAGAAACCTAGGAAGACTTCTACAAACTGATGGAGAGTTAAGTGAAAAGAACCACAACAGTATCGTAAAAATGAGTAATTTTGAAAGAGAAACACTGGGAGTGATTTCAGCTAGAATTCCAGAGGACTGATGAAAGCATCAACCTGCCTCATGAAAGAGAAAAGATGGAACAGACATGAAGAATGATCCTCACACTTTAAGGACATGGCCAATGTAGAAATTTATTTTTCTTAACTGTATATTTATTATAAAAGTTGTGTTTTTCTTTTTTCCAGTGGATAAGAAAAAGGAAGGAAGGAGGGGAGGAACAAAATGAATGCTTATCAATTAAAAATAAATTTAATTGTAAAAAAGAAAAAAATAAATGAGTTGCTTTGAATCACATGTGCTATACAGTAGAGATGAGATCTGGAGTTTGATATTCCTTATTCTGTCTATACTCGATCCACTATAGTCTCCTCCCTATAAATAGTTATTTTCACTTCACAAATAAGGAAACTGAGGGAGAAAGATTTAATATCTTGCTCATGGTCATACAGCTAATAAATATTGGAACCAAGATCTGAACCTCAATTTCCCTGAGTCCAGACCAGAACTATATTCTAAACTCAGCCATTTAATAATTGTTTGTAGGATTTAAATTCTAAAGATTAAATAGAATGTTTTGGGTTGTAATAAAAGAACTAAGATCAAATGGAAGTTTGGGAACAGAAGGATCAATACTACTCCAAGAGAAACAAAAGAATATGTCCACATTCCCCTTTTCTCTCCTCCCCACCCCACTCCCATCAAATCTGCTCTGCCTCACAAGTATAAGTCATATATTGATTTTATATTTTCTTAACTTTCTTTTCTCCCCCTCAGGCTTTCAAAACAAAGTTTATCCTCAAGATCCATGTTCCTCTCTTCTCCCTTAATCCAATAGCACAGATGGTCCATTTGTTGGTATGGCAGCTAAAATGCACAAATTGGAACAGACGAGTTGACTGGATTGGGGGCAGGGGGAGAACAATGTTAGCCCATCACATCCAAGAAGCACAGCCTCACATGTCAAGCCCTGCCTGCTGAGAGAAAAGTAAAGAGTAAAGCAGGAGTGAGGAAGAAGCTAGAGAGATGGAAGGAAACTGAGGGAGAAAAAATGGAAATAATAATGGTAGACAGCTCACCCTCATAGGCAGATGAATAATTCTAAATTCTTCAACCTTCAGGAGGACAGAAAGTCACCTTTGGTATACTCTTGGGGACCCAGGAGTATATTGAGAACAGTAGCTTTAATAGTACACTAACACAAATTCCTGTGCTACAAAAAGGATCCAGGCCAATTGTTGTAAGGGTGATCCTCCTTGGAAGAATGATTGTAGGTCTACAAATCCTGACTATTCCAATGTGAGAATTTATTCTGCTTGACAATACATGTTTGTTATTCCTTTCTAGATAAATGGGGAGAGGAAGATAGGAAGAAGAGAACTTGAACCTGAAAATAAAATTATATTAAAAATAAATAAATAAAGTCTCCAAAAGCTAGGATCATTTCCTATTTGTTATCGCATCCTCAACATCGATGGCAGTATCTGGTACATAGTAGGTGCTTAATAAATCCTTGTTGATTGATTTTCAAAAATGAAGGCCACTTTCAAATCATTCCATCTGCAGTCTAGCTAGCCTTCTTATTTTCACCCCTCTCTGAGCAGAAACTGGGCCTCTGCCCCAGGAACCTATGGGCCTGTCATGGATGAGCAATTAGACCCTATCTCGAGTAGAACCAGAGCTCCTTGTCACTTCCTGGACGTTTCTATAGAAAGTTACTGGTATTGTACCTCTCCCTCTCCTTTCTAAACTCATTTAAAGTGTTGTCTTGGGCTGTAAATTACGTAAGCTTTTGGAAGATAAGGAGCACTTAGTTTATTTTTATTTGCATTCCCAGATGGGATTTCTGTTCCATCTCTCTCTATCTCTTCCACTCTAGCATATCATCTTTTCTGAATGTATCTTTGCCTTCCTTAAAGTCTAGTTCCTGTGTCATCTCCTTCTAGTAGACTTGCCTGCTCAAATTATTTTTTATTCATGTATCTGTGTATTAGGGTACTTAGCAGTTAGTACAGTGTCTGACCCATTGTAGGTGCTTAATAAATGCTTCTTGGTTGACTGATCAGGACAAAAGGGTCTTCCCTTCTATGTCTCTGAGCCTTTGATTATTTCTCCTAATGGAAGCTATAGCCATTTTCATTTGTCAGAGGGGTAGATATAACAGTGGAGACAACTGGTTGATACAGTGAAAGGTCAAGAATTTTGTAAACACTTTACTATATGCCAAGCAGTGTGCTAAGGGCAGGGGACACAGTGAAAGACAAAAAGCCATGGTCCCTACCCTCAAGGAGTTCACTTTCAAATCTAGGCAACAAAAATAAGCAAATAATAATAGAAAGAAATCTCAGAGGGGATTCACAAGGGTGGAGAGATACAGTTATGGACTTGTAGCCAGGAAATCCAAAGTTCAAATCCTTCCATCATATTTCTACTAACCCTGTGATTTTGGGCATCCTGAGAGAGGGCATGTCCTTTAACCTTCCTCAATTTTTATCTATAAAATAGAGATATTAATAGTAATTGTTTCACAGTATGGTGGTCAGGATATAAAGGAGATAATTAGCTGTGTGTTAGGCACTGGGGCTGCAAATATAAAGAATGAAGGAACCCTCACTATCAAGGAGTTTACTAATGGGCAACATGTATAATGTGTCTTGCAAATCCTAAAACTCTACATACATATTACCTGTTATTAAAAGAGAGCCTAAGATCTAGAATTGGGAGGGACCTTATAAACCATGTAGTGAAATTCAATCTTTTCCTTGTGTGAAGGAGGAATGCAAGTCAGAGCATTCCCTAGGTCACCCAAGTCATCGGCATCAAAACTGGGATGCGAAACTTGGTTCTTTTACTCCAAATTTCAGAGCTCTTTCTGTTGGGGATGGATTCATTGACTTGAATTACTGGGGGTCCTAACTTACCATTCATTTATTCATTCAGCAAGCATTTATTAAGTGCCAACTATATGACAGTCACTGGCTAGACACTGGGAATTAAAGACAAAATTGAAACTGTCCCTGCCCTCAAGGAACTTCCATTCCCCAAGGGGAAAATATCATATAACAAAATTACACTTAAAACTTTCACATAGCCGATACATAGTAATTTCTAGAGGAAAGATACTAACAACTGGGAGGACCAGTATAAGTTTCTCCTAGGAACTGACTTTGGTGCTAAACCTTGAAGAGAACCAAAGTTTCCATGAGGTGGAGCCCAGGAGGTCAAATATTCCTGATAGGGTGGACCAGTCTGTGCTATGACACAGAGATGGGAGATAAAATACCCTGTTGGAAACAGCAAATAGACCATTTGGGCTTGATTTTTAAAGAGAACAAAGGAGAAGGGGTGTACAATAAGTGTAGAAGTAGAGTCTGGACCCACACCAGGAAAAGATTTTAAAAACCAAAACAGGACTTTTAGAATTTTATCCTAGAGGTAAGAGGACATAGATGGAACTTCTGGGAAAGGTGAGTGACTTAGTGAGATATAAGCTTTGGTAATTTCAGTTTGGCAACTGTATGGAAGATGGCTGGATAAGAGAGAGATAGGATGCTATAAGAGGCTACAGCAATTGCTCAGGTAAGAAAGGATGAAAGATTGGATAAGATGAGAACACCTGCAGGCAAGTCACTATTCTCTTTTTTCATTTTTTGATCTCCATCTCCTAGCACTGTACCATGCAATTGTTAGAGCCTTTATAAATGATTGCTGGTTTTATTGCAAAATAATTTTGTTTTCCTTTCACTTAGGATTTGAGGAAAAGGCACCATTTTGCTGGTGTCTACCTTGATTCATTTATATCTAGATGCCTTGTCTATGTGTTCCTTTGTTTTTGTTTAGGTGTTACATTTAATTTTGTTTTGCTTTTGTTTTTGAGGCTAGGTCTCCCTTATTTCACCCAAACTGGAAGTGAAGAGGCTACTTATGGTCCCCTTGGTGACTGGCATAGAACCAGTTTACATCTCCTTACACAGCTTGGTTCCCTCCACACATCCCCTGCCCTGTAAGCTTACTATTTCTTAATAATGGTACCAGATTTTCCCCAGTTTCAGATTAACTGTAGTTCAGAACTTCCTAACTCCAGTGATCCTGCTAAACAGCAGAGTTTACAGGCATGTGTCATCATACTTAGTTCATATGGTTCTTAAGCATGTTCATGAAATATCTTGGTTAAATCATCACCGATAACTTGATCATATCAGGATTAACCTACCTTGGTCTCTGGTACTGAAAGGTGAGATGTCAGAGACCCTGGGGGTCATTGATGTACGTTAAAGAATATATTCAGGCATTGTGTGTGTGTGTGTGTGTGTGTGTGTGTGTGTGTGTGTGTGAGCGTGCGTGCGTGCATGAGAAAGACAGGGGGGGAAGAAAGAGGGGATGGGGGAGAGAGAGAGATCTATATCCAAGAAAGCTTACTCTAAGGGGAAGAAAAGTGAAGTGTATCACATTTCAAATTTGCAATCCATTAGCATTGCTTTGAAAATCGATTTTATGGAAAAAACATAGATGGGGAAAGTTAGGGATAGAGGGTGGGAATTCAGGGACAGTAATAGTGCAGACAGTTTTCTTTTTTAATACAAAAAAAAATCTCTTGACTCTCTAGGTGGGAAACAGATATTAGTTTTTTTAGTGCACATTCTGAAGGATCATTTTTTAATATGAAAAAATGTAGCAATGAATAGTGATTAAATTTTCTATTTTTATTTACTGCAGGTTATGGGAGGACATTAACCAGGCTTGGGGAAGTCATTAATTGTAGGCACTAAAGAATGGTGGGTGGAGTAGGTAATCTGTATTTCTTTTTTTTCAGAATGATTCGCTTTTACAATCATTTTTTTATTTATTAAAACTCTCAAAATAACTCTCTGATATAGACCCTAAGTTCAAGATTATCCTTATTTTGACAATTAGAAACTAAAGCTCATTCAGGTTGTGGCCTGCTTGTAGTCACATTGATATTTTTAAAATAGATTTTATTGTTCTGTTGTTTTCATAGTACTGAAATTTTTCCCTATATTCCTCTACTTCCCCCTTCCCAGAGACTCATACATTAAAATAAATAATTTTCAAAGAATAAAAGAAAAAGAGATAAACTAGAAAAAATTCAGCAAAACTGATCAACACTGCAAAAAAAAAAAGTAAACTAATAAAAAATCTCACATCATGTGCAATGTTCCCGACCTCTAAGTTTATGGATACTACAAGAGAATTCGAGGAGAAAAGGGAGAATTCTTCTCATATCTTTTTGGGGTGAAGTTTTTCTTTATAATCTCACAACATTCAGTTTCAATTATTGTTTGGTTGTAACTCCATTTATACTTTATAAGAATGGCACCAATTATTTTTTTCTAGCTCTGTTTACTTTGCTTTGCATCAGCTCGTGTCTTAGCATATTTCTACGTACTCATCATTTTCTTCATCCCTTATAGCTCAGTAAGATTAATTACATTCATGAACCAAAAATTAACTTCACCATTTCTCTATCAGCATCCACCTTGGAGAGAGGACTTCAATGCAGTCAAGGATTCCTTGACCCTAGGCAATACACTTAACCTCTGTCAGTTTCTCTTTCCTCATCTTAAAATGAGGGTGATAACAACATCTGTCTCCTAGGGTTCTTAAGAAGAAAAAGTGAGATAATATATGCAAAGTGTTTTGCAAACCTTAAAACACTCTAGAGTATAAATGATAGCTATTATTAAACCCAAAGCGTTTAAAATAGCACTATTTTTGAAAGTCATCATAACAATCCCTTCACTACTTCTTGTAATTTCTAAATTGGATTTCATTTTAAAAATCCACATCTTAACATTTTCTATAAAGATATGTCAAAAGAAATTCACATGCACAGCTGCCCTAAAAAACCTACTCACAATGAAAGTCATAAAAGAATCCCTTGAAGAAGTGTTAGTTTTCAATGAAGGCAAGTGTTCTTCAATACAAAGGTCAAACTTCTCTTTTTCCTTTTCTTTCCCAAAGGTCATATTACCTTCTACTTATTTTCCTTCTTTAAAGATGAGATTAAACATTTTTATTTGTCCTGGCTCTGGCTGTTAATCAACATCTGGGCAAAATGTCAGCAATTCTTTTCCTCTTGCTTAAATGCTTTTGTTACCACTCAGCATCTGGGACAGGCAAGGAATCCCCCTAAGGAAATGCCACTGCCCTCCTGCCTTGGCCTGAAAGCTGCTCCCATCAGAGGAAGTTTCAGGCAGTGTGTTTTCAGACCAGAAGTCTTTTTCTGTCCTCTAAGCCCAACCCCAACCAAGGAGCTGGGCTCTTATGTTTTCATGCTCATTCCTGATTCTTAAGACTCATTTGAAAGGACAAACTTCTGAAAAATGGAGATTAAGCAAACTTCCATTTTTCTCTTCAAAAAAGACACTGGAGATTTGCATGGTCCTGGGGCTAATTCTCAGTCCAGCAGTCCTGTTTGTTGACTTTGTGACAGGAAATGAAGTCTGAACATAACACAGTAACTGAGATAATAGTTGTCATTCATGCTGGGATCACAGGCCTACAAAGTTTAAGTCTTGTTTATGCTTTGGCCTCTGACTCACCAGTCAGCATCCTTCCAGGCAGCTGTTTGGGCTCTCAGCTTTGGTTTTCCACCATTAAAATAACAGCTCTTGCTTACAAAACAGTCCCACCTCTGCGTGTTGTGAGCTTCCTGCAATTTATGTTATCAGAGGTCTTCTGTGTCTTTACAGGAAAAAAAAAGTTTTCCAAGGGCAGAAAGGTATGATCCAAGGATCATGGGTCTAGTTCTCAGACTTCAGTTTGTCCAACACCCTAATTTGAAAGCTGGGAAAATTGAGCCTGAGAGTTTAAGTAACTTGTGCCCAAGGTTGCACAAGTAGTAACAGAATTGGAACCAAATTCTTCCAAAATCAGAGCCAGTATTCTTTCTATTATATATCATGGGCTCATGTGAGACTCACAACAAGCCTATGAGACAAAAGATTTTGGTAATATTATCCTTATTTCGTAGGTAAAGGTACTAGACTTCTAAAATTAAGTGATTTCTGAGTTACCCAGACAGTAAGTAACTGACAAAGCTAGGGGTACAGCTAAGTCTTTTTATTCTGTCCAGCACTGATCTGTGCAGCCAACAAAGAGTATAGAAACTTCTTCTATCCATGCAACTCACCTATGGCCTCTATTTTTGTAGTCTTGATTCAATTCAATCCAATTCAACAAGTTTTTATTGCACACCTACAATATGTTAACATTATTTTAGGAGTGGGAAATATGAAGAATAAATTGAAATAGTCCTTACTCTCAAGGAGAAATGTTCAAAATATAGAGTTGTCTGGTGAACTGAGAGATTAAAAGACTAGTCCGTGGTCATATGGCTAGAGTGTGTCAGACAGATGAAGGGACATGCCAGAAGTCACATAGGTGAAGAGGAAAGATTGAAACCAAAGGATATCATTCAGTCAACGAGTATTTTTGGAAGCTTATACTATGTTTCAGATACTGGAAAAGTCCTGAGGATATAAAAAAAGGCAAATGTAATTCCTGCCCTCAGGAGGAATACATTCTAATAGTTGCAATATGAAAGCAACTGGGATACTCCAAGTTCAAGAAATCTGTAAGGGAGATTCCTTTTGAGCCTGATGTTGGGGTAAGGAAATAATTTTCCATATTATATATTTCATACCTGGGATGAATCCCCCTGAAAACATTTTGAAATCATATAAAGAAATGTTTTAAAACATAAATTTCAGTTTCCTAAAGAACAAGAATATGTCTGTAGATATGACAAAGAGTTGGATGTGTCATGTGTCTGGTCAGAAAGGATCCTGTGCCAGAGTCAGCTCAAATTAAACCCATTGTTAAATTTGTGGTATGAGCACCACAGTCTGGAAATCAGAAAATGCTATATACATCAGTGCTTGTTGTACTGTTTTGTGGATGTCTAGACTTAACAAAGTGGTGGAATAAGTATTAATAATGAAGATGAAACTTAAAAATATCTTGCTGTACATTTATTTTCAGAGAGTCAGTTGTTAAACATTTAACAGCACCTCTCTGGATTAGCCTTTATTTCTGAAGTTAATTTGTCATTACTTAGAAGGTGTTAAGGAAAGATATTTTCAAATCCAGCTATACATAAAAGAATTGTTCAGATTCCTGAAATCTACCTGCACTCTTCCCCAGAAAAAAAATCTTCTACAACAATAGTGCTTTTCATAATAGTTTTTAAGGGACATTGAGCAATTTTCCTCCATTGTCCAGAAATAAATTAAACTATTGGAGGTCAGGGACAATTTGTTTATTTATTTTTTTGTCTTTAAGTCTGTAACCACCCAGCATAAAGCTTGGCATACAGTAGGTGCATGAAAAATGCTAGCTGAATTGAAGTGAATTGAATTTGATTCCTCCCCACAATCGTAAGAAATACCTATGAACAGTGTTAACCCTATTTTATAAATTCAAAAACTAGTGCTCATAGAAATTAATGGCTCCCCAGTGGTCACAAATGGGTAGTGCCTAGATCAGAATGAAGTGACCTCTCTTGACTGATATCCCTTACACTACACTTTCTCTCAATTACAAAACAAACCAACAAAAAAAAAACAAATAAAAACATAGAGATTCTAGCCTTTCCCTCACAAAACATAGAAACACAGAATCTCAGAATTGTAAAGGACGTCAATCCATTCCAAATCATATCAGAATTGGAATCTCTGATGTTACACACGTCAATCCATTCCAAATCATATCAGAATTGGAATCTCTGATGTTACACATCCAACAAACGGTCATCCAGTAATGCATCCAAGGAAGTGTCCTCTTCTGTGGAATCTAAAACTACTTCCGCAGGGTTGTTAAAAAATGGAAATAATAATTATTTAACTTTTATCATGAGGAGTATGCTTTGCAAATATGATAGTTTATTATTATTTTTTTTTACTGCTGCGATGGTTATTATGGTTTTGTAACAGTTTATCCATGTGAATTTAGTGAATTTGGAAATGTCTCCAACACTTCTTCTCTCTCTAAAGCTCTGATCATATAATCTTATAAATTCCATTTTTGTGAAAATGATCCAATGACCCTTTCCAGAGCATGCCCTTAATAGAACGTACTGGGTTTGGAGGAAGCTGCTTTTCCTTGTTCGCTTGCTTTTGTGGTTCAGTGCTCATGGCTTAGCGTTGGGTGCCACACTGACCCACTCACCTCTCTCAAAAAGCTTTTTCATGAGAACAAAGACCTTCCTCTGCATTTATCTTTTTGGCTTCTTTCATGCTTCATAGAGATTTGAATAGAGGGTGGAAAATCACCATTATTTATCTGAACCCATAATCGAATGTCAAAGATGGGGAAATATCCACCGAGATTTTGTCAAGTTCCTTCATTTCTGCATATTTTGCATTCATTCTTATATTACTAAGAAGTGTGTTCATGGGTCCGGAGAAGCCTGGGGTGTATTAAGTTAAGATAAATTATGTAAAGGACTTTGGAAACCTTAGAATGATATATATTTATATATGTTATCATTTACTATTATTTATACCATGACAATGAATGAAATATCAGGGCATTTATTATAGTCTAGACCAGGGATGGTTAATATTTTCTGTGAATTTGGATTCAGTCAAAGGGCCACACTCGAGGACCTAGAGGACCACACATGACCTAGAGACTGTAGATGGCATATCCCTGTAATCTACATCATTTATCAAGTTATGGGAATGAAATGAGGATGAGGACAATGAGGATAACGATGTTGATGATCATGGATGGTAAAGATAGGTCATTTTTTATTTCTGCTGAAAGTTTGGTAGACAGCCTGAGTGATGCACTGGTCTTCAAGAAATATTAAAATAAAGCAAGAAAGACCTCCAGGAGATTGGGTGAGAGAAGCTAAATGACTTAACCATGATGTAAATAATAATAGCCAATACTCATATCACATTTACTCTGTTAAACGCTTGTATTAAGTGATTTATAACTATTGTCTTCTCTGATACTCACAACAACCCTAGGAGGTAGTTTCTATTTTTAGACCCATTTTATAAATGAGGAAACTCATTTATAAAGATACCCAGGGTTGCAAAGAGAATAGACGTCCGAGAAAAGATAGGACTTCACTTACTTCTGATTCCAAGTTCCAATGTACTTTGCCACCTAGCTGCCAACAAAGGCCATACCTATACCAATAAGATGACACAGTCATCCCAGTGTGAAAATATTAAAATTCTTGCCTGCAGTTTCATTTCCTTTTGACCCATGCAATTTTACTGCATCTACCAGGCTCATACTAATTTGTACAATGGGCACAATTTAAAATATTATTTGCAGCAAATTGTGGTAAGGAACAGCTAAGAGCTTAAGTGCCAATTTGAAATCAATTCACCTAGTGCCAGGTAAATCCATGCCAGCTCATTTGCACAATCTTCTCAACTGGGGCAGCTCACCCAGAAAACCATGTAATTAGATGTATAATTTTAGCACTTCTTTTCTGCTCTATATCAGACGATTCATTATGTTTAATATTTGAAAGGACCATTAGTTATTTTTTTTTCCTTTCTGTGACTCCCAAATCATGTCAAGTTTGCTATTTCCCATAATGATATAATAGAATCTGGAAGCTACATTGGAACATGTTGTCATTCACCCTTCGTTTCTGAAGAGGACCTATGACATCACAAATTATATCTGGACTTGTGTGTGACTTAGATTTAAGTGAGGCAGAGTTGCACCAAGTTGTCAGCCTCATTCTCTCTTCTAGAGTCGTCAAAGACCAGTAGCAAGACAAAAGTCAGGGGAATTGATGATGGCGCAGGATGGAGTGGATGACCTTGGCATCTTTGATGTCTGACCAAGCTCTAAGCTCTCCACAACACCTGCTTCAACCACATTCCTGGTGAACACATATGGCTTACAGGATTGATTGCTGTTGATTTACAATTCTTCACTCCTCTCCTCACATATATATCAAGTTGCTGGATCTTAATTTTACCTTTACAACACATCAAATGTCCCCTTCTCTTTGCTCATACAGCCATGTCCCTAAATCAGGCCTACGTTTTCTCTTATCTGGACTACTGGAATAACCTCCTAATTTTTCTTCCTACCTTGTCTCCCCTTCCAAGCCAACATTAACACACCTGCCAAAAAAAGTTGGGGTTGATTTTTCCCCTAAGTGAGAATCTGAATATATGCCCCCCACTCAATAAACTCCAAGATCTCCCTTTTGCCTCCAGGATCTAATAGAAACTCCTCCAGCATTTAAAGCTAGACTGTTCTTACCTCTGGAATCTACTTACATGTCACTTTCTTCTATGCCCTCTATGGTCCAGCCATTCTGACCAACTTTCTACTCCCCAAAAATAACACTACATCTCCTGACACCATGCCTTTACCCTAGCTTTCCCATCCCCTAAATTCTTTCTTTCCTTTTTCAACCTTCTAGAAGCCTTTTGTTATGTTTTTTTAATATTTACTTGATTATATTTCTTTTAGTAGGTCATTCCTACTTGGTTCACTCCCCCCACTATAAGGTAAACTTGTTTAGGGGAGAGACTGTTTCTCTTTGGTCTTTATCCATCCCAACTCTCACATTTCACAGATGAAGAAACTGAGGCTATGAAAGTTAAATGACTTACCTGAGATCACTTAAGTGTCAGAGGTGGAATTAAACCATCCACTTTATCATGCCTCATCTTCCATTAAAATGGAGTTCCATTTCTCATCTTTCATTAAAATCCACCAAAGAAGCTCTGCTTCCTACTATGCTACCAAGAATAGTTACTGGCCCAGAACACATGAACAAATAATTGGATGACTACTTTAAATACCATATAATGAAATAAAGACATTTAGCAATCATTAGGTCTCTTGGAAGTAGATTGTACTGTGGCTCCATTGACATCATTCAATTTACTTATACAACAATCTAATAACTGCCTCCCAACTGGGTGTGAATCCTGAACATTTGCTTTTCCTCTTCTCTGCTCTTAAATCATTTTGAATTGGTAATAAATAATGCTGTTGATCTTATCTCCACCTGAAGACTTTATTAAGGGAGCCTGTTTGGATTCATCTACGGAACACTGTGATGATTTCTATCGCATTTCCTGTTTTTGCCCCCCTTCTGTTAGTCACCTTGCCATTATCCCTCAACTGATTTATGAGACAAGGCATTTCCTTCAGTTTTTCTGGCATCTTAACTCCCACCACTAGAAAGATCAGCCATTGGCCCTTGGATGGGTGAGAGATATGAGGAGGGGAGAGCCAGTTACTTTGCTGAGATTTTATTTTCTAGCATATGTTATGTCAGTTCATTAGATGAATATGTCCATGTAAAGGAAAGTTCCTGTTTGGCATACTTCAGCATCCACTAGGATTATAAAATAGAAAAAATTACATCCAAGAGAAAAACATAAACACTAAGGGGATCCATATTGGAGACTGAATCATTGAGGTCTCTTAATGTGTATATGTTCAAAAGAGACAGTCTGCTGAGAGCTTATTTGTACACTTCACAAAAGTAATCCATTCTTTTATTCACTGAGCAATAATGTTATGGGTCAGAGAACTTGATAGAGTATCTAGACAGTCAGCCTTGAATCCAGGAAAACCTGAGTTCAAATCCTGCTTCTGATACATCATCATCATCATCATCCTAACTAGTATTCATATAGAGCTTTAAGGCTTGAAAAGCATTACACTTATGTCTCATTTGATCCCCACAATTCTGCAAGGCAGGTGCTATCATTATCCCCTTTGACAGATGAGGAAACTCACACTAAGAGAGGTTAAGTGACTTGCCTAGAGACACACAGCTAGTAAGTGTCTGAGATGGGTTTTGAAATCTAGTTTTCCAGATTCTAAGTCCAGCATCGTGCTAACGAGCTGTTTCATCCTTTCTGCATAATCCTAGGGAACTCAGCGTCATAGTGATTTTGTCAAATCTCTAAGACTGTAATTTGCAGAGAAGGTGTGGGTCCAATTTCTGTTCCTATCATATTCCAGGCTTTTTGTTAGGTGAAGTAATACTAAGACAAGAACCAAACAATAATAAAAACTAAAAACAAAACAAAACAAAAAACTGTTTCTTTTCTTAAGGAGCATAGATTATTATACCAGAGGGAGAACAGGTTTACAGAAAAATAGCTACAAATTCTATGAAACTTCAATCCAAATTAACATAATCACAAGAGGCTAATGTACTTTAATTGCATCAGGGAATTGACCAATAAATAAACTTACAAGGAATTTTCTCATAAAAATCATAATACTGTGCAGAAAAACCCTTAATTAAATTGAAGGGATCAGAGGACTTTTGATCTATGGATGAAATGAGGATGATGCCGCAAAGGAAACATATTTTGATCAGTTGATCAATTTTCAATAGGAAAATTAAGCCACATCTCTTAGACTCTAAACAAGGATAGTATTAAGTTTAATAGCCTGGCCAAGATGTGGATCTGCTTGGTTATTGAAGATCTTCAGCAATGAAGTCCCTGAGGCTCAATCTCTTGAGGGAAGGAGAGAATTTCTGTCTCCCTCTGTCACTTTCTCTCTGTACCTCTCAGTCTTTCTCTCTGTGTCTCTGACTCTGTTGTCTCTGTCTCTGTGTCTGTCTCTACCTCTGTCCATGTCTCGGTCTCTCTCTGTGTCTCTGTCTCTCCCTTTCTCTCCCTTTCCCTACTATAGTAGACCATACTATCAAAGAAACAGTAATTCCAGGGGCTGAGCCAAGATAGTGGAGTGCAGGGAACAGCCAAGCATTCTGAGAATTCCCCTTAAAACAACTTTAAATAATATCTCACATTGAGTTTTGAAGCATCAGCACTAGCAAAAGGTTGGAGTGAGACATTTTTCCAACCTAACTTGGAGGTCAAAAGCAGAGGTCTGTGACACTGAGGGAGAGGCTGACCCAGAGCCTATGTGGCAGAAACATCAATTGAGGACTTAGTGATGTCAGCAGCAGCAGAAGCAGCAGCTGTGACATCAGGAGCCCTAAAGTCAGAGAGAGTAATGGAATCCGGCAGCTCATCAAAAAGAGATTAGAAGAGACCCTTGTAGCACTAGACAAAGGACAGGACACTGTTCAGAAATTCTATTGCCCATACCTAATTCCAGGTTCTGGTTCCAGGATGGAGAGGGAAGCTTGTAGTCAGGGACATTGAGAATCACTATTGCTTTCAATCCCAAGAGACATTGGGACTCTGAAGAACAGTATAGCTTCTGACAATAAGAAATGAGGAGACGTAACATAAATGTAAGGTTAATGGTGGGTGAGGAGAAGAGTTTAAGATCTTCTCTGCCCATTAAGAGGCCTCATGTGAAGCCTATTAAGGGAAGCTTGATTAGGAAAGATTTGTTTTGTAGACAGGCCCACACTTTTTGTTTCTAAGAGGCACTGGGTCAACAGGGTCATGCCTTCTGGCTCTGAAAAGTGTATATATATTCTGGGGCAAGGTTTTTCTTTGGAGCTTACTTACTCTTTGGAAGAAGGTTCATGTACCAGATGAGACCCTGGGTAGCCATTAAGAAGAACCGCCCCCTGATGCCCTGGTTTTGAAAACCCAGATGTTGGTAGTTCTCTCTCTGGTAACTATGTATGTATGTAATTGTCAGACAGTTGAATCTGTCTGTTGATCTGTGATATGTTTATTACTTGTTGTCAGATACTTGGAAGCCTATCTGTTGGTCTTTATTTCTCTCCTTGTATTTTCTCTGTTGGTGAATATAATTAAAGAAGATTGCTGACCTCTCAAAAGCTGCTTTCCTTTTAGGAAAGCAGATCTAAGAACCTGTGCAGCAGGCCCTCCTATGTATGGCTGTGTGGTTACTTCTATAGGGGACCTTCCTGGGTAAGCACCAGAGCATATACCGGGAAAGCAATAACCATAGATGTCCCTAGATGACACCACCTGGAAACCAATGAAAACTTACACCACCCCAAGCTAGCCTTGAAATCAGTAGTGATTCAAAACCTGAAGCTTCAGACAGTGCTCCCCAACTCCTGCCCCAGAAATAGATCCCAACTTTCCAACTTTAAAACAAAGTTCAAAGTCGAGAAATAGACTAGAAAAATGAACAAGAAAAAAAAAAGAACACAACCATTAAAAGCTACTAGGATGACAATGAAGATCAAGACAAACTGAGATGAAAACTGCCTCAGAGCAACTATAAGCTAAGCAACAAAGAAAACTGTGAGTTGGAGATAAGCTCAACGAGAATTACAGGAAGAGCTAAAAAATTATTTTTTTGTCCTCGCTTTTTTCATAGTGTTCTTTTAGGGAAGTAAAGCTTTTGAAGCCTCAGTCACAATATGGACAGGTAAGATACTGACAAAATGCATCTGATGTTCTATTTTCATCATGATTATTAGCTTTAGGGGTACCTTGTCTCTGGTCTTTCTCAGGTACTTTAAGATACATAACAACTGTATCTTCTTGTTTCAGAAATTCTTTAACATTAGGATCCAGGTTTTGTTCCTTTTCTGAATCTGAATCACATTTACCCTCTTGTACTACACACCCAGATTCCTCTGCCTGAGCTCTAGTTCCCAGGATTTCTTTTTTTCCTTTCTGTCATCTTTTGAGCAACTGGTGGTATTTCCTTCCTGTTCATGACTTTCTGGTAACACTGTCTTGTCTGTTGGCCAGTCATCTTCTGGCCCACTAGCACCGCAACCCCCTGAATCAGTAACACTTGCTTTTTTTCCACAATACATAGTTTGTCTTCATCATCTGAATCTGAATTTGTTTCTACCATTTGTTTCTATTTGCAACATTGTTGCATCACAGGTTTGCCTGCTTTCTTCACTTCCTCCTTGAACTATCCACCATGATCCTCTCTTTTGTGTCTAAATACTCGTTACCTCCTCCCTCTCACCCCTTTACCCCTTCACCTCCACCCCTCTCTCCCTGGGCTGCCGACAGCACCTGGTTTACTACCTAAAATATTTTAAAAATTAAATAAGAATGGTGAAGAAAAAATGGGAAAAAAAGAAATGAGAGCAATGTAAGAAAATTATGAAAAGACAATTTGAAGTTTGATGAAACAGGCACAAAAATATGCACTAAAATAACACCTTAAAAATAGAATTGGCAATGGAAAATGACACATAAAAGTTTATTGATGAAAATAATTCTTAAAAATTGGAACTGGGCAAATTGAAGCTGATAACTCCATGAGATAACACGAAACATTAAAACAAAGTCAAAAGAATGAAAAAAGAAGAAAATGGGAAATATCTCATTGGAAAAATAACTGACCTGGAAAACAGATCAAGGAGAGATAATTTAAGAATTATTGGGCTACCTGAAAGTCATGATAAAAAAGAAAGGGCTGAGACATCAGATTTCAAAAAAATTTATCAAGGAAAACTGCCCCAATATCCTTAAACTAGAGGGTAAAATAGAAATTGAAAAGATCATATGTTCACCATCTGAAAGACATTCCAAAATGAAAATGCCCAGGAATATTATAACCAAATTCCAGAGCTCCCAGGTCAAAGAGAAACGCTTCAAGCAGCCAGAAAGATATCATTCAAATATTGTGGATGCATAATTAAGATCACACTGATTTAGTAGCTTCCACATCAAAGAGACAATGGGCTTGTAATATGATACTCTGTAATGCAAAGGAGCTCGGATTAGATTCACAAATAACCCACCCAGAAAAAGTGCGTATGTACTTGGGGTGGGGAGGAATAGACATTTAATAAAATGGAAGACTTTTTAAAATACTCTTGATGAAAAGATCATAGTCAAAAAGAAAATTTGACATTCAAATATAAGATCAAGAAAAACATGAAAAGATAAATATGAAAGAGGACACATGAGGGACTCAATAAGGTAAACTGTTGAAATTCCTACATGAAAATAAAATATATGTAGCTCCTAAGAACTTTATCATTCCTAGGGCTATGGAAATACTCTATAGGGCCCATGGAAGTGATTTGATTATGTTGGGATGACCAAAAAAAAGGATGGGTGAGAAAGAGGTGCGCAAGGGAGAAGGAAGAGGAAAAATGAGGAAATTATCTCACATAAAAGCTTTTCTAGTAGAGGGGAAAATGAGGAGGAAATGGGAAACACTTGAACCTCACTGTTATTAGAATTAGAACAAGAGAAAAACATATTCATGCACAAATTGGGCATAGGAATCTGTCTTATCCAACAGGGAAGTAAAAGGGAAAGAAATAAAGGTACAGTCTGGTGACAAAAGAGCTTAAGGGAGTCAGCAGACAGAAGCAACGCAAACTTTTGAAGAGGAACAAAGTAGAAAAGAGAAGCAAAAGGATAAATAGAAGAAAATAAGTTGGGATGCAGATGAAATGAATTCACCAATAAAATGGAACGGGATAATGGAGTGAATTAGAAACTAGAATCTTATGATATGGTGTTTACAAAAAATACACTTGAAACATGCTAGTAAAACTAACAATCTAAGGAGAGAGAGAGACAGAGATGGATAAATAGATGGATAAATATTTACAAAAATAGAAATTAGATTAATTGAAGAGGGAAAAAGATAATTAAATAACCCTATCTTAGATAAAGAATTGAATGTCATAAATCAGCTCCCTGAGAAAAAATCCTGAGGATCAGATAGATTTACAAGTGAAATAAATCAAAAATTTAAGGACCAATTAATCCTAATGGTATATAAAGTATTTGAAAAAATAGGCAAAGAAAGATTCCTATCAATTCCTTGCATGACACAAGTATAATTTTGATACTTAAGCAAGGGAGAGCAAAAATAAAGAAAACTATAGACCAATTTCTTTAATGAATGTTGATGAAAAAGTAAAATAAAATACTAGCAAAGAGATTAAAGCAATATGTCACAAACACCATACATAATTACCAGCAAGAATTTATACCAGGAATACAGGAATGGTTCAATATTGCGAAAATTGTAAGCATAATTGACCATATCAAAAATTTTAAAACTCATATGAATATCTCAATAGATGCAGAAAATCTTTTTGATAAAATATAATACCTTTTTTCCTTTAAAAACACTAGACAGCATAAAAATAAATGAAGTCTTTCTTAAAATAATAAACAATATTTATAATCAGGAAAAAGCATTGTTTGTAATGGGGATAAACTAGAAGCATTCCCAATAAGATTAGGGGTATATCCTTGATTGAAAAGAAATCAGTTTGATAAGACTTTTTTTCAGTTTTCATTACTGTAGTCATATATTATTTTGCCCAAGGAAAAAGATGAAGAGAGGAAAAAAATGAGAGGAGTCAATAGGAACAGGAGGAGGAGGAGAAGAAAGAGAAGGAGAAAGAAGAGGAGGAGAAGGGAAAGAGACAAAAGACAGAGAGACAAGGAGAGGGAGAGGGAGAGAGAGAGAGAGAGAGAGAGAGAGAGAGAGAGAGAGCATTCAAAAAGCAAGTATTTATATGTGCCAGGCATGGTACTAAACACTGGGAATACAAAGGAAGGCAAAAACAATGTCTACTCTCAAGTAGATTGCTTACATTCTATTTGAGGAGATAATACATAAATTAGCCGATACAGAATATACAGAGGTAAGATGGAGGGTAGCCTTAGAAGAAAAGTCTCTAGAAGTTAGAAAGATCACAAAAAGAGCCTCCTGTGAAAGATATCATTTGACTGAGTTTTGAAATAATGAGGGATTCTAGAGGAGAAAATAAAGAGAGAGAGCATTCCAGACATGGGAGATAGTTGATGTAAAGATGTGGTCAAGAAATATTATATCTGAGAATCAACAAATAGACTAGTAGGGCTCATTCAGAGAGTGTACAGAGTGAAGTAAAATACAAGAATACTGGAAAGGAAAAAAGGGATGAGGTTGTAAAATGCTAAAAAATGCCAAATGAAAGACTTAATTTTTGAGAAAGGAAGGGAGGAAATAAATGGTTGAACAAATGGTGATATAAGTACTAGAATATGACTGTGCCATAAGGAACGACAGATATCAAAAAATTTGTGGAAATATAAAAAAGCTTGTGTGAAGTCATCCAGAGTGAACAAAGCAGAGCAAAAGGGGTCATAATTAACCAACTATACAAAGTAAGATGTCTCTAAATAGAAGCAAAATTCAGATTAAAAAAAATGAATAATGTAACGGTTGATCCTGACTTCTAAAATATACATATGCCCTTTCCTTTAACGAACAGAAAATTGCTCAAGTAACAAGTTTCATGTTTTAATCATCTTATATTTCACTATTTTCAGGGATTATACATGACTGGAACTTCAGTTAGGAGAAAACATAGTTCAGTGGATAGATCAATGGATTTGGAGTCAGAAGACTTGGGTTTAAAATCTGACAATGCTACTAATAATTGAGGATATGCTGGCATTTTGTGTACTATGCCTAAACAAAATATATTTTAAACTTATTCTAAGAGATATAATAGCTAAAAAGTTACTTAATTATTGTTAAATAACATACAAAAGGTAGTGTGTGTGTTTGTGTGTGAATTAAATGAGGAAGATACCAAGGTATTGTGTGCATTGAAATGGACTAAAAAAGCAAGGCAATTTTTCTTGGACAGTAAGACTGATTAGTAAAGAAATAAAGCACTACACCACACAATAAAGGGCAATTGTATTGTATCCTTCCCTAGAGATCTTCAAGAAAAGTAAATGCATAAATGGTTGATGTGTGTTTGGCATTCCCCTGTCAAAACACTGGGAGCTAAATTGAATATTTTTTAGTTCTCATCATCTCTTTCCTATAAATGGAAGCCTGTATAAATGAGATAACTTATCTTACAGCACCCTGTTTAGGGTTTTCTTGGCACAGATATTGGAGTGGGCTGCTATTTCCCTCTCCAAGACATTTTGCAAATGAAGAAACTGAGGTAAACCTGATAAGGAATTTGCCCAGGGTCATACAGTTCATAGGTATCTGAAACTGGCCAGATTTGAACTCCGGAAGATGAGTCTTCCTGACTCCAGAACAAGTATTTTGTCTACTGTACTGATTAGTTGCCCCCTGTTACTGTTACTAAGCAAATAAAATAGTCCAATAGAAAAAGTGCATTCTATTGTTTTGGATTTTTTTATTTCTTTGCTTGCCTTACAGCTGAGTCTCCCTCTCTTATTTAAGCCAGAAATTTGATGGCTGACAGCTGGTCTCAGAAGCTTGAAGTTGTTCCATTTTCCGCAACCAGGCTATCCCTCCATTCTACTTCTAATTCTTCAGGGACTTAGCATTTTAATACCAGATTTTAGTATGGACTCCCTGGCAATAGTTTAGAGCTCCCAATCTAATACAATCCACCAGCCTCAATCTTTCCCAGGAGCAGGGAGTACAAGCCTATATTATTATGACTAAGTACATTCCTTTACAATGAAGTATATATCATAATACAGTGTATTTTGAATGCAGACTCCAAAGTGGACTAAGGTTACCTTGCTGCTTGCTCCTAATCAGCTTCTGTTTTCATGACCTAGATTCTTGTTGGCATGACCTGCCATCTTGGATTTGGCCCATACCTCTGTAGAGATACATGGAACACCTTGGTACCACTTCTGATATGCATTCATCTATCAACATCTTTGTTACAATCCTGCCTGGACCTTGACCTTTCTGGCATTGTTTCTAACCCATTTACCTACTCTACCCCACCCACTCCTCCACCACTGTAGTCCCGTGTAAAGTAGAGCACAATCCCTGTAGGGATCAAACATCGAATGACCACTAAGTCACTGCTCATCAGAGAAGCTATGGAAGGGATTCTTATACAAGTACAGATTTGGACCAGAGGGCCTCTGACATTCCGTTTAACTCTCAGATTCTGTGTGATCCTCTCTGTGTTAATAACATGAAAAGCAGCAAGAGCCTTCTATGACTCTGGAGTTCAGAGTTCCATGTGGTAGCAGACTTTGGCTTCCAGGTGCTGAAAATTGAAAATACAGTTAATAATAAAGCTAGTTTTACCCACCTGTTACTTTTCCTATCCTTTCATGAGAGTAACAAGAAAGAAACTGAAAAAAAGATACATGCTTAATGAGTTCTGATTCATGCTGGGCTATCTTGATCAGGTACTTTTCAAATTCAAAACCCTCCAAGACATTCCACTTCATAAATCACATAAAAGTCAGAATTTATTCTCCCAAATTGCCAAAAATCATATCTGATCACAGCTACTTCTCATGAAGTACTTTGTTATTTTGACTAAATATTGTGAATCTTTATCTCCCATTAGCCCACTGTAAGATCTGTGACTTAACAATTTGGGGTAAACAAATGTCCTTTGATTTACAGAAGCAGCTGTGAAAATTTCTTATTGAAATACCAGCAGCCAGTGAAAATTTTTGCTATTATCACTAATTATTGTCAGCAGTGAGAGAGATATCCTGAGCTGCCATTCATCTCGGGACTTGAAGAGAGAAAGGAGGAGGAAGCAAGCAAATGTGCAGAGAATTGGATTAAGCATATGAATTGACCTTGAAAAAGCCATGAAGAAGTAGGGCAAGAATCAAGCAATATTAAATGGAAACACAGCAGGTGAGATTGTAATTACATGGAAACAGGCTGCACTCTAAAACATTTTTATATACACATATGTAGATTTTTATTTCTCTTATGTTAAAAAGATGTCAGAATCGAAGACATCTTCCATTTAGGTCAATGGAGTAGAGTAAGAATGTATCTTGAATACTTACTTACCTTAGGGTGATGTGAAATACCCCGGGCTGTTCCTGAATCTCAACTTCTATGTCTCTAGGGGAAAGCAGAGGAAGTGTTTTATTGTAAATTCTCCTAGGTAAAAACTCAACGTATCTTAAATAATGTTTTTAACTCCTCCCACCTAAATCAACACTCTTCTTAATTTCTTATTTTTCTTAATGGTACCACCATTCTTCCAATCGCTAAAATTCAAACTGTCCCTTGCCATTATCTCCTACTCAAAACTTGTAAGTTTCCCTCTTCAATTTGTTTGGCTCCTTCCTTTTCATTCATACCCATCGCTATCATCCTAGTTCAAGCCTTCATTAACCCTTTTGTTCATGTGATTCTGATCCAAATCACAGTCTCCCTTAATATTGTCTGTCTTTTGAATTTTGGATTCTGTTTATGCTGACACTCCTTGAACTCAGTTTGAGTTTGATTTTAGGATGTGAAAATTCCTTTCAATGTATTTGTACTTCCACAAAGTCAGTTGGGGCTCATGAATTTATCTCCTCTATTTCCTCACTCTATGTACACCCAAGCAAGACTGGAAAACAGTTGTTTATTTTTGTCCTGCTACACTGCCAAGCTCCCTGCAATAATAGTTATACCATCAAACAGTCTAGAAGGGTATTCTTCAAACATTTGTAATTTTATCTGTGTGGATTTCCCTTTACCAAGAGGTCCTGAAACACCTCCATGCCATAGTAGACAGTCTTCATGAACCCCTCTGGACAAAAACAAACACAAATCCATCTACAATCAAGCTGGTGATGAGACTCTCTGAATATATAGCTAGATTGATCCTTGCACAATAGACATCCATTTTGCCACTTGGTCCCTACTATGTGCATTTCTAGCCTTCTAGGAAATACTTTCACTCTTCTAGAGTAGATATGGAGAGCTAAATCATTCTGATTCCATGTAGAAAAATGACAGTGGACTTCAACAGTGGTTTTACATCACTTCCCTTCTCTACACCCACCCCCAAACAAAAAGAAAAACAGAGGCAGCCAATTGTTACGCTACATAGATCTGTGGACTTGTGGTCAGGAACACTTGAATTAACTTCTGCTTTCTGACCCTGTTCCAGCCACTTAACCCTGAACCTCAGTTTCCTCCCCTATAAAATGTATAGCTGAGGATCAATTAAGATAACATATCTAAAGCACTTTGTAAATCTTAAAGAGCTTACAAATGCTAGCTATTCTGGGAGGTGATTTGAATAAGAAATGTAAAGATTGGAAATCTGATTTGAATTTGGACCTCAGGTTTGTAGTCAAGTACCTATATCAGAAACATAGATGGAACAACACTGACCTTTGGCTCTCTATTTCCAGTCTCACTCTTTTCTCCCTCCATGTTACAATAACAGAGACCTGATGAGATTTATATCTTACATTAGTTTTAGTGAATCAAGCTCCTTATTATAATTAATGGGAAAGCAGGCCTTACTCATTCAATTCCCTCTTTTCTTCTGACTGTCCCTCTTCTAGTATGTCTTGTCCTCAGATGTTTCTTTAGTTCCTCTCTAGTGTAGGCTTGGTTTACCAAAATTGTGTTATGTCAGTCTTCAGAGATTCCTTTTTCTTCACCTATATTCTAGATAGGAGAACCTAGGGTGTGAGAGGCAGCATGTCTCTCCTACTCTCTCTCCTCATAAGGTTCAGACTCAAATCTCTCCTTCCCTAGACGGGCATGGCAGAGAAAGATTTAGAAGCACCTTCACTTTTACTCCCCTTGGCTCCTAGATGAAGTATACTCTTTCTTCTCTGGCTATCCAAGTTCTCTATTCTCTCAGGCTTCAATCAATCATTTCATTCAAAAACTTTTTATTAAGCTCCTGTTATGTTCCAGGCACTGTGATAGGATAGGAAGATCTATAGATAAAAATGAAGGCAATTTCTGCTTACAGACTAGCTTCAAGTTACTATTTGAAGGTAACAGAAAAGTAGAATTCAATCAAAAGGAGGAGAGAGCAAGTAGGCACCTAATAATCCAGCACCAACATCACTTGGTGAATGAAAGTTATCAGACATGGTACAGTGAAAAGAGAACTGAGCTTGGAATCATAGGACATAAATTTGAGTCCTGGTCTGGCCACTTACTACCTGTATAATCATGGCTAAAACTCTTAACGTCTCTAGGTCCCAGTTTCCTCATATGTGCAATAAAGGTTGGACCATCTGGTCTCAAAAATCCCCTCTAGATCTATATGCTATGATTTAGTGAAAACTGGAAGATGGAACTTCTGAGTCACTGTCAATGAACTTTTGAAAATAGAGCTTTTGATTGAACTAGAGGAGGGCCTAGGTGGTCCAAATTCTCAAAAATGGGAAGAGAGTAGAGCTTGCAGGCTATCTGATTTGGAAAACATGAAATGCCCTGAAGGATACATGCTGGATAACCTATTGGTTAAGGTTATAGTAGAAAGGATTTATGCAGTGAGTAGAGGGATTGGACAAGTAAACCTCTAATCTTCTTTCCAACTTTGAAATTGTATCAACTGTGACCGATTTCATGTGTGAATATCCCTACACACAGAAAATGATTGATTCAGTTGCCCCATGTCCCAGGGGAGCTACCTGTTATCCCTAAATAATATAGTGGATGGCTTTATTTAGTAATAATAGACAAGACCTGAGCAAGAATCAGAAGCACAAAGACTAACTTACAGTTTTCCTAGTGCTGTCGCAGAATATTAGAATTCTAAGGAGACTTAACAGAGCTCATCTTATCCAACTCCCTCAGTCATATTGTAACAATGATGACTTGACAATGTTCACTTGCTGGAGTCATTGAGGTCAGTTTCCAGGAAAATTTAATTTAAAAAAAAATTTAACATTAAAACTGACTTTGACCAGTCACACTAATATTACAGCTCCTGCCAGTCACTTTAATTGGATGATGGCCTAACCTTGTTTGGAACAGATTTCAAAACTCTATCTTCATCATATTTTTTTTAGATTAGCTATTATAACAAAAATGTAAATTAGAAAAATTAGGGAAGGGAGCTGAAGGGTTATAGTGGCATTTGTCACATATATTATCTTCTGCATAAAGACATGACAAAAAGCATTGTATTTCAAATGGTTTCTAAAAATTCCAATACAAAACTTGACAAGTCCCTAAATACCAGCATTTCTAAATTCTCTTTAAGGATGCCATCAATGCCGACCTTTTCTTCTCCCTCACTGCATCTCTTTAGGAAAGGACATTCTTAATTCATTTATTATCAAAATGAGTTTCCTTATATTTGGCTTAATAATTCATCACTTCCCTAAAGTGAACAGCAAACTGGATTACAAAAGGGATAGCTAAGTTAAAATCCCACTTCTGGTACAGCTGAGCCCATGAAGCTAGTCAAGTTGGGAGGTCTTGGAATCTGGGAAGCAGGAAGTGAAGAAAGAGAAGAAAAGGAACAAATGAGGAAGAGAATGACTAGGGCAGCGAGGGGGAGGAGAAAAAAAGCAGATTATATTCTAAAATGAAAAAACTGGTTACTGACATGACAATCGTTTCTAAATCAGGTTATCTGTGTGAAGTCAACAACCATTTATTAAGTACTACCTCCTAAGCATTGAGGATTTTTTTTAATAAAAGGCTAAAATTCAGTCCTTGACTAAAAGAAACTTACATTCTAATTCACTGAGATCTTTGAAGAGTTAAATATCAAAAGGAAGGGAGACGGCAGGATTAGTGGATCACAGGGCACTGAACTTGGAGGCAAAAATTCAGGTCCTGTGAATTCACATTCATCCCCAACAGTCCCTTACCTTTAGCCAACTAGTTTGCAAAGAGTGAAGAAATTGAAAGTAGAGGACTCAGGTCTCATTTCTGCAACTCATCACTTGTATGCCTTTAGTTGTCACTTTCTTTTCAGTTTCTTCATCTATAAAAGAGGAGGTTGGACTGAGACTCCTTCCAGATATATGTGATCCTATTATCCTAAGTCACCAGGTATGAGATGTATTGCTTTCATAAGCATACATGAATATACACATTTCCACATGAGACAATACATGTAAAGTAGTTGGTAAACTTTGAAATTTATAAATATTAGCTATTAATATTATTAACTAGCAAATAACAACAAATTCAATGCTTGAGACCTGAATTCAGCGGCCTAAAACAAAAGGGAGGGGACACAATTAAAGTTTATTTCTTCTCTTTGTTAATAAGTATAAAGAGAAGAACTGAGACTACCCCTTCCAAAAGAGAAAAAAATCCTTTAGGTAACTTTACTAATTGAATCTGTAACTGAGGCTAAATCTTGCTTTCTTTCTGGATGTATCAATATACCCTTGAAAAAATGGAATCTTCTCAAACCATTTAAAGCTTTTTCATTAGTTATCTTATCCACCCTTCCTCGCATCTGAGGAGATTCTCTCTAAGCAATGATGCTAAAGGAGCAAGTACAGGAAATGAGCTTCAAAGTCTCAAACTTTTCCACCATCATCAGCATCAGATGCCTCCAGCAGCTCAGTCCTCACTCCTGTCTTTGACAGTCATGGGAACTCATCACAGCCAAACCAATCTAGAATTGTAAAGACTAACATGGCACTGTGAGTTGATGGGGTTTGTTTATTTGATTGCTTTGTGTCCCTCCCCCTTTGGCTACTAATAAATCAGGAATTAAAGGTATTAGTATCTTTTTCAAGCCTAAGCAAGCTGCATTCTCCCACAGACAATCCTTTCTGATTTTTCAGGGATTTAGTATTTTTCAGATTCTAAATAAACTACATGGGTTTGTGCAGTATTCTTCTTGCATACAGCTGTTGAGAAATTACATACCAAATGGATATTACTTAGCATTCTGGTGGCCACAGACTATCAGAGAGGAATAGAGGAAATGTATTAAATGAATCACCTTCTTGTAGAAGATGTCTATTTCTTTAACATATATTTATTTACCAAGGCTCTGTTATTTTATGAAATATTGCTTGGACTGTGAATAATCATTTATCAGATCAACTTTTTACTGATTTTACCTTTCAGTGAACTGGAAGTTCATTCCTTTTCACAAATTTATTCATCTTGTCAGGGACATTTATTTGAAAGGAGAGAAAAGTGGGGGGAAGAGATGTTGCTGTTTCTAAAGATTTCATTCTTTTACACAGAAAAATCCATTCACTCTGAGGTCTACTTCTCTTTGGAGTATTTGTTGAAATGGGCCCTCTTGTTTTATGCCAGCCTTACAATATCGAATGCCAAACTTCAGTGACATTTGGACCCTTGGAGAGTTTTCTGAGGCAAGATCAAATGGTGATCCATCTGATGGTGATGCACTGAGCTGGGATGAGGCATTTGTCTTCCCAAGGCAAGGTTCAAAAATTGCACCCGTTCCCTCAATTCTGCCGTTTCAAATGTTCTCTTTTTGCATTACCGATCACTGGAGGCTATGAACCTTCATAGTGACATATGTGACTTCACTAATCACAAAATAAAAGCCAACATATCATACACAGAGGAATTTTCTGGCATTATAAATAAGTGAATGTGTTCATTTAACAAGAACATATTTGTTATTAAGTTATTGTGAGGCAGCTAGGTAGCATAGTGGCTAGAGTACTTAACCTGGAATTAGGAAGACCTAAATTCAAATCTGACCATAGATACATGCGACCTTGGACGAATCACTTAACTTCCTCCTCTATGGAAAGGAAATATAACCTCCAGAGGTTGTTGTTAGGACCAAATGAGACAATATTTGTAAAACACTTTGCACAGTACCTTGCACGCAGTAAGCACTATATAAATTCTGGTTATTAATATTGTTTATTAAGTACTTATTCCATCAGGTGTTTGAGGTTGGTGCTGAGGTTACAAAGACAAAAACAAAAGAGCCCTTGCCTAAACAGTAGTATTTATAAAGCTAATACATAGTAGTTTTGAATGGGATACAGGAATGTATATGGAAGATGAGGGGGGGGAAGGATAGACCTCATTTAAAGATGGCACTTGAGTAATAATTACTTCTCCCACCAAAAGAAGATTCCCTCTATATCCCTTCCTCTGATTCTCCAATTAAGTATTCAGCCCCAAACTCCTACATTTTTTGTAGATCATCTTGTCTGGGTCTCTTCTTTGCTTCCAACATACCCTACCTTGGAATAACAGTTCAGCATAGTGGGTAGAGTGTTGGACTTATGGTCAGAAAGATCTGGGTTCAAAGCTTGTCTTTGATACTTACCAGCTGTATGAATATGGGCAATTCATTTAATGTCTCTGAAGCTCAGTTTTCAACCCTTGTGCTTGCCTCACAGGGCTGTTATGGGGACTCAGTGAAATAATAGGTGAAATGTTTTGCAAATTTTAAAATGTTTTTAAAATCCATTGCATTTATTTGTAAATACATCATATTTTCTAACCTCTTCCCTGTGCCCAGTACAATGCAAACTCCTAATAATAAGGGAATCATGTGTTATTCCTGTATCCGTATTGCCCAGGACAGAGTCTTACATGGGGTAGGAGCTTATTAAATATTAGTTTAATTAAATTGCAATGGGAATGAAATTATTTAAACTCTTGTCCTTTTTAGATTTCTAATCTATTGCTATGTTTGTTTAAATAAAGTCAAGTATCAATAGCAGAGCAAAATATCCAGCCAGTTATCTGTATGCAATAAAACCTGTAAGGACAATTGGCTTAAAGGTTCACTTTGGGATATATGTTCATTTTCCTCCTTTTTCATATGAGATATAAAGGTTAGATATTTGGACCATTGATACAGATCTAGGGACCACGAAGTCTAATCCTTTCTTTTTATACATAAGTAAACAAAGACAAACAGAGGTTAAGAGCCTTGTCCAGGGCCACAACAACTAGTAAGTGATTGAGGCAGGATTTGAATTCAGGTCTTCCTAATGACAAATGCAGCGCTTTGTCCACTCCACCCTCTAGCTACCTAACTAACTTGATCAAGCTTTATTCTTGATTCTTTCTCCTGTTCTTCTTTAGGTTGACCTTCTTTACTTTTACTTTGTGAAATGTGACTGTGTCCTAGAAGTACAACCAAGGTAGTTCCACTTGATTTTTGTCTCAGGTTACTAAAAGTTAGAAGGTGAAAGCATATATGATTGCTAATATCCCTACTCCTTATTCCTAGAGGAGAGCTATACCTTTTATCACTGGCCTTTGGGAGTCCAAGATCTTCCTTCATGGTGGTTGACTGAGGACATATTTAGCACCTTTTGCTCCCAGCACTGTCCTAGACACAAAAATTATTCATTCCAGGTCTGATGATTCTTACAAACACAAAGAATCTGATTGGGAATATTTTAGATAAGGGAAGAATCCATTGGAGAAAATCACTTCTACTTGTTTCAGTTTTGATTGAAGAAACTATCAATTTATCAATTTTCTTTTTCTACCATCAAATTGACTAGATTGTATAGATATACATTATAGAACTTTTTGCCCAGAAATTCTGATAGTAAATATGAGTTTCTGCTATAAAAAAGGAGATTTTTTTTGTAAAAACTTTTTCTAAAAACAATCCTGTTATAATACAAAAGTTTTAAATTTGGAGTCTATGAACTTTTCTTATAACTTGACAATTGTATTTCAATATAGTTAGCTTCCTTTGTAATTTTATGTGTTTTGTTTTACGCATTTAAAAGCATTATTCTGAGAAGGACTCTAAAGGGTTAATCAGATTGCCAGAGGGGTACAAGACACAAAAACAAGGTTAAGAATGATCATACTTGGAGTCTGACAGGGTCTAGATTAAAATCCTGCCTCTTATATTTACTAGTTGTGTGATGATAGGTAGATAGATAGATAGATAGATAGATAGATAGATAGATAGATGGATGGGTAGATAGATGAATACACAGATATAGATAGTTAAATATTGATGGATTAATAGACATGGATAGATATAAATGGATGGATTGATAAACATGAATGGATAGATAATAGATTTGAATATATATATGTATGAATGGATAACTGATACATGTGAATAAATAGAGGATAGATAGATATGGGTAGTTATATAGATAGAGATAGATGAATAGATGGATAGGTAGATATGGACAGATAGTAGATAGATGTCATTTCACCTCTCCTAACTTCAATTATTTCAACAGTTAAGTGTGTCTAGTATATACCTGTGGCACTTACCTCAAAGGGTATCATGAGGCTCAAATAAGGCTCATAATGTCCTTTGCAATCCTTTAAGTGCTATATAAACGTTAGCTCCTATTTGTACATTAAGCTCTTCTTTTGAGCTATTACCCCTGGCTCAGATAATTTCAGAGATAAAGAATCTCCTAATGTCAGAGGTCTTCATGTTTTCATACCCTTGGAAAAGACCCAAATTAAGAACCCCTGCTGACATCCAAGTGACAAGTCTGAAGAACTAGTGTCTGCTTAACCTATCATTTTTTAACACAATTAACTGATGAACTGGAAGGATGCACGCATGGCCATTAATGCCTTCCGATGGGCACATTCCTTCAGCTGTCCATTAAATAATCTCTCATGTCTATCTGCCCTTTTCACAATAACATTATCACTCACATTGTTCAGTGTTTAATGAATAAAAGATACAATTTGTTTTTGTTTTTGTTTTAATTTTTAATCTGATAAAAGCGAGGAGAACCAGCCAGGAGTACAGGTTGAAAGAGCTCACTTTGGAGTCAGGAGGTGTGGATCCAGGGGCATTTAATCTACATGAGCTTCAGGCAACTACTTAAGACTATCTACTAAATCACAGGCAGATTTCCTGCCTCCTGGCTAAAGGGATTTTCCATAGTGAGAAAATTACAAATCCTTAAGACATTGCTTTCTTATTCTCTGACACATACTGGTTGTGTGATCCTGGGTAAATCATTTCATCTCTAATGATTTGGGCAATTCTTTAAGACTTTAAGTTGCAGAAAAGGTGCCAACCTTTACTGGAAGAGGGAGTTGTTTTGTTTTTTTTTTCTCCTGGGGGTTTCATATATGAATGGAACCAAAGTTCTAGTCCCTAGGTACATTTTTACTCATTATATAAAATATGTTTGGGTTTTTTTGTCTGCTTTTCATTGTTTATCTAGAGTAATTTCACACAGAGTAAAATGGTGGGGAACAAGTGGATATGAGCAGACTATAATAATTAACCAATGAAAAATTAGGATAAAGAACAGGAGTTAAAGATGTTGTCAGGAAAACATATAATAGGAAAGGATGGTAGGCTGGTCATATGATGAGAGGAAGGATGACAAGTGGACAGTCATACTTTCCCACTGGTTTACTAATATGTCAGGAGAAGAGGAAGCCCCTAGCAGAATGTGTAGGTCTCCAGTGCAATTTAGGAGAAGATATGAACAAGAGCCTCCTAGGTGAGGTCAAGATAGATGATTTGCCACCTGCATCCTTGCAGGGAAGATCCAAATAGATGAAATTATAGACCTATTCGATTCTTTGAGTCAATTCAGAAATCAGTCATTCAACACATGTTTATTAAACATTGCTCTTATATCTGGGGATACAGGTGTAATAAATGAAACAATCTATTTGCATAGGGTTTACATACTAAAGAAGGAGAAAACAGGAATATGTACACAATTTAGATTAGCATTATTGACTTGTTCTGGACTCAAATATGTTAGATCTTGACCTCTGGAGAGATAATTGTTTCATCTCAAGGGGCATAAAGAAAAATCAATCATTTAAAAAGACAGAAAGAAAGTCTAACATTATTTTATTGTCATATATTATGTATTTAATAATGTAAAACTTTGATCCTTTCTCTAAAAGCCCCAAAGGAATAGTTTGATATCTCATCCCAAATTCCTAAAACCAGAGACTTAACTGATTAAAAGAAACATCTAGGTCAGTCAATAAGCATTTATTAAATGCTTACTACTCACCAGACACTGTGCTAAGTGCTAAGGATATAAAGAAAGGCAAAAACATTGTTCTTTCCCTCAAAGTGCTCACATCCTAAAGGGAAATAATAGGCGACAAATTAAAGCATACATGATATGTATGTAATGTAAATAGAAGTTAATGGCCTTCTACAAAAGGGTTGTGAGCTGAGTCTTGAAGGAAGCCAGAAAGTATAGGCTAGAAAAAACATTCCAGAAATGGGTCAGCCTGGGAAAAGACAAGGAATCTGGAGATGGAGTGTTATATGTAAGGATCAGGAAGGAGGTCAGTATCACTAATTTACACAGTGTTTAGAGGGGAGTGAACTGTGAAGACTGAAAGGGTAAAAGGGGGTAAGGATGTGAAGGATTTTTAAAAACCCAAGGGAAGACTTTACAGTAACAAGGAACAATTGAAATTGATTGAATGGGGATAGGGAGGAAATGATGTGGTCATACCTATGCTTTAAGAAAATCACTTTGGAAGTTAACTGGAGCCGTTGTGCTGACCTCATTGTTATATGCTTGTGAAACATGGACAGTACACAAGCACCATGCCAGGAAACTGAGTCGCTTCCACTTGAACTGTCTTAGGAAGATTCTGAGGATCACCTGGCAGGATAAGATACTAGACACTGAAGTTCTTGCTCGAGATGAACTGCCAAGTATTCAAACTGTGCTTCAGAGAGCACAACTCCGATGGGCCGGACACAGTTGTTTGAATGCAAAATATATGCTTGCCAAAAAGACTATTTTATGGAGAACTTGCATGGGGCAATCACATGGTGGTCAGAAGAAATGAGACAAGGACACTCTCAAGGTCTCTCTCAAGAACTTTGGATTTGATTGCACAACATGGGAGACAATGGCACAGGACCACTCAGCACATAAGAAAAGGTGCTGTGCTCTTTGAGCAAAGCAGAATTGAGACAGGACAAAGTAAACGCAGGATACACAAATATTCACCCCAAATATACATATGGACTATCTGCGCCCAACCTGTGGTAGAGCATTCCGAGCTCATATTGGTCTGATCAGCCACAGTCTGACACATTAAAATTTCACTTTACAATGGTGACTGAATTTTGGTCCTCTTAGAAGATGAAGGACAACAGCCATGTACATATACAGGTACACTATATAATTCTATATGCATATTTGCTTATACATGTTCATATATGTATATATATACTAATAAACACATACACACAAATAAATGAGTGTGTGGATAGCCAAATAGAATATAGGTAGGTAGATAGATAGATAGATAGATAGATAGATAGATAGATAGATGGATACAGGTAAATAGATGATGGATGGATAGAATGATAAATAGACAAACTATAAATGGAAAAATAAACAGGTGATAGGTAAGAAGGTAGATAGATGAATGATAAATGGAAGGATGATAGATAAACAGATGATAGATGGAGAGAGAGAGAGACAGGAAGATTGTACATGGATAAGTCACTTCAGCTTTCTGAATGTTTCCTCATCTGTGAAATGGACATAGTCATATTTATAGCATCTTCCCCTGAGAATTTCTGTGAACATCAAATAAACTAGGATATATATGTATACATATTTATGTATATACATACACATAGACACACACATATATAGTGTACAAACAATTATTTGCATACTGTCTCCCCAGTTAGCAGGGAAGATGCACGCGAGATCTCAAGATATTTTTGTCTTTCATTGTATATTCAACACTCAGCATACTACCTGGCACATAGTAAACACTAATGCTTGCTGAGAGGCTGACTATACCACTTTTGGCCACTTTCTTCTTAAAACTACTGTGGACTATTTCTGACTTTAGAGACTCATAACCATGGGCATTGATATAATAAATGAAAGCTTTTAATCAATCAGACAAAAATGTGTTGTAAACGTTGTTTACAACATGCTTTTCATATAGGCATGGTGTTTTTTTTTGTTTTAATGCACTATCATTTCAAGTATATCTCTATAGTTTTAAAAATCAAAGCATCCCTCCATGACCACCCCTTCCTTATATAAGGTATCTGTTAGAACATCATATTCTGGAGAACAAGTTCATTAGCTAATTGTGTCTTAATTTTGTATTTGTATCCCCAGTGTTTTGCTTTGCACATTGTAAGCACCTAATAATCATTTTTTCTTTTTCCTTTTAATAGAAATAAGCAAAAACAAAGGGGCATTTGTAAATGCAATTGGTTTCTTGCAAATCTTCTACAAGGAATAGTCAATGAAAGTTTTACAAAGTTTAAGGAGAATTAAGTGAGAAGGAAGAAATAGTTCAGCTTCATCATCTTTCATCTCCATGTCACAGAATATCTGTGGTTCATGAAAGGAAAATGCACCAATTCAGCAATGCTCTCATAAATGGCATTCATTTTCCCATTTGTTTCTCTTAAGGAGAAAATGAATTGCAAAACTTCAGAATAACTTATTTGAAAACCAGAAATACAAAGGTATAAAAAGTGGATTAAGTGATGGATTGGAACAAAAATGAGTTGACAGACAACACCATCTTAAATCAGAGACTAAAGTTATTTATGGTATAGTTTAAATGTAGATTCTAACTGACAGTACAGAAAAACTAAATGACCTAGTCCTGCTAGGAAAAAATATTTCTTTCCCTTATCATATTGGAGTTTGCTAAGTGCATGAAGATCATTGTGTATTTTTAGGTTTGGTGGAAATGAAAAAGTAATTTACTGCAACAGGCACTCTTTGGATCTATGATTTAACATTATCATCAAAGTTGATATGTTGATGGTCTGGACCTTTGAGATGGTATTTCTGCTTTCAGTTCATGTAATAAAATAGCAGCTTACAAATTAAATATGTAAATTGACAATTTCATTTTTTAAACTCTAAAAATTGAACTAAGTCACCAAACCACAGAATCTCAGAGACTTCAGAAGTTATTGAAGTGTATCCACACTTGGAGGAAAACTCTTTAACACATTTAATAAGTGGTCATCCCATCTCTGAGGATTCATCTCACTCTGAATCTAGATCTGTGAATAAGAGGGAGAAATTAGGTTATTCTAGAGTCTGAAATTCAATAAAGTCAATCAGTTGCCTACCTGCTGTCAAAACATATATTTTTAATATTTAATATCCTCCTTTAATATCCTCTTCTTTGAATAATCACAGTTGAAGGTGAGTCAAAGCACAGTAGTTATGCACAATGGGTGAAAATAGACTATAATATGCTACTAATGTTGATCTCTGGGCAAGAAATTATTTAAAAGATATCAATAGCGTATGTGACTGAATAGGGAGTTGGGCTAGTTATATAAGGAAGGGGTAATAAAATGGGCACCCTGAATATTAAACTTATAGACATAAAATTGTGAAAGGGCCAGAAGGTTTTCATGGTGGATCTTCTGAGGAAGAGAATTTATGGAAAAGCATGGACAATATAAGAAGTTCCAAATGAGGGGCTCTGTGCACCAGTAAAAGGAATACTCATACTAGTGAAACCACATATCTTTCAAAGAATAAAATAAATAGTGTGACTATACATATATATGTGTGTACATATATACACACATACATATATGTATGCATACATTCATGCACATAGATAAATTTATATAGACACATACATTTATATATGCATATGTGCACATGCCTACATATACATATATGTGCACATTCCAGCATGTATACCTATATCCATACCTATAATCATATACATACATACATATATGGTACTAACTTCTAAAGGTTATATTTCCACTTCAGTGAACTTTCAGGAGCATACATGAAAGTCAAGCCTAAGAATTTTACGTGAGATCTCTTTTCCTTCCAAACTCAATACTGTGATGGAATTTAAAAACAGAAGTGGCACCTATGTATTATATTTCCATTACTTATAAATTACTGTCACAGCTTCATGTGAAGTAGTGGGACTCTGGGCAGGTATGATGAAGTGGGGTGGCTGTTTGAGTGTCAAAGACAGAGAGGGATTGGTTTAAGCAATTGTGGGTGAAGCAGAAAGAATTATTCATTAATGAAACTGCATAGAGCCAGGAAACACCGTTAGAGTTAGATGGTTGTTGCTGCTGGTGTTTTTGTTTTGTTTTGGTTTGGTTTGTGTGAATTCTCTGCAGCTGGGGGGGAAGGTGTCTTTCAAGCCATCAGGTGTAAATGTCCAGAGGGTTCAGAGCACTGCTTAGAGCAAAACTCCACTTCAGGATCTTGGATATGATTGAACATCTTGGCAACACACAGAAACAGGTGCTCCTAAACTACATCCAACCAGCAAGATCAAATGCATGTTCCATCCTAGTGCCAAACCTCATGTAGCAGTTCTAACATTTGAGATTTAGGATTTTTTTTAAAATCAACAACATTGACAGAAGGGAAGGATTTGATTGGATCTCTACAGAGGAGAAGAGAGCACCTATGGGAATAGGAGGGGACCCAAAGCCAGCATGTGAAAGCATATGTGTGAGTGGATCTGGAACATAAGGAGGTATTGGCCAGGAGAAGAAGGCATATTCTTCCTTCCCCATTGCCATTTTAAAAGCTAAATTTCATTGTTCTCTTTTGTATTTAAATCATCTACATTTCCTATTATATCTCTCCCCACTGCCTCTACTAGAGAGAAATCTCACATTAAAAAAAAAAAAGAAAAAATCTGCTATTCAGCAAAACTAGCTTTAAAAAATTTCCCAAGTTCATGAGAGAACTTTTAAATTCAATTAATCAAAAATATTTATTAAGTATTTATTATGTGCGAAGTACAGGGCTAGATGAAACAAAAATTGAAGTGAAACAGTTCCTAATCTCAAGAAGGACATATTCTAATGGTAAAGAAAACATATACGTGTATCAGTACAGAATACACACAAAATCATTACAAGATAGTTTGAGGAGGAGAAACTTTATTAGGCAACAAGAACCTTGTGAATAAGGTGTGCAAAATGAAAGAAACTAGAGATGCCAAAAGATAGGAGCAGGAGGAAGTACATGTGATATAACCAGTGCAAAGGTATAGAGATGGGGGATTTGGGAAGACTGTGAGCAGGGAAATAAATACACAGTACTTGACACATAGTAAACATGTAAAAATATTTATTGAATTGAAAAATGTGTAAGAAGTTTATGTGTAAGAATAATGTATAAGAAGGGGTGGGGGTGGGGTACCGGGTTGTCAAGAGATTTAAATTTCAAACATAAGCATTTGTATTGATCCTAGAAGCAATAGATAGCAACTGGAGGTTGTTGGATGGGGTAGAGGTAACATGATAAGGTCTATGCTTAAATAAAAAGAAAAAATCTGACAGCAGCTTGGAGGATGGATTAGAGTAGAGAAACTGTTCATGCCCTGAAACCAGTAGCAATAAAAGGCCTGAAGCTTGTCACAATGCCTCCTCTTATTTATCCTCACTACAAGAACTTGTACAGTTGTACAAGACTACAACTTTAACATAAAGTTCAAAGTCAAGCAATAAACAGGAAAAATAAGCAAACAACAACAAAAAAAGCTACTATCATAACAGGGAATATCAAGACCCAAACTGAGAAAACAACAATCTCAAAAAAGTCACAAGCGCAGCTTCCGAGGAAAATGTGAATTGAAAAACAAGCCTAACAAGAATTCCTAGAAGAGTTTTTAAAATTTTTAAAATAAGAGTAGTAGAGAAAAAATTGGGGGGAGGAAAGTGAGGGCAATGCAAGAGAATGATGAAAAAGGAATTAACAGTATGGAAAAAGAGGCACCAAAATATTAACAAAAATAAGATGAAAATAATACCTTAAAAAAAAGAATTGGCCAAATGATAAGAGTTACAAAAGCTAAATAAAGAAAATAATTTCCTAGGAATCATAATTGGACAAATGGAATCAAATGACCTCATTGGACATTGAGAATAAAATAAAGAAAATAAAAGAGTGTATGAAATATATCATCAGAAAAAAAGGAAAATGATAATTTAAAAATTCTAGGCACTCAAAGTCATGATGAAAGAAAGAGCCTCATATGTCAAGTAATTATAAAGGAAAAGTACTCCTTATATTCTAGAACCACAGGGCAAAATAGAAATTGAAAGAATCCACCAATCACCATCTGAAAGAGATCTCACAATGAGGACAATTATTAAATATCAAAATAGCTTATAAATGCTACATTCATTTAAGCATAGAAATGAAGAAAATTTGCCCAGACACAGGGCAGTGAGAATAAACAAACAAATAGTTAAAAAGGAAGTGAATTCCTGTTACAAATGTTCCTGAATGGAACAGTGATACCAAAACCTCCAGTTAGTAGTTATTCCAAGCCTATGTGTTTTCTGCCTTTTGTACTTCCTTGCCAGGTTGCTGTGTATGCTCACTATTCCCCAGAGATACAGAATACACTGGTGGAAGAGGGTTAATAGAAATTTATGTGTGAATTGCGACATGTTATTCAGACATTCTTATACTACTTTTTTATTTGCCTTATTCATAAGTAAATGGTTATGTTTACCATCTAACGTTGTCATTTCTGTGAGTGACATCTGTGTGAACAGAAACATCATTTGGGGCTCAAGACCAAGTACAGTGAGTAGGGGGAACATTTTGTTGTTCAGTCATTTGCAGCCAACTCTTTATGACCTATTTAAGTTTTTCTTGGCAGAGATACTGGAGTGGTTTGCCATTTCTTTCTCCAGTTCATTTTACACTTGAGGAAATTGAGGTCAATAGGGAAGAGAGACTTAGCCAGAGTCACACAGCTAGCAAACATTTAAAGCCTGATGTGAAGTCAGGAAGATGAGCCTTCCTGACTCAACCCAGCACTCTATCTGCTGTACCTCCTAGTTGCCATATATCCTCTTATAATAAGGTTACCTCTATCATTCTGAAAGAAATTGAAATATAATTTTCTAGTGATGACTCCTCTCTTAGAACCTAGACCTAGCAATATGGAGAGGTTAGAGTGAGTGAGCCAACCCAGAGAGTGTCAAATTACCTTGGTTAGAGGTAAGCGACACTACAGTGGTTGCAGACATCCTACACATTCACTCATGTCTGAATTACACAGGGAAAAGATGATGAAAACTTGAACTAAAATGGTACCTGTGTGAGTATAGAGGAAAGAGCACATGTGAGAGACGTTGCCAAATGAGATTTGGCAGCAGACTGGATATTTATGGTGTGAGGCATCAATATGGCGCCAATTGGAGAACCTTGATGCCTGGGAAGATAGTAGTGAAAGGGACAAGTAGGGAGGGGTGGCTCAGAAATCACATTTTGGTTTATGTTATGATGACTTTTAGTACCCTGGTGCAGTACTTCATCTGGAGGGGCAGAAACTGTTGAGGAACTGCCTTGTTGCTGTCTCATTAGTTTATCCAGGATGTAAATCAGCTCAATGATTATTCTGTTGTTTCCAGTACAAAATTTGTTCTTCCTGGCAAAGAAAGCAGAAGCGTTTTCTAATTCTGCTTTCTCTCTAATTTGTATTAATATTTTCTTAGAGAGAATGGTGTAGTGGATAAGTCACAAAGACTTGTGTTCAAATCCAGCCTCTGTCTTTATTAACTCTGTGATTCTGGGCAAATCACTTAGCCTCCCTTAGCCTCAGTTTCCTCAACTGTAAAATGGGTATAATAAAGATAAGAAAGCCTACCTCCCAAGATTGTGATAAGGATCAAATGAGATTACCTCTTTGCAAACCTTAAAGTACTACATAAATGCTAGATCTTATCATTATGTACTCTTTGCTGCAGATGTATACTATCTTGTGCCTTTTTTCTGTGGATTTAAAAGCACATTTATCTTTAGCAGTTGAAAACATGTCAGAAATTGATCTAATAATTTTCCACAAATTCCTCAAATCCCCCCACTTTACGTCCATATATCTGTTAATAGCATTGCCCTTTGCAAGATATTCAGATAAAAAATTTTGGCATTATCGTTGACTATTTCATCTTTCTCCCAACAAAATGAGAGCTCCCTGACACCAGCTTCTGTCTCATTTCTGTCTTTGTATCCTTCTTCCTCCACACCCCCAGTTTTACATTTGGCACATAATAGGCACTTCATGTTTGTCAGTTTGTTTCTTACCTGATACATCAAATGTGCTTCTAGTCAATTCTAACCCTCCAATACTTCCAGAGGCGACTAGGTAGTGCAGTGCATAGAGCCTTGGGTTTGGAGTCAAAAAAGTCTGAGTTCAAATCACTTACTAGATATGTGATGCTGTGCATGTCATTTAACCTATCTTTCTCCAGTTCCTCCACTGCAAAATTGGGATTAAAATAACACCTCTCTCCCAGGATTGTTATGAGGATTAGATAAAATGATATTTGTAAAGTACTTAACATAGTTCCTGGCACAAAGCACGGTTTTAATCAATGCTAGCTTCTTTCTTTCCTATCTTACCCTTTTAATTCCCACTACTAAGACCTAGAACAAGATTTCATTTCCATTCGCACTCACTTATTCTATTGTAATATTTTATTAACTTTTTCCCCTCCCCAGATTTTTTCATTCGCCCTTCAAAACACTGGAAAAGTAATTTTCTTAATGTACAAGTTTGAACATTCTGTTCCTCTGCTGAAGAAACTTTCTTGGTTTCCCATTACCTATGAGATGAAATACAAACTGCTTTATTTGGCATTTATGGTCTTGTGAGTTTCTGTCTCATATCACTCTTCTAAGAATGTTTCCTATGTTACCAACCAGACAGGATTACTCAGTATTCCCCCGGTGTTCTCTCATGATTTTTCCTTTGTATAATTGCATCTGCTCTATTTGTCCAATCTATGGACAAGACTCCATTTCTGCCTGTTGAACACTTGTTTTCTTCAAAGTCTAACTTATGGAGTTGTATTTGCATCAGGCCTTTCCTGATCCACCTGTGCCCCATCCCTCACATCTCTTTGTTGGAACTCCACTCCATCTGTCTTTCATTATTCTGGGAAGGCAATTCATCTGAGTTAGGGGATGGGAACTTATTGAGAGTCGTTAGATACCCTATCATCATCTCATTTGTGAGTTCTCTTATTAATGCTTAGGGATGTAGTGGATAGAGTACTGGGCTTGGAGTCAGGAAGACCTGAGTTCAAATCCACACTTACTAGCTGGGTGACCTTGGCCAAGTCACAATATCTTTGCCTCAGATTACTCATCCGTAAAATGGCATCTCCATGGCTGTTGCCAAGATTAAATGAGGTAATCACCATATTGCTTGGCATGTAGTAAACATGTTAGCTACTATTACTATCATGATTATTAACATGTACCTCTTTCTTCTGACTAAATGGTAAACTCAACGAGAGTAAGAACCGTTTCATTGCTGTCTTTGTCTTCTCAGAGTCAATCATGTCTTGAACATGATAGGGAAATGTTTGTTGAATTGAATGTAGTCTTCTACTTTATTTTAAACAGAATATAATTTTTAAAAATTCAATAAAGTAAAATTGCTTCAAGTATAATTTGACAGGGCTGGGATTTTTATAGCTTGATCTTGCTGGAAAATTGAATTAAATACTTCTGGATTGGATAATTTAAATTTAAAATTGGCATTTGAAAAGATATCTGGAGGCTAACTAATGCTTTTGATCAGATGCATTTTGGAGACTTCACATTGATCCTGAGATAAAAGAGGGTTTATCCTTCAAATATTTTGCTTGCTGAATGACTAAGTGTACATATCAGAATTTCTAGTAAGTAACTAGAGGACCATCATTGTGTCACTTTCCCCAGGTGGTCCATTACTTGGCCAGACATGTCCTTTGAAAAATAGCTTATGGTTCCCCAATTTTAAATACACAGTGATTTTCTGATGTGATGCTATAATATGGTTATCTTTGCTGGTTATAGTACAAGAAAAACAGATTGTTTTCCTTGGTCCACCATGCCAGCAATTAATTCTAGGTTTGTGGAAAATAGATACAGACTGAGACTTCCATGATATTGGTTTTTCATTGAGGAAGGGTATATCTTGGCTCCATATCACCAACCTTTTGTTAGATCAGACTATTAATCCTACTCCTATCACAATGTTACTTTACATTTACTAGACACTTCCAATGTATTTGGTAACATACAAAAAGGAGGAAAAGGACATTGCTTTTCATCAAAGTGAGCATGAATGACCTTTTCTTTGGCCAGTACCACATTTATTTAGTCATTTACAAAAGGGTTTTTGATGATGATAAATCATAACAAAATGGAGACATACAAACCAAGGTTATTCTCTGCACTTGAGGGCAGGTTCAAGAAAACCTTCAGAGAGATGTTCAGGGTAGGTTATTTTTCTGGTCTATCACTGCTAGTAGTAGGGCTGGTGGGAGAAAACCATTCTCTCAAAATCTACCTTGATTCTATTTTTATCCCAAGAAAGGTAAAATTGTAACTCTGTATAGGAATACGACTGTAAAGATTTTAATAACCTCCTTCCAACTAAATGAAAAAGCCAGAGAACCTCAAGTCTCTGGAGATACTCCATCAAAGCAAAGCCTCCAATAAAGGAAGAAAGCCTCCTTTCTCTCTGGCAGGTATTCTAAATATCAACTAGCCACTAATTCCCCACAAGTTCTCCCCATGTCTGTCAGAAATTGTCCCAAACTGTGACTTCTACCTTAGGTCCAAGCACCCCACTTCCTCTCCTAAATACTTGGTTTGGTTTGACCTAGAAATGAACCCTATTAAAAACCCACCCCATTCCCATCTTTTGCTGTATTCTATCTGATGGTGTTCAGACTCTCAGACAGACCAGTTTTCTACTTAGAAGCATCAGCTCAGGTCCAGGACTAATAGTCTCAGTGGCTGCATATACCTCCCAAGCCTCAGCTCAGGGTACATAAAATACAGAGGCTAGACCTGGAATCCATGTAACTCCACATGCTCCAAAGATAGACCTGGCCCCCAAAACTGTAACTAGGGGCTTCAGCACTAACAGGGGGCCCCTGGCAATGTAAGTGGCAGCAATCTTATTAGTCACTTACATTGGAGAGGTCCTCAGTTAGCTTCCTTGTCCTGTACTTTATAATTCTGAATCTCACACCTGTATTAAGACAGATTTCCCCTAAGTCTAAATTTGCCTGTTTGTAAAATGAGGGTTCAGATTCCCCTAAGGTCCCTTGCTATTCTAAAATCAGTCCTCATGGCAAGCTGGCAAATTTCAGAAAACAAACAGGAAAAGATTTACATGCACTGATACAAAGTGAAATGAGCAGAACCAGGAGAACTTACCAATGAATGAATGAATAGACAGACGACAGACAGATAGATATAGATGAAAATAAAATCAGTCATCATATAACTATAAGTTGACAAAAAATTCTTTGATCACCCTACCTGATAGCTTAGTAGCCTCATATACCGAAGAACCATTGCTAGAAGTACAGAGCAAAGAAAGGAGAATAGAGTAGGGTATCAAATTCATTTTTTTATGGTATTAAACTGATTGCTTTTTTATTTTTAACAATATGGATCTACATTTTTTTGGTCTATAAAGAGGAGAATAAGATAGCTATTCTATGTCTTATTCTATTGATTCATCCCTTCTCTTATATCACCCTAACGAAGATAGTGTGGATGAATTTGAAAATCAATAAACATTTATTAAACACCTACAATGAGGTGGGCATTGAAGGAATCACTGGAAAAAAATGAGATTGGAGATTTTATTTGAAGGACGGTAGGCAAGGAATAAAGGGTGTGTGAGAAATGGAAGCTTATCTATGAGCTAAAGATTGGAAAGGAATAATGGGGGGCAGGGTAGGGAGGGGAAAATTAGAGAAAGTTCATATAAATAAAGCTACTATAGCATAATGTGAACTCCTTGAGAGTAGGGTCTGCCTTCTCTCTCTTTCTATTTTGTGTCATCAGTGCTTAGAACAGTGCTTTGCACACAAGGAACCCGTAATACATGCCTTCAATAAAAGCTCTTGATAAATAAAATTTCCATCCCATCATAATATAAGGCAAAATTAAAACTGAGTAAATTTACTTGATCATGACAGACTACTTGGAACTAGTGTTTGATATTTATGTTACTAAAGGTCATCATGTAATCAGAGCTCATACAAAAAGAGTTATCCTCAACAGACCTGGCTTGGTTAACTTCCTGCAGGTCCACAGAAGTTGGTAGATTGAACAAATGAATTTGGATTCCATAGAAAGAGGGACTACTGATCATAAGCAAGTGCCAAGATAGAAGATAGGAAGAAAGGAAAGAAGCAAGCAAAGAAATGCTAAAGAAGAATCAGCCTCTCCAAGGAAAAAAAACCCATTATCGGGAAGTTACTTAGAATAGATTGTACAAGCTTTGCAGAACAGAAGCTGTATGTCACCTCATATGGTACAGACACTTAATAAATGTGTAGTTATTAGCACTATTACTTTTCTATTGCTATCATTAATGTTATTAATTTATGAAAACTTGGAAAATAGATGGTAACTGTATTGCTTAATTAAAACAGGCATTGTGATATTGGATTAGATATATAATAAGGAAAATTCCCCAGCATGAGAATGTAACATTCCTCTCTGGTAGTTTCCTTCACAGAAATAGAAACCTTAAGGCAAACCTACATCTAAAAAAAATTTCATCATATCTGTCATTGCCTCATCATTCAGATAATCACATACCCTACGAATGTTCCTACTTGACATATACATTTTGATAGACTTATATTTTTGTCCCCAATTCTCTAGAAATTCTGTACTTATCAGAGCAGATTTAATCAAAACTGCTTAGTTTAAAGAAGAGTTACATTTCTTCTGCTTTAATACTATGCAAACAATTTAAGGTCATTAGATTCCATCATTAACTTTACTTGCTTTTCTGAAAAACATTTTTATACAGACCTGGATTTCATAAGCATTGAAATTCATGACACTTGTCCTTAATAAAGGCTTTCCTGTGGGAAGCAATCCCCCATTCCCCATATATTAATGCTCTCTGTTTAGTAAAATAATATTGTCTTTATTTATTTATCTGTTTAAATGCCAGAGCCTCCTCTATTCAAGAGTCATCAGATCATATGATCATATATTTTGAGCTGAGGATTGTTAGGGTCAACCAGAGAGGCAATTTGGCTTAATGGATAAGGCAATTTGTTGACTTAGGAGTCAGGAAAGCTGGAGTTTGGATTCTGATTTGGTCTCGGTCTCAGTTTCCTCATCTGCGAAATAGGATAATTAATAGCACCTCCCTAACAGACTTGGAGTGAGGACAAATGAGATTTAATATATGTAAAAAAGATTACTGACCATGAAGTGCTATTCAATTGTGAGCTATTTTTCCAGTGTTCTCATTTGATATTTGAGGAAATTCAAGTGCAGAAGCAGCCCAGAGAGGTTAAGGTATTCACCCGGAGTCACACAAGAAGTATAATGAAGAGACAGAATTTAAACCCAGGTCCTCTAAATCCAAAAACAGCAAATGCAATTTCCACTGGATTCCACTCTGGAATGGACTATTCTACTATATATTGTATCTAATAATTTAATCCTTACAAATCTCTTTTTCAGTCAAAAAATATCCTCCTTTCCTAAAAAAACATTCCTGTAACTATGACTTTTATTTTAGGAAAAGGAGAATATTTTTAATTAAATAATTTAAGGGATTTGTACATTTGTATGTATGTAGATATACACACATACATATTTTGCAACATTTCTTGTTCTTCTCATCAAGAGCTGACAATCATTGACAGAATAGTCCATATGGGGAAAGGTGACTAAGGTTCTGACGGAGTATAAAGTTTAACTCTACTCCCTTCCTCTCATTTTGGCTCCTTGCTGAACCAGTTCAGCCTTATTTTGTCCTCTTTTCTTGAGTCTCTTGTTGTCTTTTATCAAAATCAGGGAATCTTGACCTTTATTCCTATACACATGCTGCCAAATGAAGATGGAGAGAACATCACACAATCATTCTGACTAGGGCCAGTACAGTGGATGTTATATAACTTCAACTGAATCCTCACTGCTGCTATGCAATCCTTCTACACCTCCCTAATTAACTCATTATCCTACTCTTTACAGTATCTCTTCCAAACATTTTCATCCTTTCTCAAATCTCCTATGGCTTCCACTCCTCCCACCTTGTTAGCTAAGAATGTTGCTTAATATTTTACTGAAAAAACTGAGGCTATTTGCTAAGATCTCTCTTTTCCAGCTTCCTCATAACTTACTCAGATGCCTTGTGTCACACACAGAAATGGCCATTCTTCTTGCCAAGGCAAAACCTAGCACCTGCACAAGTGATTTCACTTGATTCCATCTCTTCCAGCAGATTACCACATTATCTTCAGTCTCTCACTTATCTTCAATCTCTCCCTGCCTAGTGGTCACTTACTTAAATGCCCATGTCTCCCCATCTTGAGCCCCCTTACTTGATCCATAGAGTCATTCCATATCTACTTTCTGTGGCTAAACTCCCTGGGAAGACTATTTTCCATAGATGCCTCCACTTCCTCTCCTCTCTCTTTTTAACTCTACAACCTAACTTCTGCTTTTATCATTCAACTGAAACTCATCCCTTACTTGTCAAATCCAATGGCCTTTTCCTAATTCTCAATATTCTTTAATTCTCTGTAGGCTTTTATCCTGTTGATCATCCTCTTTTCCTTAATATTCTCTGCTTTCTAGTTTTTCAGGACCCTCCTTTGATTCTGCTTTAACCTATCTAACAAGTCATTCCCAGTTCCCTTTGCTCGGTCTTCATCCAGGTCATGCCACTTACTAACAGTGAATGTCCCATAGGGTTATGTTCTGGGCCCCCCTCTCTTCTCTCTTTATACTCTGTCACTTGGTGATCTGATCAACTACTATGGATTTAATGATCAGTACTGTGCTGATGATTCTTCCATTTATTTAACCAACCCTCACTGCTCTGCTGACCTCCAGTCTCACATCTCCAACTGCACATTAGAAAACCCAAACTGGATGTCCTATAAACATCCTAAAATCAACCTGTCCAAAACTGAATTCATTATTTTTAGCTTGAAACTCTCTTCTCCTCTCAAACTTCCTTATTACTGTAGAGGGCAACACCACCACCCTCTCAGTTCCCTAGGCTTAGATCCTAGATGCCATCCTAAAGTTCTTAATATCTCTCACCCCCTTCCCATTAGCCAATCTTTTGCAAAGACCTGTGGACTTTGCATCATTTAAATACAATTCCTTTTCTCCTCTGATATTTCCATCAAACTGGTGCAGGATCTCATCTCCTCATACCTGGATTATTGCAATAATTTGCAATTGGTCTGTCTGACACAAGTGTCTCCCCATTCCAGTTCAACCTCCACTCATTTGCTGAAGTAATTTTCCTAAAGGGAAAGTCTAATTACGTCATCCTCCTCGGTAAACTCAAGTGGCTCCTTATTACCTCCAGATCAAATGCAAAATCTTCTGTTTGTCATTCAGAGTCCTTCATAATTAGTTTCCTCTCCCCTCCACATACACATCTATCTAGTCTTCTTACATCTTATAGCTCATCATGTATCTTTTGATCTAACAACACCTGCCTCCTTGAATTACCTCACATAGGACAATCCATCTCCCAGCTCTGGACATTTTCACTGACATTCTCCCTCTTTATGTCTGTCTTCTGGCTTCCTCCAAGTCCCAGCTAAAATTCCACCTTCCAATGGACACCTCCTTGTTCTAGTGCCTTCCCTCTGTGAAGTCCTTGCATTAATTGTTTATAGAACTTCTTTGTACCTAGCCCTTTGCATATTTTCTTCCCCTTTAGATTGTAAACTCCTTGCAGACAGGGACAGTTTGGTTTTGCTTTGTATTCCCATGGTTAGCATAGTGCCAGGCTGTTGTTATTGTTGCACATAGTAGACTTATAGTAAATACTTATTAACTGGCTCATTGATCATGCTCAACTGAGGAAGGTAGGTGGCAAAATAAGTGGAGCTCTGGACCTGAAGTCAAGAAAGACCTGAGTTCAATTGTGAACTCAGATGGGCTATTTGTGTAACCCTAGACGAGTCACTTACCCTCTGCCTCTGTGTCGTCAACTATAAAATGGGGGTGATAACAGCTCCTATCTGCCCAAATGCCCAAATAAGAATAACTGTAAAGCTCTCAGGATTTAGCCTAACACATAGACAGCACTATATAAAAGCTACTATTATTATTTACATGGGACATACATACATATTTCATATGTACTTCATAGGGCAAATAGCACTGAATTTAGGGCAATCATCTCGTTGACTTAATTAATTTAAGAAGTCGAATAAGGGCAGCCATGGGGCAAAGTGAATTAGGGCACCTTAATGATTTTTTGGCTAATCCCATTAACTAGAACAGGACGTTGTTGCTATAAAATACGATACAGGAAAGCAGTGTTACATAAGCAGTGTTAAGTTAGAGAGCTGTCCTCAGAGTCAGCAAGACCAGGCTACAGGCCAATCTTTGACATAGATTGTATGTTTCTGAGAAAAACTCAACCTCTCTGTATTCTAAGCAATTCTCTAATACTAAAAGTTATAGATAGTACACCAATCCTCATTGGTACGCAAAGCTTCCTTATCCAGTATTTCACTATACTAATGTAGTCACATGTACAATTTCCAATGTGGCACCATGTAATTTTGATAACTTATTTTGAATTAGTGTAATTTAGAATTGAGAAGAACAATTTTTCTTGAAAATGGGTATAAAGTAAGTATGTTATTACCTTAATATTCTGTCTTGCAATCCACTCTTTCCATTTTCAAGTGAATTCTTGCAAACCCTTTAATTAGTCTTTCCAATAGGCTTATTTAACTGGGATCAGATCAGCCTGTGATGTAAATCGGAACAAAAAGAAGTAGATAAATTCGGTGAAAGTGTCCCAGGAATCATAGATGTGCCTAAAACTGTATCTGCTTATGCGTATATAGGAACAATGCACATATATACTTATGAGTATATATGGACAATACACTTACTTATCACCAAGGTAATTTCACCATATTTAGCATTTGAATCATTGTATTTGACAAAGTTATTCATGGGATTAAGAGTCATCAATGTCCAGTGGTTCCAGGACTAGATTGGTTCCAGACTCTACTGAAATGTGAAAGGTTTTGTAGATGGTAGGTAGCCATAATATGAAACTGGGAGGAAATATACTGGTCAACAGACTCCACTGTCAAGAGACTCAATAATGTAGAAAAATGGACTGAACTGAATGCTAAATATAAAGTTGTATACTTGGACATTAATAAAATGGACCTGTATTTAACATTAACTTTGACAAAAGTTCTTAGAGAAGGAAGCAACAACTTGGCATCGTAAGCTTAGTCATTTGCCAACCATTCTAAAGAATATTATTTCTGTAATAATTTTGTTTCTGTCTTCATCGGGAATTCATTCTGAGGCAGACATTCCAAAGCTCTTCTTCATTATTATTTGTTACAGAAATGACTTCTGGGAAACAACAGATGAATTACTAGTTTCCTTGAGCATCTTAGACTCCAGTGGATGAAGTTACCTGGGTGTGGTCCTCTTAGATAGAGCTGATTACTAACTGTCGCAAAAAAAAAAAAAAGCAAAGTATTGTATTAAAAAAAAATCCAACACCAAGCTATCACAGACTGGACGAGCTGTCCTATTTGATTGTTTGGACTCTACCGGGAAGTCAACTCTGCCCTAATTTCCTCTGTGACTCAATAGGGCATTTTCCAGAGTATCTGGAGCCAAAAGGGATCCATTCCAATACAGTTACTAAAAATATCCTCATGGTTGTAAGACTTCTGAAGAAAGTATCATTTGTTTTGTGAGAGGCGTTAACCACTAAGAACAGGGCTATGCAGGTTGCAGGTACTAACAAGCAGATAGTACCTATTCTTCAGCAGTAAGAACAACTAATAGAAACTCTTAGAACTTAGAAACTTAGAGCAACTCTTAGAAACAAGGGTCAACTCAGAACGACAGAAAAATATCCACATGCACAACCTATCTCCCAAATCTGCCCTAATGAAGGAGACCATGTCACTCCAGAAGAAATTAGACTTTAGTCATCTAGATATGTATTTATCCTTCAGAGAGCCCCTACCTTTGGCCATGAATTCGAATCCTTGTTTCTGGTCACATTCTAATTCAGTAAATCTGATCAACAATGGAGTCACCTCCAGAGAGCTGATGATAGAATGGAAAACTCACTGAGGCAGAATGTTTTTAAGGGAACCAAGGAAGGACAAAAGCTGACAACAGTGACAATAAGAGAAACCACTATAGCAATGACCATAAGCAGAAGCAACAGCAATGATGGAAACAATAGCAGTAAAGCAACAACTTTGCTTTGATAAATGGAGCTAGTGCCCATCCTAAGTGGATTGGATTTCAGTAACACTTTGTACCAGAGCATCGGAATAAGCTTCAGCTTCTGAGAATTTTGAAACAAAATAATAAAAGAAGATATTTCTCAGGGGTGTGCCTATTAATAATAGGAGCATTTGAGGCCATTCTCTCATCCCCACCCTCTTGCTCCTATGCACCCCAGTGTTCAGGTAACAAGAGCTAATGATAACTTCGGTGAAATGTTTTCCCAATGTGATTGGATTGGGGTGGGGAGAGAATGCAGAGCAGAGAATGCATAAGCATGGCTCCACAATGCATTGGATGTCATTTTCAGGGGGAGTAAATGCCTCTACTTCTTCCCGGGGTTTTATGTGTGTGAGGACAAAATGTGTCACGTCAAAGAGCTCACTGTCAAGGATACTACTGAAAAGAACATCTTCTAAAGGCTGGCTCAGTAGACATACATTCATAATAAGCCTGGAAATCTTGCAGGAGGTAGGGTGGTATAATAGAAAGAGCTCTAAAACCAAATCTCTTGAGCTTGAATCCTGTCCCTACCACTAATAAAATTAAAGTTACTCTGGGCATGCCCATAGTATCATAAACAAAGAACTAAAAGGGATCAGAGAAGTTACTTAATCCAATCCCCTTATTTAAGAGATAAGTAAACTAGGTCCCACAGAGGATAAGTGATTTGAGGTCACACAGGTAGAAGTAGCATTTGAACCAAAGCCTTTACCTCTATTTTAGTCAATTCTTAAGGGCAAGGATATTTTCATGTTTTTGCTTTTCTTGGTTTCCCTGGGGTTTAGCTCATTCTTGGCACTTAATAAATGCTTATTGATTGAGTGGCCCATTTGTCTCCAAAGCCTGAGTTGTTTATACTGCTCTGCCACACTGTTTGTTAGCCTCTCAAACAGTCAATTCCTCAGTTTCCTCATATTTGAAAATGAAAGGGTTATACTATTCACTCTCCAAGGTCCAACCATGTTTAAATCTCTCATCCTATCAGTTTTTCTCTCTTTTCCAGAAAATATACCTTCAATCAGGTCCAACATGACCAACAACCAGATGTGGCCAGAGACTGAGCAGAGTGTTATTACATTATCCTTTAATTTTTTCTTTTTCAGATGCTAGAGATGAATAAAGCAATTAGATCAGCAGAGTTGTTATCAGTGGAAATTAACAAAATGTCTACCATGCCCATTAAGATAAACTTCCCAGTTGCTGTAGAAGATAGCAAAGAGATCTTCTTTAAAACATATTTATTTGCCAGTCACTGTAAAAGATGTTATTTCTATCAGAGCTGTCTATGAGAAGGGCCCTTGGATTTGACTATAGGCTACAGAATATTTTTAGCATCCTTGAGTTTGATGATTGAATCAAAGCTGACCTAAAGGTTTAAACATCTCATTGCAGCTTTTCTTTAGGAGCTATTGTGAGAGATCTGAGTTAAGTAGCATCAAGGCAGCCAGGATGGGAATGCATCTGTTTTAAATGATTGGATCATATCATCAGTCTGTTACTGCATTCCCATTTTCGTTCAGATAATAAATAATGGCCCTGAAGTATAAAAAGCAAAATGAGTTGGCATTTACAATTTTCCTTTTGCAAATGAGAGGAAAATGTCCAATTGGGGAAGATTCTTTGGAATGCTTTTTCAATTTTGTATTTTTTGACATGTAATGACAATCTCATGGGAACCAATACTGAGAGTGGTTTGAACTTCAACTACTAGAGAAAAAAAGGAAAGGAAAAAGGAGAGGATGATAAGAGAGAAGAGGGGAAGGGAGAAGAGAAATGAGAAGGAAGGAGATTTTCTCCACTGTCTTTTATTTTTTCAGAATACATGCTATTCAAAATATTCCATCATCCTCCTCCAAATGATTTTCAAATGACCTTTAGCTCTAGACCTGTGCTTCCATCTTAGGTTGCTATCTCTTTTTGATATTAAAAAGGTCAAATGTGTATTGACTGAGATAATTGAGGGTCTCTTCCAGTCTTCTATTTATTATCAATTAAACTCACTCATGACTTGGTGATCATTTGAATCAAGGGCTCTCATTTTGTCCACATAATCCAATGCCCAGCCCCCATTTCAAGGCAGTCCCAGGGAAAGGAGAAGCACTAGCATAGCAGAGCTTAGGGCAGCAGCAGAGGAGCTCCAAGGCAAAGAAGAATGCTTATGGTTGCTCACATACCAGAGCACAGTTCAGGAGAGTAGTAAACACTTCTCCTTAAATCATACCGCCTTGGAAGAACTGAAAACTTACAGGACCCTAGAAGTATCTCTGAAAACCCTTGAAGATTAGGACAGTACACCCTCCACAGTGGAAACAGAGCTCTTCTTTAATGAGCACTTAAAAGTCAAATAATAGGCTGGGAAAATGAGCAAACAATGGGAGAAAAAAACCTCCATATAAAGTTACTGTAGTGACAAGAAATATTAGAACCCACACTTAGAAGACGACAACAAAGTCAAAGTTCCTACATCCAAAGCCTCCCAGAAAAATATAAATTGATCTCAGGCCATGGAAAAAGCTCAAAAAGGAATTAGAAAATCAAATAAGAGAGGTGGAGGAAAACTTGGGAAGAGAAATAAGTGATACAAGAAAATAATGAAAAATTCGTCAATGGTTTGGTAAAGGAGACACAAAAAAATACTGAAGAAAATGACACCTTAAAAAACAGACTAGGTCAAATGGTAAAAGAAGGTCAAAAAGACAATGAGGAGAAAAATGCCTAAAAAAAGCAGAACTGACCAAATGGAAAAGGAGGTTCAAAAGCTCACTGAAGAAAATAATTACTTTAAAATTAGAATAGAGCAAATGGAGTCTAATGGCTTAATGGGAAATCAAGAAACAATAAGACAAAACCAAAAGAATGAAGAAAAAGAAGACAATGTGAAACATCTCACTGGAAAAACAACTGCCCAATAGATTGAAGATAGATAATTTAAAAATTATTGGACTACCTGAAAGCCATGATCAAAAAAAGAGCCTAGATATCATCTTTCAAGAAATTATCAAAGAAAATTGCCCTGATATTCTAGAACAACAGGGTAAAATAGAAATTGAAAGAATCCATTGATCACCTCTTAAAAGAGATGCTAAAATGAAAACTTCCAGGAATATTATAGTCAAATTCCAATGTTTCCAGGTCAAGGAGAAAATATTGCAAGCAGTCAGAAAGAAATTCAAATATCATGAAGGCAGATAGAGGACTTTTGAGCATTTTTGATGAAAAGAATAGAGCTGAATAGAAAATTTGGCTTTCAAATACAAGACTTAAGAGAAACATAAAAATGTGAATATGAAAGGGAAATCATAAGGGACTTAATAAGTTAAACTGCTTACATTCTTACATGGGAAGATGATATTTATAGCTCATAAGATCTTTCTCATTATGATAGTTGGAAGAAGTATATATAGAAAGAGGGCACACGTACGAGTTGAATATGAAGGGATGATATCTAAAAAACAAAATTAAGAGATAAAAGAGGAATGTACTAGAAGAAAGAAAGGGAGAGGTAGGACAGGGTAAATTATCTCAAAGAAGAGGAAAGAAAAAGCTTTTATAGTGGAAGGGAAAAGGGGAAGAATGTGAGGGGGAATGAGTTAACTTTACTCTCATCAGAATTGTATCAAAGAGGGAATAACATACGCAGGCAATTGGGAATCAAAATCTATCTTACTCTACAGGAAAGCAGGAGGAGGAGGAAAAGATAAGAGAAGGGGGGAATGATAAAAAGGAGGGCAGGTTGGGGGAGAGAGTAGTCAAAAACACAACTCTCGAGGAGGGATGGGGAGAGAGAGAATAAAATAAATGGGAGGGGAAATAGAATGAAGCAAATAATAGTTAGCAATAGTAACTGTGGGAAAAAATTTGAAGTGTGTTTCTCTGATAAAGGCCTCATTTCTCACACATAGAGAGATATGAGTCAAATTTATAAAAATAAGAGTCATTTCTCAATTGATAATCAAAAGATGTGACCAGTTTTCAGATGATGTAATCAAAGCTATCTGTAGCTATATGAAAAAATATTCAATCCACCATTGATTGAGAAAATGTAAATTAAAACAATTCTGAGGTACTACCTCATGCCTATTAGATGGTCTAATAGGACAGAAAAAGTAAATGACAAATGTTGGAAGGGATGTGAGAAAATGAAACATTAATGCACTATTGGTGAAGTTGTGAACGCATACAACCATTATGTAAAGTAATTTGGAACAATGCCCTAAGGGCTATAAAACCATGCATGCCCTTTGACCTGGCAATACCACTACCAGTTCTGAATCCCAAAGGAGATAAAATACAAAAAGAATCTATATGTACAAAAATATGTATAGCAGCTCTTTTCTTGGGGCAGAGAATTAGAGATTGTGGAGATGCTCACCATTTGGGGAATGCTAAACAAGTTGTGGTATGTGATTATGATGGAATATCACTTTACTATATGGAATAATGAGTAGGATGCTCTCAGAAAAACCTGAAAAGACTTGCATGGGCTGATGCAAAGTGAAATGTACTGTGCACAAAGTAACAGCAATATTGTAAAATGATCAGTTATGAAAGACTTAGCCATTCTCAGCAATACAATGATCGAAGACAGCCCTGAAGGACTTATGATGAAAAATGTTATCCATTTCCAGAGAAAGAACTGGTGGTATAGATTGAATACAGATTGAAACATACCTTTTTAATTTATTTTTCTTGAGTTTTGTTTTGTTATTTTTATGTCCATGTTTTCTTTCACAACATGACTATTATAGATATGTTTTTCATGACTATACATGTATAACCTATATTGAATTGCTTGCCTTTTCAATGGGGAGCTGGGAGGGGTAAGGTGCAAGATAATTTGAAACTCAAAGTTTTAAAAATGAATGTTAAAAATTGTTTTTACATGTAACTGGGGAAAAATAAAATACTAAATAAATAAAAAAATAAGAATTGTAGTGCCACCCAGAAGGCAAACATGCTCTGGAGACTGCTGGACATGCATTTCTCTTCCCATCAGATTTGCACAATAGTAATAGTGAGTGTAGCAAGGTATAGATCTCTGGCCCCACTCCTATCCACCATTTCATGATTATAATCCCTTAGCTACAGAGCCGCATCGTCAGTCCTCTTCAGTCTACAAGAAGCATGCTGTTGAATTAATTCCAAGAAAACATTCTCCATCAAATGGCTAAACTCATGAACTTAAGGAGTGTTCAGCCCATGATCTCTCAATATCACTGTTATCCAGGAGGCACCATCTAGAAAATTTCCCTTCTCTGTCTAAAAAGCAAAATTTCTTGCATCATGCTATCAATGCAATTAGAACTATACCCTATTTCCCCCACAGGAATTTGACATTTGCAAATATTGTCTATGAACTTACAGACTGAGTGTGCAGCTATACCCATGTGTCTCGGTTTCTGTCATATATTGACATGGGGAAGATTACTTTTGAGATCTCTCTTTTCAGGTTATGTGTAGTCATTAACTTCTGCCACAAGTCACCATCACCTGAATTTCTGGGAAAGTTCATGGGCATGGGCATACTTTCTTCCCCCCCCCTCTCCATCAGATTTATAGATAGGTAAAGAGATAGGCCACTTATTAATTGCTTGCTATGTGCCAGGCATTGTGGTAAATTCTATAGGTACAAATAAAAGCAAAAATTATAGTATCTGCCTTTCAGGAGCTTACATTATAATTTGGGAAGATAGTAATTAGTCAGTCACTAAACATCTACTGTATGTCAGGCAATGTGCTAAGTGCTGGAACGTAAAGGGAAACTAGAAAGGGAAGACAGTTGGTATGGGCACAAAGACAAGTTGTAGATAAAAATATCTGGAAGTAGCTAGTAGCCTTCACCTAGTCAAGATAAGGTGATGACTCAACTGCCAGATTTGAGGATTGATGGATGCTTGGAGTCCAAGGTTGTGGTAGGGGGAATGAAGATATTGGACAGAGTGCAGGTGTCATGGTGTGGAGATAACAGAGAAAAGCAAATGAATTGTATTTTGTCTTCTCAGAGTCTGATCTACTCATGTTTATAGACTGAACAGAAGGGGTCAGAATCCACTCTCCTAAAATCCATCCAGATAATCATCTTGAATTCCTTGTTAGCTATCAGCAAGGCACCAGTGGATATGCCCATAATCTACCTGGAGATGCTCAGAGGGCTGTCCTGAAACAAGGGCCCATGTCTTTTCATCTCCTTAGGTCAATCCTGGAACCCATAGAATTGATCAAGGATTTCCAGGATTAATCTTTTCTTGTATCTATTTCTCAGTCTTTGGAGTCAACAGTTTTATTAAACAAACCAGTTTGGAGCTATAATCATATACAATGTCTTCTTGTATTTTGTCTGGGTATGGCATTTAGTTTCACCTAGGCCCTCACTAGATTACAACCTAGATACTTGCAGAAGATTCTGAAAGAACTACTCTTTCTTCTCTGATAGGAGAGGGGGCCAACCATCACCATCACTTGCCAAGCAAATATTACATTCAGAGCTGGAAAGCCAGTTCAGCTTAAGCAACAAGGCACCTTCCGGGAAAGATGGCCAACAATATGTGCCAGGCAATTGAAACCACCATCCCTACCTTGATCGCCATCTCTCCTCAGAGCCTGAGGGAAACAGTCCAGGGCCTTGAACCCAGGAGCATTCTGAATAACAGTACTCTCAGCTCAGTGGTCTCATTCTGGCAAGAAATTCCTGCGGAAACATAACCTGACATTTTCACTCCAGAAAATGGGAAGGAGAAGACCAAGGTTGAATGTTTTTGACTTCAAGATTTTGCCCCATCAGGAGAATCCATGGGTCGAGTAGTATCCCCTTGTTCCAATAGCTGTTTAACAATGTGGATCACTTCTTTCTCTCTCTCTCCCCCAGTCACTGATTAATAATTGCCTTCCAAAGAACTCCCATCACATCCTAGTACCTCAAAGTCCAGGTGACAAAGAGAGTTCATGTCTTATAGGTCATTTTTTCAGGGTTGTGAAAAATAAATCTTATGAAAAATATGACTAAAATATGCCCTTCCAATATCTTGCCTTTGAAAACTTTGAATATTTATATGATTCTCATTGAATTGTGAATCAGTCTCCTCTACTTTTATATTTATATTTTATTAATTTTTTAAAAATATTAAATTAACATGTTGAATAATATAAGAGTCAATAAGAGTATTTTATAAGCTGTGCATACAAATAGAAAGAAAAGGCAGTTAATAGGCGTATAGAATTAGAACTATAATTGCAAATAGACATATAGCTCAGTGTATATTTCACTTCTGTAATTCACAAAAAACTAGTGGAGTGTCACAGAATTCATGTCCTTTTCCTGGCAATGTGTGGTGAAAGACTAGAGGAATCAAAAGTAAGTCTCACATGTCACCCAATTATTGAATACAAGCCTTAAGTTTTGAAGTGAAATCTAAATCACTCCTAAACCCGTGAGCGATCAATCTACTTTGCTAGCCTGTAGTTTAAAAAAAAAGCACAGTATGTACTTCAGGTGTCCTTGAGCCCTACCTCCTCATTTTTAACTCTACTTAGTTTACATTTTACTTACTGAGATTAATCATCCAGTTTGCTAAGCACATTGAAAATCATGAGTACTAACTATGTAAATGATGCCAGAAAATATATCCCCAAGTATAAAATAAAGCTCCAACTAGATAATGCTAATAAATATTAATGTATGGAGATAGCAAAAGGAATATTAAACAATTAAATAACCCCAAATAAGAATAATACATCTTCTGTCCTCAAGGCAGCCCCTGTGTAGTTTAGGTTTCCACAAATATTAATGAAAGAGATTCTGCAGCTAGATCTGAATCTTCAAAATTTATAACTGAACAGGAGTTGATAGAAACTACAACTATATGGGCAAATAATCAACTTGGTTGGGCATTAAAACTTGTTTTATTGTAATTCTATCAACAAAAGAAAATAGAAGTTAATAACAAAGTAACTGGGCATCAAAGATATTATTGAATTTGATTGAAAAGTCTTGTGAACTTCTTCTAATTTCTTTAATTCTTCATCCTTTACAACAGATATTGGTATCGAAGTTGTAATTTTCTTTACAAAAGTATTTTTACTTATGATTTTCTTGATTGGTACAAGGTAACATATCCTTGTACAATAAAAGACTAAGGGCTAAACTTTCATGGGAATATGTATGTAGATTTTTTAATGGAAGACTTTATGAGGCAAATAGAGGTCCTAGAGGTAAAAAGTGCTTACCAAGGATTTAGCTAATAATTGTTTGAGGCAGGATATGAGCACAAAGCTTCCTAACTCCATGTCCATTTCTCTATTCACTATACTACATTATTACTTCTCTATAGAAAAATAGTCACTTGATAAAAGAAGCAATGTAAAGGAGTAGTATACAGGCATTGGGGGGAAAAGTATTTCTTGGATTTGCATATTTATTACAAGAAATTGTGCTTTTCCTATTTTTAGTGGATGAGGGTAGGAGGGAGATAAAATAGATTTCTGATATTTTTGTTAAATAAAGAAGTAGGGGTGTCATCAATGTGAATTGTTGAATGAACTTTCAGATGGGGTTCCTGTATTATTACGAAGCAAGATTAATCCTTAAATGTTAGAAATGCAAGAACCAAACACATCAACCAAACTGGAAATATTAAAAAAAGATAGATGGGGAAGCGATTGAAATTTATAAAAATAAGAGCTATCCCCCAAATGATAAATGGCGAAAGGATATGAAGAGGGAGTTCTTAGAGGAAGACATCTTAGCTATCCTAGCTGTATGAAAACAGATTGATAGAATGCCCATGGGTGATTCCAGTGGCCTGATGATAATGTATGTTACCCACCAGCTGACAAAGAAAGGATGAATTCAAGATGCAGAGAGTAATTCATTTTTTGAAATGGTCAGTGGGGCCATTTGTTTTACTTAACTATGCATATTTGTTAGAAGAGTTTTCTTTTTTCTTTCTTTTAAATAAAAGGGGTTGAAAGGAGAAAAAAATTCTTGTTAATTTGAAAATAAAATAAAATTTTAAAAGAGGAAAATATGACCAGGTGTGGTAGTACCTGGCTGATATTGGGCAAGGCTGAGTCTCCTGGACTACTTGAGCTGGGGTGTTCTGTAGTGCAGTAGGGCTAAAGCTGATTGAGTGTCCACATAAAATGTGGAAACAAAATTGTGAGCTCTTGAGACTTTGAATCACCAGTTTACCTAAGGCAGGCCAAATAGACCCAGATCAGAAATGGAGCAGCTCAAAGCTTGCATGTCAATCAGCTGTAGGATTTGTCCTGTGAATGGTAACTGTACTTTAAGACTGGTCCAAAGGAAAAAAAGAAAGAAGAAAGGAAGGAAGGGAGGGAGGGAGGAAGGGAGGAAAGAAAGGAGGAAAAAATTGAAAGAATGAAAGAACGGAAAGAAAAAACATTTTAAGTATGTTGTGTCCTTTCAGTCATGTCCAACTCTTTATGACCCCAATTACTATTTTTTTGGCAGAGATACTGGAATGGTTTGCCATTTCCTTCTCCAACTCATTTTACAGATGAGGAACCTGAGACAAACACAGTTAATTGACTTACCTAGGGTCACAGAACTAGTTAGTGTCTGAGGCCAGATTTGAACTCAGGAAGATGAGTCTTTCTGACTCCAGGTCTGGCACGCTATCCACTGTGCCACTTCCCTGCCCCATCTTAAGTATATTGTCAGACAGTTCTCTTTCCTTGAGAAAAATTTAGCAGAAATAATAATTAACACTCATAAAACAACTTAAGGTTTAAAGTTCTTTACATATATTTTCTTATTTGATCCTAATATTCACCCTGTGAGATAAGTTGCACTATTATCCCCATTTAATAGGTGAGTAAACTGAGGCAAAGAAATTGAATAACATTCCAGGCCACATAGCTGATAAGTGTCTGTGGAGGGGTTTGCACTTAGATTTTCCCAGCTGTCTAGTCTAGTGCTTTGCCTACTATTTCACCTTTCTTGGTAGATCACATGAGTCTCATCACCAGGTGTTTTGGTAATGATTTTGTATTTCAGTGAACATTATCTCATTGTGAAGCCATGTCAAATCCTGTCTTCCCCCCTCCCCCCCACCCCCAGCCATCCAGGATGCCAGAGTTCAAATCCGACCTTAGATTTGCTTTGTTACTCTGGACAAGTCACATAGCCTCTCAGTCTCATGTTATTCATGAGAGTGTTATACCTGATGGCCTCTGGATTCCTTTCAAGCTATAAATCTTAGATATATGTGATATTGGGCAAGACCTACAATCTCCTTAGTCTCAGTTCCCTAATGTGCAAAAGGAGAGGATTAAAGTAGATGGCCTGTAGGATTTATTCCAGCTCCAAGGGAAGGATTCTCCAGTTTGATTATTGAACCTGGATTAAGGAGGGATTTGGAAATTTGAGTCGTTTCACAAAATGTGCTAGGTAGCAAAAACTAAGTATTTACATCACCTTCGTGGAAACAAATTCATTTGGTCATGGGAGAGACTTAGGAACACCATCCTATGGTGGAAATTCAGAAATGCAGAACATTGAGCCCCGTGGAAAAGGGCATCTCAAGTCCATAACAGATGAGTTATTTCAGGGTGTAGGATAGGAAGCAAGGCAGGACTGGCAGGGGTGCAGGTGAGTACTAGTAAAAAAAGCTATTTGGTAGCTTCCTATATTAACTAACTACTGTTGCTAGTTTTGTCTGTTCATAGATATTTGCATGAAATATAAGATCCCTGAAGGTTGGAACTGTCTTTTGCCTTTCTTTGTTTCCCCAGGATTTAGCACAGTGGCTGGAATATAGTAGGCCCTTAGTAAATGCTTGTTGACTCACTAACTCCTAGGAGACTCTGTGCAGGTCATGTAAACTCTCAGCACCCCAGGTAGTTTTCCAGTATGAATAATCCCAGTCATTGAACTTTATTGTGTATGTAAAGAGGATTTTGTTATCCTTCTAGAGCTAAGTTGCTCAGGATCCATGACCTTGAGACTGTCTAGTTTCCAGGTGCTAGATAATAGCTCCCAGAAGAGTTCCAAGGATCCTACATAGTAGTTCTTAGAATCAAAGTGACAGACTGTTCTACTGAGGCTGAGCCTTGAGATAAGGGGTGACATAATATAATATTTACTACACTTGTACAGAATGACAATATGCCGTCTTGGTCTATTGTCCTACAAAAGCAAGTGCACATTGGTCAGTGATGGGGGCAGGGGGAAGCGGAAGGAACCCACTTGCCTCAATTGGCCCCCATTGAGGCTTAAGGGGGTTAAGGGGGGTACACAAGTTGTGCCTGTCTCAATTGACCCCATGGAGATGTAGGGGTAGTTGCCTTCCCTTCTCATCAGCCACTGCAAGAAGTGTGATTAGGGAATGCTGTAGAAGCTGGTTCTCCCAGCAACCATTTGAAAAGACTAGACAAGAATAAATCTGATTATTAACCTCTCTGAAGCTGTCTGTCTGTCTGACCATATCAAGAGTGAACCTGTTAGAGGCTAGAATCTGAACTTTTCAGTGTCTCCCGTGTACTATCTGTGAAACAAATGTAAATTTCCTCACTGGGATTTCACTATATCAATGAAATCACTGGTCTTATCCAGTATATACAGTTGTCCTTGCCCCCATTCATCTACCACCATCCTATAACATCTTTAAGAGCAAAGGGGAGGAGATATTTTTCATTTGCCTTTATATCTCCAGCACCAGTCATCATTTGCATTGACATTTAATAAATGTTTAACTGAATAAAATTGACCTGAATTCAAAAAGTGAATTGAACTGAACAGAATGAACCTTTATCATAAAATCACTGTATTTCCTGACCTTTATACATGTAGAGAGTCAGTTGGGTGTAGTGGATGGAGAGAAGGCCTCCAAAAGCCAAAAGAAGTCCCAACTCTGATACATACTGACTATTTGAACTTAGATAAGGAATTTTGTCTCCGAATGCCCTAGGCAGCCATCTAAGACTGTAAGTGTAGAGAAAATGAAGACTCAATGATAGAGAAAGCTTGCCCTGACTGTGAGTTCCTCATACAATGACTTGAAAGACCCAGTCCTTTGCATCACAGAGTTACTTGAGCTTCTTGCCTATGGCAGTGGGAGAACTATGTAAAACACAAAAGGAGAAAACAGGAAACAATTATGTAGCCAAGCTGTAACTGTTAGACTTTTGAGGGGAAGGAACGAACCTGAAATCCTTAAAAGTCACGGAACACAACATGGGGGCCATAACGGATGTGATTTCAAGTTACTCAATGAACTTCTACACAGTTCACAGCTTTCAGCTTCAAGAAAAGGCCAATTATTAACACTCTAATTATTCAGCCTTATCACAGCTATCCACACATGCTGACTATGGGGAGAGTTGTAGACAATATTGTTTTCATTAGTGTGACCAAAGGGAAATTTAATTAGAGATACATCTCTTGAATGGACAAGGGAAAATATATGGATTAACAAATTAATCCTGATACTTAATTACATTTAAATGTTTTGCAATTCTGGATAAGAAATATTGACACTCTAAACAATCCCTTTTCAAATCTGTCCTCTTTTATATAATAAATTCAAACACTATTTTTTAAGGGAGGTGGTGGGAGAAGGTGAGTTATCCTTCTTGTAACTTGTGTACTTAACAGGATGAAATAATCAACATAGTTTTTACCCTGGACCATATTGGTTCCTGGTCATGTACTGTAAATGAAGGCATTTGGAACAACACAAGCAGATCTACAGGTAACAAAACCAGAAATATGCTGTGATGCAGAGATAAGGAAGTGTGTGACTAAATGGATCCAGGTAAACCAAAAATAGAGTCAAAGAAAGAAACCAGAGTGGGTAATTTAAAGAGATAGCCATGTATGCATTATACAGCTGTCGTATCAAAGGCATCAACTCGATTTCTCCTCTATAAAAACAGCAATAATAGTATCTGTCTTTCTCACTTTGTCTCTCTCTCTCTATTTTGCCATCCTTCCCATACTTCAGTGTTCTGGATGTAAGATAATTCACATATTTTCATGGCAGGTTTTTTCAGATGTATATAAATAAATATCTCAAAAACACCCAACAAGCTTTTATTTGTTTTCGCTATGGCTTCCCTATCATTGTTTTGACATCTAGGGAAACAGATGCCTGTTTGTCATTTGGGAAGGCATGCAGCTGTTCCACAGAATTCTCTCCAGCAGCCTCAGTTTTCTGATTAAATTAAAGAAACAATCTCATAGCTCCCACACACCCAGGTACCCCAAGAAACAGAAAACAGAAATTAATGAGTGAAGCTGATAGATTCGAGGACTTTGTAGGCTTGGACTAAATCAATCCAAAAGAGAAACTCATTGCAAAGTAATGTATGCTAATGTAATTTGTCTAACATAAGGAATGAGGGAGAAAGCTGAACTGTGCCCTGGGCTGTGATGCATATAGGAAGCCAGTGGTGGACCCAGCCAGTCAGTTAAGAATGCATAATGTAAGTGGGGAGAAATGCTCTTCTCACTAATCATCTCCAAAGCTGCAGCTCATAGCCCAATTGTGCCTGACCCTGTGTTTGTTGCAAGGCATGTTTTGAGAGGAAATATTTTCAGGACCTGTCAATAAAAGATGTAACCTTTTGCTTTAAAGGAGAGGTGATCATTAGCCGTTTCCATTTCCTGGGTTTGGGGGAATCCAAACTTTCCAGTAAACTCAGAAAAGATTGAGTTCATCAAGAATTTTTGTAAGTTTATTAATGTACTATTCTCAGAGGACAAAAAGGTATGTTTTAGATGGATTTTGGATGTAAATTCTAAACAGGTGGATGAAGCTGTAGGAGGGTGATATATGGTTGTCAGCAGGGGGCCAGCTCTATCAAGTTGGAGAAGATGAATTGCAGGGGTTGATGGAGAAGTCAATCAGATTTGCCAAGATGAGTATTTGGATATATGAAAATAGTAGGAATTCCTGATACATAATACAAATCAAGAATGTATGCCCATATGCCTGTAGCTCATGTAGCCCTGAAACTCACAGAAGTCTACTGGCGACCAACGAAGAGAATAGAGCACATTGTTTAAAAATGATCTTTATTTCTTAACAATTTCAGATTTTTGGTTTTATGTTTTAATTGTTCTCATTGCCTTTCTGATAGTCTGGCTGGGGATACTATTAGTGCCACTGGCTGAAATAGAGGCAACAGATCTCATTTCCACCCCAGCCAAATATACCTGAAAAAGGGAGAGTGTCTGCCAATTGACTGGCTATACACAGAAACTTCTATCAAAAAACAACAGAGAGCTGTTCTGATGGCAGGCTCCCGGGGGGGGAATATAAATATTTCCATAGATTTCTATTAGTGTCCCTTTCATCAAGTTGGCAAGAGTTTATAGAAGTTTATAGAAGATTCAGTTTTGTGAAAAACTTAATATCCTCCCCCTCCCCCCCAAAAAGCAAGAATTCAATTCCAACAAAGCACTTGCTTAATTTTTTTTGTAATTTTTGTTTTGAGTCATGTTTGACTCATTTGGGGTTTTCTTGGCAAAGATACTGGAGTGGTTTGCTGTTTCCTTCTCCAGCTTTTTTTTTACAGATGAGGAAACTGAGGCAAACAGGGTTAAGTGACCTGCCCATGGTCACACAGCTAGTAAGTATCTATGGTTGGATTTAAAATTAGCTTTTTCTGTCTCCAGACCTGGCACTCTATCCACTGAGCTACCTAGTAAGTCTATATTAATTGAGAATTCTTAAAAGCACTAGTCCAGATGCCATCTCCTATGTGAAGTCTTTATTGACACTTCCCCCAAATACTCCAGTCTGTAGTTTCTCCTTTTGAAATTACTTTGCCTTACTATGTATGTGAGAGATACCGTAATATAGAGGTTAAAGATGTGACCTACAAGTTAGCAAACATGGGTTCATGGCCTGTCTCCAACTCACACTGTCCTGGCAAGTCATTTAACCTTTCAATGTCCCTGGGAAATTCTCAAAAACCGTAAGACAAAGACAAGAGATGAGTTGAATCGGTAGAGAAAGTTCCTCACAAAAAAGTTCCCTGTATTGGTAAAATCAGACAAGATTTAAAACACCAGTAGTTTTGTACTAACTTATTGGTGTTCATCTTGTATGGCACCTTACTGTCCAAAGAATTTAAGTACCTCAAGATAGGGCCTTTTTTAAAATGCATTTGTATATCTAGCATCTAACATAGTACATGTAAATTTCAGGCATTTAAATATGGTTCTGTGGAAAGAATTCTGAATTTCGAATCAGAAGAGTGATTTTCAAACTCTGATTCTCTTGCTATAATAAGTTTTTCCTGTTCCTTAGTTTCCTCTTCTGTAAAATGGGACTGGGGCTAGATATACTCCAAAATCCAATCTTTCTCCAAATTCTCTGATTCTATGCAATGATAATTGGATTAATTAAAGAACCATGAGTATGTCTGGGTCTCTTTCAATGCTCTGCTGGGGTCTAAATGACTTGCTACTTTCTCATTTTACAAATGAACAAACTGAGGCCCACAAAGGTTGAATGTCTTGCTCAGGGTCACTTCTACCATGTCTTGGAGACGTGAACCTTGTGTATTTTTTGTGAGCGTGTACAGTATTTTCATAAGACCTCTTGGACTTTCTAAAACTCTGTCATCTTGTATAACAGAATTTTCACGAGCACAGGAATCAAATAACAAACATTATCTCAGGAAAGAATGCCAACTATAGCTAGTAGATTTCAGAAGTGTCTAGGAATTGTCTACTGGACCTCTCAGTGACTACAATCTCCAACATGCAAAAAATGCTGCAATTACATGTTGTATCCTATCACCTGTCTGCACAGTGATCCCATTGATTATCCACCAACTTGCTGCCAGAATTGAGTTAATTCATTGACTTATTTGACACTTCTTTTTGTTTCTTGGCTATCTAAAATGTTTGTCATTCATGTTTGGCTAGCTGCTGCCTGAGCTTCTGCCAGACACACTGTCCACCTGCTGGACTGGTCAATGTTTCCAGCATTTCTCTATGCCCTATTTGACTGGGTGCCTGGGATAATTCCTTTCTTTTTAGCAATAGTTCAATATTTCTAATAGTGAAACCTTAGCAAAATCATATGCAGTCGTTGAATTTTATTGTATTTAAACTGAAAGAGATCTCAATCCTCTTCTATTCCAGTCTCCTTTCCAAGAAGTCTTCTTTCTACCATATCTGTAATAACTGATGATCCGCATATGCTTAAAGATTATCACTATCTGACATGCATTCGTTCAATCTTCCAGACCTGAATGTGAGTAACTTGAAATCAAAGGTCAACTCTGGATTCTATTTGTCTCCTGGAGTAATTATGGAAAATACAAACACTAAGTAAATCTTTTGCAAATAATTAGAATCACAGAATGGACTCTCTCCTTGCCTTTAAGTCTAACAACCCTAGTTTCCACCAAAACTCAGCTTAAGCAAAATCTTTTCTATCTGGCCTTTCCTCATCCTTTTATCAGTCGTTGACTTTACTAATAGTAGTTAATAATTATAACTAATATTTATATATGGCCTGCTATGTACCAGGCACTGTGCTGAATGCTTTAAAATTATCATCCCAACAACCCTGGAAGGTAGATGACACTGTTTTCCCCATTTTAAAGATGGGGAAGCTGAGGCAGAGATTAAGTGACTTTCCTAGGGTCATATAGCTAGTTAAGTAGCTGAATAAAACTTAAGTGTTCCTGACTCTAGGCTGAGCCTTCTATCCCCTCCATTACTTACTTTCTCATTCAGTCATTTCAGTCATTCTTGACTCTTCCAGGCCCCATTTGGGGTTTTTTTTGGCATAGATACTGAAGTAGTTTGCCATTCCTTCTCCAACTTATTTTACAGATGACAAAACTGAGGCAAAATTAAGTGATTTCCCCAGGGTCACACGGCTACCAAATAGCTAAAGTTGGATCTGAACTCAGATCTTTCTAATTCCAGGCCTGGTGCTCTATCCATTGTACCTCCTCTCTGCCCATCTAGATGCCCCTAATTTTACCCTTAGTGAGTTGCTTTGTATTTATTTTCTACAAACTTGTATGAACACATATTATTCCTCCCTATAAAATGGATGTTCCTTGAAGGCAAGAGCTGTCTCATTTGTGTCTTTGTATCCCCAGTGCCTGAAAGAGAGCCAACATATGGTAGATGCTAAATAAATACTTACTGATTGATTGATTCATATTTGTGTCATTTTCAAATCCTTCTCATCCTGCTCACTAGCCCTTTTAGTTGATTAATTTCTGGATTTAAGGGATTGGTGGGTTCCTTGATGTGATCCATAGATGACAACTTTACTAAATTTGAGAAAGGATCAGAGGAAGGTGCCACAGCCAAGATATTCACCTCCCTTATCCTGAATATCAATTCCCATATTGCTTTCCCCAGTTTTTGAATAATGGGGTTACCACTAAAGTCAGCAATTGATTCATCACCTGTTCTACTTGTTATCAAAAGTATTCTAGCATCTAAATTCCCAGGCTATTGATCTTTTACATCACTATAATGCCAAACCTCCATTCCAGGTTCATATTTTGCTTCCTGAACTCATCAGTTATTATTCCTTCTAGTTAACTGTTGCTGAAAAAGAATAGCACTTTTAATACCATGCTTACCCCCTTGAGTTTTTGCCTTTCTTCGTGTGATCATCTGTCTTCATATACTCTACCATCACTTTTATCTACATGATTCTTTTGGATATCTTGCACCCTTCCAGAGCCAAATTTTAAGTCCAAATTCCATGCCAACAACCCCATGACTCTTGTGAAGTTGAATTTATTTCTTTTATTAAAATCATTGAGTTGACCTTGCTTGTCACCTGTACTTATAGATAGAAATCTGATTCTCTGAAAGCTATTATTTTCCAACATCTTGGGAATGGTCAGTCTGAATGGATAAAGAAGAGATTACAATTCAGGGAGCATGTTTTTCATAGTGAAATACAATTCTAGATATCTTGAGTAAGTAGCATCAGATCTTGACTTGTGAAAGACTAAAGAAAATTGAGAGCCAATAGGAGAAGTTCATTAAGTCCCATTCTAGTAGTATAGAAGCTCTTTCAGAGCAGGCATTATTTCACTTATATGTTTATATCCACAGAGTTGAGCATAATGATAGACAAAGAGGAGATTAAAATAAAAGTTTTCTTGATTTTGAGTGTAGACTTTAAATTAAATTTAAAATTAAAATTAGTTCATTGGGGTTAAATAGCTTTATAGAATCCATTGGTACTCCTTTCAATATGTTTTTAACTGCTGGTTTCTAAATATAACTTCTACTGTTTTTCTTTCATTGGTCCTACAATCGGCAAATCTTCTCTGGTCCAAGAGGCATGATATTTTTTCAGAATATCTAAAATCATCTCCCTAACTCTTTGGGGTGGAATGAGGAGGTCAGACCTGTGATTTCATTAGTGAGAATGAACTCCAATTCCCACTGACAACTTAAGTCATGAATTCTTTCTATGCTATCACCACCACATGGTTGGGCAGCCTTTGCTTGAGAGCCTCTGATGGTGAAGAGTGTACTACCTTCCATTACGTTTTGGGACAGTTCAAACTATTAAAAAGTTCTTCCCTATCCCTAGCTTAAGTTTCTGCACCTATAATGACATTCATTCATTTGGTTTTAGTTCTTGCCCATCCCGTTTCCATATAAAAATTAATAAAATACTTCAACATTGCTACAAAGTCTTCTATTCTCTAGAATAAAAATTCTCAATAACTTTCTTCGATCACATTTATTTCCAAAGATAGCCCTTTTCCCATCCCTTTGTAGTTAGGAATGCCTTGTAACACTAATTTGAAAAAGGGAAAAAATTAATTCAGCAAAATTAGCAAATCAATTGTATCTAATGGTAGAGATAATATTCCACACTTAGGGTTCCCAACCTGTATAGTAAAAAGAGGTAGATACATTTTCTAAACTCTTCTCTGAGGCCGATATTCATTATTAAAATCATAAAATTATAAATATATATACATACATAATATATAATATCACACTTTTTGTTCTTTCTATTTGCATTACTGTATTATGTAATGTCATATATTCTCATATTTTTCAGGAAATTTTCCTTCCTTTTCTCATATTAACTAAAATCTGACTCAAACTAAAGATTTCCTATTTCTTGAAAATTTCTCTACAGGTATCTATTCTTTTTCTTTCTCTCTCTGCTTCACAGGATCAGGAATAGGAGTGACATAGTCCTATGCCTTGTAGTTTTGACTAAACATTATTTTCTTTTATTTTCATCACTCAATGATTTCATTCGTTCATTTCATTTCATTCACTTCAAAGATCTCATTTATTGTTCCACTCAGTCCTCTTGTACCATGAACAATCAACCACCAAGCATTTATAAAGCACCTAGTATGTTCCAGAAACTATACTAGACACTGGAGATTCAAATTCAGACAATGAGGCAGATGGGAAGTGAAACTGAACAGGTTCACAGAAGATCTGAGATGATGCAGCATCTCTGGAGTTCAGCTGAAAGTTTTAAAGGACATTTATGTTCATCACTAGCAAATAATCAAATCTTGATGCAACAGATGGATGATACACAACTCTTAATTACATATATTATCTATGACCAAGTGGAATTCTTGACTACTTCATACAAACCAAACGATGGTCAATATAAAGGCATGTAGGCATGCACAGATTACAGTCTAAGAAATAACACCAGCTCACATACTTTGATACTTAACATCCCTGCTCTCAAATTATTTACATTTTAACAAATAAGATGCAAGTAAATATAATAAGATATGGAGAATAAATGTAAATATGCAAAATGTAAATAAATACAAAGTAATTAGGGATAGAGCACCACTAGCAGCTGGTTGGGATCAAGAAAGATGTCATAGAGAAGGTGAAGCTTTCATTGCGTTTTAGGGGAAGAGAAAGTATCTAGAAGAGGGTAAAGAGGGAATGAATTCCAGGCATCAGAGAGGGTCAGTGCAAAAGCAAAAAGAAGAGATGGAATGTTGTATGTAAGGAACAAAGGGGTCAGTTTGGCTAAATGGCTGAGAATGGGTAAATAATTTTGAAAATAATTACAAATATCTAGGTTATGACAAAAGAATTGAAAAGCTATACCAAAAGATTTATCTTTTATCTTTGATAAAATGGGAACTCATTGGATTTTATTGAGAGTCCTACAGTATAATAGTCAGATCTGCCCTTAAAGAAAATCATAATATAGGGAAGATAGACTAGAGTGAGGAGAACTGATAGAATATCACCAGATTAGAAAACAATGACCATCATCTATAAGAGACATGAGTAACTGAAATAAGGTCATGGTAGCTACTTTCACTTAGGGCTCCTAGATATATTCTCTGGGGTCAAGCACAATAAATCTAACTCTTCTTTCAGTTTTGGTTTGGTTTTGGGTTGTTTTTTTTATATTTAGATGTAGTTACCATGTCTTCACAACTCCAGGCTAACAATTCTCAAGTTGGGTAAATAATCTTTATGTGTCATGACTTCACCATTATTTACTTTCTATATTTATTTAAATGTACCAGGGCCTTCCCTATAGTATAATTAGTGCTTGTTGATATTTTTTAAAGCCACTATATTTAATTGGACAAAATCATCCCTTCAAGATCCTCGACAAACAATGTGTTTTCTATGTTTTCTCCCACATTCTAAAAGGGAATCACTGTCTCCTCAATGTATGTATTTCCCTGCAATAAGGAAGATCACAACCTCACTATGCCTGTTCACCCTGTGCAACTCTTAGCCATGCCTTTCCCTCAGGTCATGGCTCCAAATATTCCAAGGGCCTTCTTCATTTTTTTCTTGACATCATTATAAGGATGCAACCGAAGAACACAGGCATACCTTGGATAGATTGCAGGTTTGGTTTTCAGATCACTGCAATAAAGTATCACCATAAATCAAGTTACATCTTTTTTCATTTCTCAGTACATATACAATTATGTTTACATCATACTGTAGTTTATTGAGTGTACAGTAGTATTATCTCTAAAATGGACATATCTTAATTTTAAAAAACAATTTATTGCTTTAAAATGCTAATCATCAGCAGAACCTTTAATGAGTCATAATCTTTTTTTTGCTGATGGAAAGTCTTGCCTCAACAGTGATCAGGGTGGTGTCAGTGAAGGTTGGGGTAGTTGTGGTAATTTCTTAAAATAAGACAGCAGTAAAATTTGCATCATTATATGACTCTTCTTTTCACTTGAACACTTAGGGAACTTTATAGAGTTATCACAGCCTAATTTCAATATTGTTTTGTTTCAGGGAATAGAGATGCCCAAAGAGAGGGAGAGAGAAAGGAAACATCCAGGTTGGTAGAACAGTCAGAACACAGCCTTTATTGATTAAGTTCACTGCTTTAGATAGATGCAGTTTGTGATGACCTAAAATAATTACAGTAGTAACATCAAAGATCACAGGATCACCAGAATAGATATTATAATAAAGATGAAAATTTTAAAACATTGTGAGAATCACCAAAATGTGACTCAGAGACACAATGTGAGCCCATGCTGTTGGGGAAAAAAGTGTGTCAACGTGCTGTTGGGGTTAAAAACTAAATGTCTGAGAAGTGCAATAAAGCAAAGCACAGTGAAATGAGGCATGACTGTACAGGCTACCCATAGTTGCTCTTCCATCTAACTACTCACCCTGTCCATCTTCCTTCTCACTCTCATATTTCTTGGAAGCTTTACTTTACATAGCTTCTCCATTGCAATTCCTTGCCTTGTTAGAGTTCTACAGCTTACTCATATGCACAAGGAGACCCATACCCATTACCCACATTTTAATTCTTCAGAGACTGCATTGTTCAATGTCTTACAGTAAAGACTATGGGAGATGGCAAAGGCTCCCTTGCATGTGCCAAGAATATACTAAGTATTGATCATTGAAATATAATTTGTTACTATGTCCATCCTACCATATGCTCATTCACATTCTTTCTTTGTGGAATACAAAACTATAAAAACCAAGCATCTTTTCTTGAGAATAAATCCAAAGTCTTTTTGCCATTTTTTGAATGGTATTGTCTATTCATTCTATTTCCTCTACTTTGTATCTTTCTTCAAATACGCAGAATTCATTCTGGTTTAGTTAAGAATGTGTCAGCATTTCCATTATAACTTCTTTTCTAAGAGGGTTATAAATCATCCATTAAAAAATGTGATGGCATTAGTAACTGGTCATATAGTTCTTAGCCCAGAAGCATTTTCTTTTCTGCTTTTTTAGAACAATTTTTAATGAAATCCATTTGGCCATTATTAATTTAGAAAGGCCATAGCATCAGTTTTCTTGCTTGATGTATTTCTTGTCCTGTTGCTAAAAAGAATAGCCATTAAACAAAAAGGAGAAAATATTGCAACAGATAGTTCAATACAACTGCTGCAGGGAAATCATCATGAACTCCTGTGTCAAAGGTTCTTCATTAAAAACATCCATGCATAATGGAAACTGTACTTTTAGTGAAAGCTCTGGAGTTGTTCATCCACCACTCATACATTAACCAAATGAAAGCAAAACTGCACAAGTTCACAGTGTATCTGAGATGACACAGTGCCTTTGGAGTTCAAAGGAAAGTTTTAAAGGATAAGCATATACACCATTTATCTCCATCACTACCAAATCGTCAAATCTTGATATTATAGGTAGGTAATACACAACACTTAATCATACATGGGTCTATGACCAAGTGGAATTCTTGGCTACTTCAGACAAAGAATATAGTCAACAAAAAGGCACATAGACATGCCTCAGGGCAATTAGGTGGTATGATGGATGGAGCATAGGGACTCAAGTCAGGATAACTCAAATTCAAATCCAGCCTCAGACACTTACTAGCTGTGTAACCCTGGGCAGGGCACTTAACTCTGTTTGCCTCAGTTTCCTCATCTGTAAAATGAGCTGGAGAAGGAAATGGCAAGCCTGTCCAGTATTTTTGCCAAGAAAACTCCAAATGAGATCACAAAGAATTGGACATGACTGAAACAACAACAGTAACAGCCAAGCCTTGTGATGTAGTATAAGAAGCACCACTACCAGATCACTTTTCATATTTTTGGTACTTAAAGTTTAGGTTGGTACAGAAGAGTTTCCCAATAATACAACTGTATTTTGTGAGGGATAATTCTCTCACCTTGGACCAGGTTTCAGTCCTCTTTATTCTATCCTTCATACAAAGTCACAAAATCTCAGCAGTAGAAGGAATTTCAGAGGCCATCAAGTATTACATTTGTTTTCAAGAAAGCAATTTCAGGAAAACAACCAAGGGGATGTTTGTCTAGGCATTAGGCCAGCTGAAAAAAAAGATCTAGGTTGTTTTTTTTTAGTTTATTATAAACTAAAGATGAGTCAACCATGTGATGTACAGTAGCACAATCTAAGGCTGTGTCAAAGAGGCATGAGACCCAGAACTAAGGAGGAGGCTTTCTGTCTCACTCAAGAACCACTTTGTGTCCATGATCCTCAATCCTGCAATGTGGTCAAAGTGCGGCTGTACTCAATTATGATCACTTTACAACTGGTGTAATGCGTTCAGTCCTAGGGGCCATATTTTTGAAAGGACACTGATAAACTGTAACAAGGAGGGAAAAAATTCCTCGGGGTCATTTTCTATGAAGATCTGTGAAAGGAAATCTGAATATATACCCTGACAAAGAGAAAACTCAGAATTAGTTTAAACATGTAATGGCAGTTTGAGGGTTGATTGATATCCTGAAATTTGTAATTCAAAAGGACAAGTGTTCCTCTTAGCCTAGAGAAAAGATATGAACTATAGTGACATTTGAGCCAAAAAGCAAACTTCAGTCCCATCCTAGAGTTTTTTTTTTCCCCTTCAAGACACATACAGTCAGAATAAGAACATAGAAAAGAAGGAACTGCTGGGACATCACAAACCAAGTACCAAAGGAAATGGGAGAGGGAGCATCCAGGGTGTTGACCACAGCTTAATGAACTTAGCTGAGAGACAGACAGACAGACAGAGACAGATGGACACGGAGAGACAGAGAGAAAGACAGATAGACATATGAAGAGGAGCCTTTGCAATGAGGCAGATATCTACCATAAACTTGAACTAAAGCTGCTAATTATAAGTTACCTCTTCAAGGACTAAAGAGGTAAATTCTGAAGAGTTTTTTCTTTCATTGATTCATTCCCCCATGTTTATTCAGTAACTTACTGTTATGTAGTCTTTTATTGTTTCTTTTTATCCAAGTGAATTCTTTTATCCTGATTTTGCTTTATATTAAAGCCCAAGGCTCGACATGAAGGCTTGTATTGCACATCTATATACTTTTGCTAGCCTGAGAAAAGGGGAGTGCAGGAATCCAGGGCCATCAGGAAATATATAAAATTCATAGTTGCTCAGAGAGCTAAATATTGTCTGAAAGTTAGGACACTTCCTAACTAGCTCTGTTATTACGATTTCATGTATAAATTTTTGTCTGGTACATAAAATAGCAGAGAGGGGGACCTTGTGGACTTTAAGAACATTATATTGCCTTTAAGCTACAAGCAAGCTTTTTTTATGACAGATTAAATTTCCAGGCTTCTACATGAGAGAAAAGGAAGTCAGGAAGAAGACCCTGTGACAGCAAGTAACAGAAGAGAAGGTCACATTTGGACTAGCCTCATGGGAAGACATAGATGAGAGGGAAAGGTTTTTCTTCTCCGAAAAAAAAAGGAGGGCCAAGAAAGGAATTAGTCCTTTCTGGCCCATTCTACCTATCACAGTGAAGCCTTGGCGGTTAAACATCATAACTGTCCTCCCTTTGAAGAGTCTTCATGTAGGAAAGACATTTGAAGGGTTTTTCTTTCCTACAGAGAACCAGTCTAATAATCATTCAGCTGTTTCAGTCTTGTCCAACTTTCCATGACGCCATTTGGCAAAAATACTGGAGTGGTTTGTCATTTTCTTCTCCAGCCCATTTTACAGGTGAAGAAATTGAGGAAAGCAGGATTATGTGACTTGCACAGGGTCATACAAGTGACTTAGGCTCAAGTCTTCCTGACTTCAATCCCAGTGCTCCATCTACTATGCCATCTAGTTGTCCCAGGTCTAACAATAACAACTTCCATTTTGAAATACAGTAACGTTTGTGAAGCTTGCTCCTTTTAACAACCTTATGAGCTATACTTTTGTTCACATCTATTTTACAGATGACAAAAGTGAGATTCTGATAGGTGAAATGATTTGCCCTGCATCACACAAGAAATGATTATATTGAGCAAATTTTGAATGCAAGTCTTCTAGACTTCAAGTTATATAATATTACACCATTCTAGCTTTCCATTAGAAGGAATGAGCAGACAAGGCAAAAAACAAAACAAGTATTGCTGAGGTATAGTTTTCCTAATGATTGAAGTTGGTCACAAATGGAATTTGCTGCCCCAGGAAGTGTTGGACTGCCTCTCATAGAAGATTTTTAAGCCAAAATTTGATGACTATTGGTTGTCTGTGACAAAGAGACGATTCTCGTTCTGGGATGAGTGAGAATATCTGGCTATGGAGATCCCTTCCAACTCTGATATTCAGGACCTGGAAGACAAATCACCACCTAACCTCCTCTTCTCTTGCATGAGTCTTCCTGTTAAAAAGTTTCCTCCATTTTATTGAAATGCATTATGAAATTATGAAGTGCATGTCTGCAGAATTCATTATAGTATTTTGACCATGTGATATTTTATTGCAAGGGTATTGCATTGACATGAAAGTATTTTCCATCTGCAACTTGGGAGATAGTTTTCAAAAGAGGCTGAGATTCAAAAATGAATGACTCTGCAACCAGTCACATGGTGAGCATCTCCAGATGAGTGCTGGTTGCTCCTCAGACAGCAAAGAGCCCGTCATTGGGTCTGCAACCTAGGCCTTTCCAGTTTGATAAACTCATCACTTGTATTCTACCAACGTGGCCTTCTCTGAATACAGAGCATCTCCAAGTCATAGTAAGACACCGGAGTAGAAATTATTCAAAATATAAGTCTTACAATTAAATTACAGTTCATACATATTGATTAAGGACCTACCATGTGTCAGGAATTAAGTGTGTAAAGATTAAAATATAAAACAGCATAGTGAAATGGAAAGAATGATTAATTTGATATCAAAGTTGGCATCTAGGTTCTGTCACTCATTAGCTGTGTAATCCTCAATGTATCATTTAACCTTTTGGGGCCTCAAGTTTTCTGACCCATAGAATGGGGATGTTAAATTGGATGATTTCTAAGGTTTTCCTTGTTCTAGAAAAGGTAAGGAAACAAGAATTTATCAAGAACCTACTATGTGCCAGAAATTGTACTAAGAGCTTAACAAGTATCCTCTCCTTTAATCCTAACAGTCATAGGTAATGTTATTATATCCATTTTACAGCTGAGGAAACTGAGACAAAAGGTAAGTGATTTGCCTAAGGTCCTATAACGCATAAGTTCTGAGATTGGATTTGAAATTAGATCTTCCTGACTCTGGGTCAATGTTTCTATCCACCACATAACCTACCTATTTCTTTGTCTGTGCTTCTATGGTTCTATTATTCTCTATGCTTACCATTTTCTTACTTGTCTTGGGTTCAACTCTCTGATAAATATTTTAATTTTCCATTTCCAAGTCTCAAAATCATTCTTGGCCACTCATTCTATTTTGATCGTCGTAAGTTACAAAGGCACTGCTGAAAATAAATTATTTTATAAACAGGTTTGAGGCTTAATCTTTCTACACTTTGCTCACTAAAATAAAATCAATGGCAATTTGGGCACAGAAACATTCCCAAATAACGGGATAATTATTTATCATTTTATTTTTTAAATTTGTTTTTGTTCTGAACTTAAGAAATAAAACAAATACAGTAGAATAAGAAAAAAATGATTTCACATGAAAATGCAAATCTATGTTCTGCTTAAGTATATATCAAAGTTATCATGTAACTTTCTTTCATTCCATTTTTTCTTCCCTCCCCCACCCCACTCTAGAGATACCTGCTATTAGACAGAAATATGTGTGTGTATTTGTGTGCAGAGATGCATATGTATGTATTTGTGTATGTAAAGATCATTCTATACATACTTCTACTTATCAGTTCTTTCTCTGGATGCGATACCATCCTTTGTTTTTAACATGGGCTTAGACTCCCAGTCCCCCTTCTTTTAAAATCAAATATCCTCTAAACAGTGATAAATGAGTGAAATGCTGTATTCTATCTCATAGATCTGGCCAGGAACACAAAGTTGTAAAACTAGATTGTTCATTTAGAGAGATGCAGGCTGGTTTCCTCTTAACCTTATATTTCATATCATGGGAAAACAGAGCAAGTTGTCATTAGTAATCACCCTGCAGGGAAATTAACTCTTTCAGGGCACTGACTGCTCAGTGTCCTTGAACAAGTGTAATACCAAGGGACCTCTGAAAGTAGTTCAGGGACTTCCCAGGGTCGATATTTCACTTGTTAAACTAGGCAGTGTTATACAGCTACACATACTCTCAAAGAAGTGTCCCCATTGGGTACTAGAAAAATGGAATGGAATGGCCCCTCTGTCTAAGAAATGGAAATAATTAGAGAATACTTGGAAGAGTCTAAAAGGAAGTTGAATAAAACCAACCCAAAAGATATTTCCTGAGATCATAAAATATGGCCCAATTCTTTATATCTCGGAGGACCAATAAGAGATTTCATATTCTTATCCAGGTGGTTTTAGACTTAACTGTCCCACATCCATAATGAATCAGCCATCTCTAAGTCACATGCTACAATTCCCTGACCAAAATCATCTATTAAATTAAATTTAATAAACATTTCATATTTATCCCAAGAAATCCCATAGGTGATTCTGTCATGTACTGTATAGCTCACACCACTGAATATGACAGGAAAGCTGCATGATAATATATGCTCACATATTCCAAACCACCCAGGAATCTATGATCAACAAAATTCCAGTATAGCTAAGCAATGAATGTTGCCATCTATCTTATGCTGACTCCTCCTATGTGATTATCTTTGTTCCCAAATACATGAAAAGGCTTGTGATCTTATCCATGTAGGACTTTCCTCCAATGGAATAGATCTGATCCATATCTTCATATTTCTCTATATGTTAAAAAAGTTGCCTCTCATCAACTTTTCTCCAGTGTTTTTTGTAAAAATGGAGTAGAGTTTATATGTGTCACATTCACATCTTCAATAATTCAAGTACAGGATATATTTAATTATACTTATTTATAGAAGCAATGTGGTACATGTCTTTTTCAGAACATAAGGTGAGTTTGGGCAAAAGATAGACAGATAGGTAACTGATAGATAGTTAAAGATACATATAGACATATCTATAGACTGACAGACATAGACAGACAGACAGATTGTTAGGCTTGGGTCTGCTTGTTCATTCCTTTCATCTTTTCCTTTCCAATCCCTACCCTTTCCACTAGTCATTAATAGTTGTTGAGAAATTTGGTTGCTCCTACAATCTATGTTCTTCTCCAAGGTCTACCTTAATTAAGTGGCCCCTCCCTTCTGAAGGAATCCCTTACTACTTCAAATGAAATTGACTCCAGCTTCTTCTAATCCCATTCAATCCAATAGACATTTTATGATACTCAGTTTTGTCATAAGACTACTATTGATCCTCTCCCTTGTACTTATCACATTCTCTTTTGTTATTTAGGTACATTTGGAATTGGATTACCTTGTGTCAAATCCTATCTTTGCCACTTATTGCCTATGTGACTCCCTCACTCCAGGTCTCAGTTTTCTTGACTACAAAATGGGGGATCTGGACAAAGTGACTTCTGGGAGTCTTTCCATGTATAGATCTAAGATCTCCCCTACCCTCTGACTTCATATCAGAAGTTCCTTTAGAGGAAGGCCTCTATTGTGCCTGCCTAGTACTATGGAAAGAGTGTTGGACTTAGATTTTGGATATAGTAAGCTATTAAGACCCCCCTTGGATAAATATTGTAACCTCTATAGGACTTACGGCTTATTGGGTCCCTTCCAGCTTTATAGCTTTAATTCTGACTCTTTATCTCCATTCTATACCATAGTTGAGATTTAATTTTTTATTAATTGTGTGGTATTATAGAAATGAATTTCTTCCATTATGTTAATGGGTCTCATGTGTTAATATTTCATTAACTCAAAGTAATAAAAGTATACTTTAGCAAGAGCCCTCTGGAGATAATGCATCACATTAGAAATGTGATTAAGATACTTGAAATTTTCTGACCCTTTGGTAGGTATATGGTATAAATACTTTTGGAGAGGCATACTGGTATTATTACTCAAATTAAAGGACATGGAGAAAAATTTGGCTACTCTACCTAAACTATACATTCAAGATTTCACATCTAATGATTTTGGAGTTAAGATAGAGATTTGGGAGTTAGCTTTGTAGAGGTGATAAGCCACATGACTTATGGAGACACAAGGAGTTTAAATAAAGAAAAGGAACAAGGGCAAAGTTCAAGGGATACCCAATTTAAAAGGGAATAGAGGAGCAGTTATATGGAAAAGAATGAGAATCCACATCACAGAAGTTATAAAATATAGGATGCCAAGGAGAGGTTCCTGACCAATGGTGTCAAAAGCTCTAGAAGGTGAAGGAAAATGACAGAAAAGGGATATTTTACTTTATGATAGTCAATTTACAAGATTGGATAGAGCAAGTAATGGTGGGTGCAGAAACAGTATTACAGGAGAATGAGATATGAAAAGGTGGGGATGGCATCAGTGTTTATAAAAAACTATTCTTTCATAAGGGCTGGACCAAAAAGAAGAAAGGATTAAAGGGGACAAGGGAGAAGAATTAGGACTTAAGAAAAATATTTAAGAAGAAAGAGATAAAGAACAAAGAGATAGAGAAAGAAAACGATGTGAGCTTTTGATAAGAATTTTTAGAAGAGGTGAGGAGGAGAAAGAAGGACTCAAGATGAAAGAAATCAATTAGGCAACGTAGATAAGACAAGGGAACTAAGACAGATTGGTAAGATGAGGCAAGCAGTTAGGAAAGAAAGTTGAAGTCAGTCATGAAAGTGCTAACAAGAGACATAACTCTAAAGCTAAAAATTCTAACACTTTGCAACAGCAGTTCTCCAGAGGATCTGGTGTTAGGAAGACCAGAGTTCAAATCCAGTCTCAGACAATCCCTAGCTCTGTGACCTTGAGCAAGTAACTTAACTTCTCTTTGCCTCAGTTTCTTCCTCTACAAAATAAGAGTAATAACAGTTGCTCTCCCCCCAGGGTCATTGTGAGGGTCACTTGAGATAACATTTATAAAGAGCTTAGCACAGTGTCTGGAACATAGGAAGCATTAAAAAATGTTCATAGTCATTGCCATCATTGCTGTTATTGCCATTAGAAATAGCAACAAAGGATTCAATATCTCACTTCTAGAAAATATAGAGGACAGGAACCTCTGGAGCAGTTAACTAAGTATGTAATGTTTATATATCAGACTTGGCCAAATGTTCATTCTCCATGCCCAAACTACAAGTTGCCCCACACCCCAGAAGAAACAAAGAAGATAAAGTAATTAGAATTGTGGTGCTGTAAAATCCTTTGGAGAGTCCCTTGGTCATCGAAGAGATCAAATCAGTCAATATTTAAATAAATTAATTCATTACACTCATCTGAAGGACAATTACTGAAGTTGAAGCTTAAAGACTTTGACCATGTGATGAGAAGAAAAAAATTCACTGGAAAAGACCCTGACTTTGGGGAAAAATTGAAAGCTAAAGGGGAAAGGTACTGAAAGGGATGAGATGGATAGAATGTGTTGTAGAAGCAACAAACATGAATCTGTGCAGACTTTGGTAGATAGGAGAGGACAGAAGAGCCTGGCATGCTATGATCCATGGGATCATGAAGAGTCGGTGATGACTGAATGAATGAACAACAATAAACTAGAGGACCATGTCTTCACTCTTCAGATGGTCAGAAAGAATGAAGAAGTTCATAAAAACCAAGAAATCTGAAGAGGCAGGAGGAGTTGGAGGGTGGAAAAATGTCTTCAAAAGGAGAAAGAGAAAGAAGATAGTGATCAATTCTAAAATTAACCCAAATTCAAAAAAAACATTTGATTTAAACGGAGTCCACTTTTGGAATGAATGGTTGAAAAAATAAATACCATAGAAAGATTTGTATATATGCTTTGTATTAAAAGGCAGCATGTCAAGGGCCTATTCAAGCAAACCTGTGGTGATGGCATTGTAATTTTGCAGGGAAGGAAGGAAATAAGTCATTTCCTCACCTTCGACTGAAATGATGAACACTGTCCATCAACAACGTGGAGTCAAGGTTTTGGACCTCCAGGCTGAGGTAGCCAACAGGAAGAGCTATTTAGGAGTGACAGGAACATTTGTCATATCCAAATCTTCATGATCTCACTTAAGGTTTTCTTGGGAATGATACTGGAGTGGTGTGCCATTTCCTTTTCCAGTTCATTTTACAGATGAGGAAACTGAGGCTAATAGGGTTAACTGACTTGCTTAGGGTCACACAGCTACTAAGTATGAGGTCAGATTTGAACTCAGGTCATCCTGACTCCAGATCCAGTGTTCTATCCATTGCACCACCCACCTGCCCCATTTATTTCCTAGCTATCCCAAAAATAACACAAAGAAATATGAGGGCTCAATCATAATGAAAACTCAATTACATTGAATCACAAATGAAAGAGAGGAAAGGAAGAGTCAGACCTAGAGGAAAATGGATGAGCATGTATCCAGCGCTTCACCTGATGTTATTTGCTATTGACTTTGAAATGGGGAACCTGCTCATAACTGAAAAAGCCATTCATTGAAGCCACTGAAGAAAGCAGCACAAATTGAGTGCAAACAACTCAAAAAGAGAAAGTCCACTGTCTACTAAGTCAATAAAGAGAATGGTTTTCAAGAACCCAGTTAAATCGCTGTTATTAATCTGCCTACCAATTTACAAGAGACAATTTTGTGCACTAGATGATTGATAATCCATTTGGGCCTAATGTCAGTTCTTCCATGAACCACGAAAACATGAGCCATGTATTTGAGATCCCATAGATTGGGGAAATCCACAGTTCAACAGCTGCTCAAATTATTTTCTTTTTTTTCTTTCTTTTCTTTTCTTTCTTTCTTTCTTTTTTTTTGTTATAAAGGAAAGAAAATGCATGTATGACTTGGGGGAGAGAAATGTTAAAGACCAATTCCTCTGATTTCTCAGATCATTCTTGAATTGCAGGTAAATTTATAACACATTGAACATCAACATAAAGGCTATTAGATGCAATTGTTCTATAATAAAAATTGAACGTGCATGATGTCGCCAGAGCACAAACATCTGTCACTCATGCAGGCATCTTTCTGGAAGCCCGTCTAACTAACTCTATTTTGCTTTCTGATTGTATCAGGCTTGCTTGCGGCGTGACAGCAAGTTGAGTGACAGGCGTCCAACCTGAAGCAGGGTGATGCATACTTATGCTTTGTTTATGGGAATCATCCCTCCTCAAAAGATGTAAATTTTTAAATTGGTTTTTATTGAAAAGAGGAATAGGAGGCTGGATGTTGTTACCTTGCACTGTTTAAAAAGTCAAAGTTATTATGGTCTCCAGCTTTCATAAAAATTTTACTAACTTTTTAAATTGACTTTTTGGTTTTGTAATGAAAAAGAACATGAATTATTTAAAAGGAGACTTTTTTTATATTAGAACCATATAACACAACTGAAAAGACGACATTCAAGAGAGATCTTAAATAAACCCTCCAAGAACTGATTACAACATTTAAAGCACGTTGAAACAAAAACACAGGCATGCATTCACATATGTACACGTACACACACACATACATACATATGCCCACATTTGCTGTAAAACAATCAGGTTACTAAGTATTCAACAAAATTGTGATAAGATTTTGCTATAATTAAATCAATCATTGAAATTTCATTTTGAATATGAATATGTAATATATTGAAGTTTAATTATTTTTAACAGTTCTAAGGACATGAGCATGAGGCATGTTAGCACACACAGATATGAATTCTTCTTGTTTTTTGTAAACCATCTCACAGCATCCTTACAAATCCAAATTGTTCTCATTATAGCAAATCAATTCCCAATTTTGACATGCTTGTGAAGAAATTCAGAGCAACTGGGAAGCATGTCTGGATGCCTGTGCTGTCATCTTGGTCCCACTTGACCATGTCCTTAGTTTTCTCACAAAGCAGCAGATGAAACGGGTCATATATCAAACATTCTAAACAAAGCTTTCCACCACCAGATCTGCAGTGTAGGCGAAACACAGTCCCTTGCCAATAAAATCATGCTCTCTCTTCAATTATACCAATCTGGATGTTGGCATTTTGCATTATGTACTTATTTGTCAAGCAGTAAATTGATTTGTGAGGGGGAGAGGGAGAATGAGCAAGATGGAAGGAGGGAAGGAAATAATTTATATGGCCTTCAATAAGCTTGAACCACAACATTCTCCTACAGAGAGGTGTGTGTTGGTTGTACAAAGGGCCTTGTCATCCATTATAAATTCACACCCTAGGATCAAAAGGATAAATAGAGCCCGATAATTGTTTTTGTGTTCTGGGGAAGTACAGCCTTCTATGTCTATTCATTAATCAGCTATAAGCTATCTTACCCTTCATTCAGTGTGTTTGTCCCTTATAATTCCTTATCAAGGTTATAGTGGAAAGAGTGTTCCAATAGATCAGATGGATTGGGTTTCAGTTCTGTCTTTATATATATTGTCTATATACTTTTATATGCACATCTTGCTTTTCCCAAAAAAGAATGTAGATTCCCTAGAGGTCAGGGATTGCTTGTTTCTGGGTCTTCTAGTCTCTGTATCCGGAACAGTACCTGAATAATCCTAGGGGCTTCATCAATGAGGAAACTGAGCCTCAGAGGAGCAAAATTATTTGGCAATCAGTAGATGTCAAAAATCCAGTTTTATATATTTCAAGCCCAAAACTCAGCCCAGTATTCCATGTTGCTGCCTTCTTTTTCTGGGATTATTTATTATCATCTACAAATTAAAATTGCCATATTTATAGTCTATACCTTATAGGGCTGATGTGGAGAAAAAAAGCATTTTTTAAAAAAACCTTACATTTGGGAGGTGAGGGAGGATTTGATCTGTGTTTTTATCAGTTGGTGCACATTTATTAAGCACTTTAAATATGCCAAGCCCTGTGCAAAGCATATGGGATGCAAAAAAAGGAAGAAAAAGGAAAAAAAAACCTTGTCTCTCCCCTCAAGAAACTCACATTCTAAGGTGAGAGATAATGCTAAAAAAAAAAAAAAGTTATGCATATCCAAGATATAGGAAGGAAATGTCAGAGGCAAGGGACTAAAATGTGTGGGAGAGGAGAACACACTGAGAAAGGCCTCGTATATACAGTCTCTTTGCTGAGTCTTGTAGGAATCCCCAGATGCCAAGAGGCTAAGGTGAGGAAGATTGTTCCAGGTATGGGGACGTCCAGAGGATCCGGAGATGAAGTGTCTTATATAGCAAATAATATGAAAGGAGATATTAATTTATCTAAAAGTAAATAGAGTGAAGCATAAGACAAGAAAGAAAAAGGGGAGGGTTGTGAAGAACTTTAAATCCCAAATATGGCATTTTATATTTGACTCTGGAGATAATAAGGATTCACTGGAATTTGTTGACTAGGGAGGTATCATGGCCACAACTATGTTTCAGGAAAATCATTTTGGCAGTTGAGTGGAAGAAGAATTGAAGTAGAGAGAGCTGACAGGAAGAGAGACAGAGACAGAGAAAAAGACAGAGAGAGAGAGAGAGAGAGAGAGAGAGAGAGAGAGAGAGAGAGAGAGAGAAAGAGAGAGAGAGAGAGAGAGACCAACCAGAAGGCTATTGCAATAGTCCAGACATATTGGGAAGTCCTGCTACCAAAAATCCCTTCAACAATTTTAGAGATAAAACTTAATTATGACTCTGTGATCTCACTAATTTGGCTGTTTCCCCAGTATATATCACAATCCATTCACACCAGCTCATTTTGTGTGTCTCTCATCCTCCTATCTTCCCTAAGATCTTCACTGGAGGTCTCTCCAATGTGCTGGAGCATTTACTTACTTTCTTATGACAATTGTTAGGAAAGAAAGAAAGAAAGAAGGTAAGAAAGAAAGAAAGAAAGAAAGAAAGAAAGAAAGAAAGAAAGAAGAAAGAAAGAAAGAAGGAAAGAAAGAGGGAGGGAGAGGGAAGGAAGGAAAGAAAGAAGCATATGTAAAGATAAATAAGACAGAGACAGAAAAAAGAAAGAAAAGAAAAGGAAGAACAAGAATAAGAATGAAAGAAAAGAATAAAATACATAATGAATATAGATGTCATTTAAAATACCTAACTTTTAGGTTTTTTGATGCCAATGCAATATTAACATCAGAAATTCAATAGGAATTAGTTGATTTATGGAGAATCAAAGAGTTGGAAAAGATCTTGGGCCAATTCCTTCATGTTATAGGTAGACTATCAAGAGTATTTTGTAACAGATTATTTAGAAAATAATTCAAATTGTGAACCCATTCCCTGTAAATGACTAAAGCCCTCCAAGACTAAATGACTTGCTCACTTCCTTCCTGGGTTGATACTAAATACCCCTGTTGAGTTGAATGGAATTACCTAAGGATTTAATGGTAGAGCATCGAGTAAAACAAAGGTCTCCTGACTCCTAGTCCAGACAGCTTGAATAGTGTAGACAAAACAATTGGGAAATTCAATGAACATTGTGCTTTTCTGAGTTTGTTTTGACTGTACTGTAATTCTCCAAAATCCTAAGAGAAATAAAAGGTTATTAAAATTTTTTTCTGAAAAATTTCCTGAGCAAAAAGTGTTGCAGGCTTTCAACTAAAAAAACCAAGTCTTTATTAAGCACCTACTATGTACCAGGCGCTGTACTAAGTAAACATTGGAGATATAAAGAAAAAACTGAAAATAGTTTTTGCCATCAAGGAGCCCATTCATTCAACAGACTTTTAGTACATGCAAGTGATCATGCTAGGCTCTTTGCTTGTTTGGGGTGAGGGAAAGGAGAAGAGGCTGGGAAGACTGCAAAGACCCATAAGACACAATCCTGGATTTCAAGGTGTTTACAATTTAGTGGAAGGATAATCAAATCAATCTGGTCATGTCACTGTTCTGATAGAAAACATTCAGTGGCTGCTGATTGTCTCGGAAGTTAAATCATTCCTCCTGTGCCTGGCACGCAAAACTCTGTAATCAGAAACCATCCTCTCTAGCATTTCTTTACAGTCCTGCTGTCCACAAATTCTTCTAGGCTCCAGGGAATTAGGGGCACTTTCTGACTTTTATAAATGCCCCCTTGGTCTTCTATCTCCCCATTTCTGCTTGTGATAAACTGATTCATCAACAAACATTTGTTAAGTGCTTACTATGTACCAGGACCTTGCAAATAGCTGGGATACTAAGAAAAAGCAAGGATAATCCCTTCTGTCAAGACCTTATGTGTTAATGCGGGATGCAAGATGTATATAACTAAATAACATATAGAGAGATCAGATGAAAGGTAACTCTTAGAAGGGGAAGCCTTAGTCTAGTATTTAGGATGGGAATATAGAAGGAGGCTTCTGCAGAAAGTGGTGTTGGAGCTCATTCTTTAAGGAAGTCAGATTCTAAGGAAGCTGAAAAGGAAGGAAATCTCAGGTGTAGGGATCAGCCAGTGCAACTATACAGAGAGGGCAGATCAAGAGTGAGGAAAACCAACAGGAATGATGGGTAAAAAAGTAGACCTGGTACCTGAGAATAAAAAAATGAAAAGATTCTGCCTTCAAGGAGCTGACATTCTATGGAAGGAGACAAGATGTCTCCGAGGCATTGAGGTGGAGAAGTAGTTGGATCTAGAGTAAAGAAGGTCTCAGTTCCAATCTGTGCTCAGGCACTCACTAGAAGTGTGATTGTAGGGAAGCTAATTAACCGCTATTTGCCCCAATTTCCTCACCTGCAAAAAGAGGATCATAAGGGTACCTACCTCCCATGGTTGTTGTGATGATAAAATCAGAGGTCAGCACATTGCCTGACACATCAGAAGTGTTACATAAATGTTAGCTATCATTATGTCCTCATATAAGTACGTAGAAAATCAATAGAATAAATGGAAGGTAATGGAGTGGTGGGAGATTCTTAGGTCAGGGGCCAAGAAAAGGTCTCATAATGTAGGTGAAGCTGTAGTTGAGTCTTGGAGAGATTGAGATTCTAAGAGACTGTAGCAAGAAAGGAGTGCATTCCATGCCTGAGGAATGTGACATTACAAAGGCACAAAGGTTGTTTGGTTGGATCATAGTATGAATGTGTTATAAACATGCAACGTCTGTAGGAACCTGGTGGTAAACAGCTTTAAAAACCAGAAGTAGCCCTTTGATCTTGATTAGCTAAGGTTTGTGTCTCCTCCCAGAGTTCTGCCCACAGAAGGCATCCATGCCCACCCATCTAGATGACTTGTGCCCATGTTATTCCATAAATTTTCAATGGAGACAATGTGGAATAGTGGAGAGTACAGTAAATATGGGGTCAGGAAGATGTACATTCAAATCTCTCCTTAGACTCTTACTATCTGAGTGATCCTGGACATTTTGATTCTAGCCTCAGTTTCCTTATCTGTAAAATGTGGGTAGTAACAGCAACTTCATCACAAAGCTGTTGTAAGAATCAAATGAGATAATATATGTTTAGTTGTTTGAAAGCCTCCAAGCTCTGCAAAAATTTTGGCTATTCCTTGGCATTCATTAAAGAAAGGGAGGCAGGGCAGGAGGGAAAGAAGAAATAAATAATAATTCTGATACAAAATAGGATATCATAAAGATATAGAGTGCTACAAAGTGCTATCAATTCCAAAGGAAGAGAAATTAGAAGTCAAGAATAGTCATTTCCCTTTTGGAATGAAGGTACTTAATTTTGTCTTGGGTATTCAAAGAGTTGATTCATGAAGATGAAGTAGACTCTTTATCCCATATCTTCTCAACCTTTAAGAACTCACGGTGGCTCAGGAAGAAGCAGATACCAAGGAATGTATATGAAGAAAGGCTAGTTATAATGTAATGCTTATTAAGTAAAAGATGTATCCAGGAGTATGGGACTGAGTGAAATATGTAAGACTGAGTGAAATATGTAAGGCAAATATGTAGTTAACCTGGCCAGGAAAAAGCAATTAGGAAAGGTAAGGGGGAAAAAGCAGTGTATGCAACATGGAGGAGACAGAGAGAATTCGCAAAGAAACAAGTAGAGATGTCTAACTCTGGTATCATAAACTGAAATTGAACAGGGGATGCATCAGACTGACAAAAGTGAGTTTTCTTATTTTTCCCACAAGCTTGGCATCTTTTCTAAGAGCTCTGAAGACCTGGTTTTGCATCTGTATTTTTGTTTCTTTTCTTGGCTCACTTCTACCCCTAGAGTTTCAAAATAATATGACATCTCATATAGATTAGCACTGAAAACAACTTTCAAAAGCAAAAGACAATGCTTTGTTATTTACTATCCACATTCTAAATATTGTATATCTATCTATCTATACATGTGTGTATATATACATACACATATATATTTATACATATGTGTATGTATATATGTGTATATATATATGTATATATATATATATACATATATATATATACAACATGCTTTTTTAAAATAATTAACCTCCAGTTGTACTATGAGCATGGAGACCAGAAAGGGAAAAGGAGAATGTCATTATATTATATAACATACAAAAGCATATATGTGTGTGTGTGTATATATACATACACATATACATATATATTTATACATATATGTATGTATATATATGTATATACATATATACAACATGCTTTTTTAAAATAATTAACCTCCAGTTATACTATGAGCATGGAGACCAGAAAGGGAAAAGGAGAATGTCATTATATTATATAACATACAAAAGCAATTTATTTTCTAAATACTATCCTAAGATATAGAGCTGAAAGGGAATCTCAAAGGTCATTTAATCCTTCACCCCCACCATGTCATATAGAATAAAAAATGGAGCCCCAGAAAATATTTGTCCAAGGCTACAAAGGTAGTAGGGAGCAGATGTGGAATTGGAAACATGGTACTCATTGTATAAATACTTTGCTTGCTCGGCACCATGGGTATGAAATCTAAAACAATAGAGATTTCAGAGCCTAGGTCCTCAGTGGGTGGATAAAAGGATCACTTGTGCTATGGAAGTTACTGCAAAATCAAATATGTATTTTCAATAAATAATCTAACACAAGGTCCAAGATGCCCCCTCAGTTCTTAACTTCTATATAAAGCCAACCTTATTGAAAGGCACAGTCCTATTTCCAGTCTGACTAATCTTAATTAAGCTTAGATTTCATCACTCCAAATGTAGTTACTTCTCAAATAATTCCCTCCCCTTGTTGGTCCTATCTAAGGAAATATGCCAAGACAATGGGGCATTTTATCTTGGGAGTGGGTCTTTTGGGGTTTGTCTCTGTATTGGTGAAATTTATTCCTCTTTATCAGTAGGGAGGGGATATACATCCTTCAAACATTCCAGAGTGAGAAAGCAGGAGAACTCAGACTGGATCACTAAAAGAACAGCCCCCACTTGTTTTTCCAGACATTATTCTCTAAAAGGGAATGAGGCCTTTGGGAGTCAAGTAGAGAATTTGAAAAGCACCCTTAGATCTGAAAGACTAAATCTTAGCATAATTTAAAAAGAAACCTCCCCCAAACAAAAACTGGATGTTACTGAAACATTTTGGAGGCATAATCAAATTAAGTGAATCCTATGCTGTATATACTGAGCAAAACAGAGCATTTAGATCATGGAAGAGAAGAGAGAAGGAAATAAGCACTTGCTAAGTACCTAATCTACCAGGTGCTGTGCTAATCCTATCTTCTTCATCTCTGTTTCTTAGAAATCCTAGTATTCTTCAAAACTCAGCTCAAATGGTACCTCCTACTTGAAGCTTCACTTCATTCCATTACTTCCCATTCCCTCCTCCTTTCTCCAAACCCTTTGAATTTACCCTGTGCTTATTTTTGTATAAATGTTATGTGTAAAATATGTGTATAAATATCATATATTCCTCTTTTTCTGTCTGTCTATCTCTCTATCATCTCCACTGATAGAATATGTTACTTAAATACAAGACTATTTCCATTTTGTATTTACATCCCCATCTCCTAATATAGTACCTAGCACATAGCAGGTGCTTAATAAATGTTATACATTGACTAATTGATATATGCCCCACCCCTAGTAGAATGTAAGCTTATGAGCAGAAACTTAGTCAGTTTTTGTTTCCCACTGCCTAGAAGACTACCTTCCACACAGTTCAATAATTGTTGAAAGTAATTATTTTATTTTACAAATGAGGAAACTGAGGTTCAGTGTACCTATCTGACTTGTCCAGGATTATTCAGAGAGAGGATTTGAACTTATGCAAAAATCTATTTTTTACATCCCAAATCCAAAGAATTTTTCAACAATTCAGAGATGTAAGATTTTGTGTTTGTGGGCTCATTCTCTACTGTCATTCATGGTATATAACTCCTCTTCACCTTAGTAGACTGTATGCATTCTCCCAGCACAATCATCTGACTCACATATGAAATCAATGGACCCTATGTGCCTTACCATTTGCTCATCCACTATATCTTCAGGACTATCGGACTTTTCCATTTTCAGTGTTATCTCCCACAGTTTTTTAATTCATTTCTTCATTCACGTTATGATTTCTTAATAAAAGAGTCTATTTGAAAATTTAAAATTGAAAGCATTGTATACATACGTATGTGTGCATATGTGTATATATACATATACATATTGAATGTGTACATATATACATATGTGTGTATATATACATGCATGTATATATTTCACTGATCTTTGGAAAGATTGAAAACAAAAGGGAAAGGAGATGGCAGAGGTGGATAAGTGGTATCATGGAAACAATAAACATGAACCTGTGCAGATTTCAGGAGAGAGGAAAATAGAAAGACCAGGTACGCTGAAATCCATGGGGTCATGAAGAGTTGGACATGACTGCATGAACAGCAACAGCATATACATATACATATGTGTGAATATATGGAGAGAGATGGAGAAAGATAGGGACAGAGAGAGACAGACAGAAAGAAGAGAGGGAAGGGAGAGAGAGCGAGAGTGAGAGAGAGAGAAAGAGAGAGAGAAGACAAGTGGAGAGGAGAGGTCTTATGCCCTCCCCTCCTCTGCCCTTTATATGTTGTCTTCTCCCCTATTAGAATGCAAGATCTTTTCGGGGGGAGGGTGGACAAAGACTGTCTTTCTTTTTTGTATTTGCATTCGTAACTCTTAGCACAGTGCCTGGTACATAGTAAATTCTTAATAAATGCTTATTATCTACCCATACACAGTAAATGCTTACTTAAGCTTTCTTTTAAGAATGAATTGAAAATAATGTGGTAAAAACCCAGAGATGGTCTTTTTCAAGCAGCAGAATCTTATGAATCAACATCTCTTGCTGAATCAACTATTACGAATCAACATTGCTTTTTCATAGAGTAACTGCCAGGAAGAGCCTCCAAGTTCATCTGTTCCAACCCTCTTATTTTGCTAATGGGAACATGGAAGCCAGGTTCATGAAGCATGATTTCTCCCAGGTCAAACAGTGGGCTAAATGACTCAGTTGAGATTCAAACTTAAGTCCTTCAACTCTAAACCCAGAATTTTTATCACCGCACTGCACTGCCTCATTCACAACTCGATCTTAAGAAGGAGAGGAGGGGGAGGAGAGGAAGGAGACAAACTGAGACAACTTAAATTAACTCTTAATTAACTATAATTTCTGGCTAACCAACACTTCCACTTCCTCAACATGCCGTATAACAAACTTCTATGTCAATATAAATTGATAATGGGAGAGTTCTATGCTGAAGAGAGCTCATTGACAATCCCTCATGAAAGTAGCAGTGTAATCAGGCCCAATCTGGGAACAAATGCGCTAATGAGTCCCCTCTCTATCTTTGACTGAAAGAGCTGTGTGTACAAGAAAACATCTGGATGAAAAGTGAAAAATCCAACCAACTCTTTGGAGTTTTTCCATTCAGTTGAACAAGTCTTCATTGAGCATACTTTCTATGCAGAGTGTTGTGATGGACTGACTAGGTGCAACCTGACTATGGGAAATGACTAGTGACTGGCCTTGGGGTGTTTTCAATCTCTAGCCATTGAATAATCCAACAAACAGCTTTCAAACCCAAGAAACTATGGACAAAGTCAGAAAATATTCCTCTCTCTTTGAAATAGAAGTTAATGAGAACCAACTTAAAAATGAGATTTGTCATCTGCACAATATACCAATCCCCTGAAGGGCTGACTTTTAAATGTATCACTGATATGACTACAATAAAAGCTAACTCTCAGCAAGGGACCCTGCACTATCTCCCTAAAAAAATGGGGTGAAAACAAGAAATGGAATCATTGCTGATGCAGGGCACAAAATGATCATAGAACACTCTGACTAGGTATAATACCTTCTCAGAGTAGACAAAGTACTTATGCAGTCAGATACACACATTTCTCTCCTCCCTCCTGCAATGGTCAAATAAAACTAACCCAGTAACTTCTACAATAGGACAACATGCCCTGAAATATGCAAAAAAAAAAAAAAGTCGTCAGGTCAACAAGTATTTATCAAGGGATTATTCTGTGCCAGGCAATGTGCTAAATCCTGAAAATATAAACACAAGCAAAACAAAAATCCTTGCCTTCAAAGTTCTTACATTCTAATGAGAGAAGACAAGATAGTAAGAGGAAGCTGAAAAGAAAAATGGGGGGGGGGGAAGCTACTAGAAAGTATGGTTGCAAAGGACAGACAGAAGCATGACTGGTCTGGTTTCTTCCCCAAAATGAAGGTCCCATTAGGAATTCACCAGTGGCAGTTAAGGAAGTAGAAGGAGAAGGCAACTGAAGCATGGTTGCAAATCTGGTCTAGGCTCTTCTTCAAAATGAAGGTATAAGCTATGGTATGTAAAACATATGTACATGATCTTTGTCCTCAGGAAGCATTCAATATCCTTAGGGAATTCATTAAAACATGTGGAAAGTTAAATAACAACATATAATAGATGTCATAAAATAATATATACTCTAGTGGAGGACGAGAATAAATTAGATAGCACTTACTTTGTGCCAGGCACAACGTTAAGTGTTTCACAGATAGCATCTCATTTGTTCCTCTGTAAGGTGGGTGCTATAATGATCTCCATTTGATGGAGAGAGAGAGAGAGAGAGAGAGAGAGAGAGAGAGAGAGAGAGAGAGAGAGAGAGAGGTCAGGGTCACAAAGCTATTAAGTGTCTTAAGCTGAATTTGAACTCAGGTCTATTTTGATCCCAGGCACAGAACGCTGTCCATGGTGCCACCTTGCTACCTGAATTCAAAGGAGAAATTGATCGCTTTCCACTAGGAATGTTTAGGAAAGGCTTCTGGCAAGAGCCAGGATTTAAGACCTTGGCATACCATCACCAAATCATCAGGTTGAATTTAAGATCATCCTAGAGACCAGTTAGACCAACATCTTGATTTTTCAGATGCTCAAACTAAAGCGCAAAAGGATAAGTGACCTGCCTGTGATCTCATAGCTACAAAAAAAGTAGTGCTGGTATTAGCAAACTCAGGTCTTTTAACTTGAACCCCTCCTTGAAGAATAAGTAGAAGTAGGAGGAAAGAAGGTTTTTTTATATGTAACGAACAGCCTGCAGAAAAGCCTTAAGGATTGTCACATATATGAGGACATGTGTGTAGAACTGTGAGTAGTAGACCAATCCATCTGATATGTACATTGTCTATAGGGAAGTCATGAGAAAAAAGTGCAGGAAGTTATTTTTGATACAGATTTCAGTTTGTGGAAATTCAGGTTATGTCAGACATGGGCAGTCTACAAGTTGCTTGTCAAAGACCTGCAAAGGATTTGGCAGTACTCTCCTGTTTACTCTTCTGTGAATTGGGAGTAATAGCCCCTGAAAGGTAGGGTTATTGTGAGAATCCAATGAGATAATATTTGCTGAGTGTTTAGTAGGGTGTCTGGCACAGAGTAGGTACTACATAAATGTTTATTCCCATCCCTCCCCCACGCTGCACTCCAAAATTACTTCTCTCTTTATCTCTTACCCCAACACATACGAAATCAAAACTCCTTTTCTTTCATTAAGGCTGATTTCAGCTAGGAGGGAAGTGATCTGATTATCTAATTGATGTAATTTACACTGCCATGTGAATAAATGATAGACTAAGCCCTCCCAAGAGGAATTTACATTTTTAAAAAGGAGTTTGATAACTGAAATGAATTCCTAAATCATGCAATGCATGGTGGATATACTTTTGAATGTTCATTCATTTCCTCATCCACTGTAAACCACTCCTATGCCGTCCAAAGGAGCAGGGGTCAGAGACACGCTATCCAACTTCTAAAATGTCATCTGGCATGTTGATGTTAATAGGGAGGCAGTGATCAGGAGGATGATATTATGAAAGCAACATTTAGTATGATTAATGTAGCAATTCTTTCAGCTCACCAAACTCAAAACAGAGCTCCTTCTCCTCCCCTCATGATATGCCCCCCCTTTCCAACTTCCTTATTACTCTCCAGGGCAGATGTATGACATACCCAGTCTGTAGGAGGCATGCAGCCTACAGCACTCCCCAATGCAGCTCATACCAGATTAATATGCAATCGAGAAACACTTAACAAAATAAACAAAAACACAGTAAAATATAGATAATATTAGTATGTGAATTACTAAGTTAATATGCAGCCTTTTGGAAACCTTAGGTGTGGTTTAGTGACCATCATTTCTGTTCATTTGACACAACTACTCTAATAGTACCAATATCATCCCAGTCACCTAGGTTCTCATCCTCCATGTTGTTCTTGATTGTGCACTTGAAAAATTGCATTGCTTCTACCTTCACCTTGTATATATACTTCTCCCTAATCATACCACTTTAGTTGGTTTAGAACCAGTTTACCTCTCAACTAGACTATTGCGTCATAACTAGTCTCCTTTTTTAATAAACCTCTTCCCATATCCTCTACTCATTTGCCAAGGGTATTTTTCTTAAGTGCAGGTCTGACTTTATCTTTCCCATCCCTCACCCCTCAACACAACCAAAAACCTCCAATGAAATTCAATGACACCCTACTACTTCCAGGATCAAATATAAAACATGTTGGCACAAATAAAACTATTGATAACCTGTCCCCTTCCTATTTTTCCATGTTTCTCATCCTTTACTTCCTCTCTCCCCTACCTCCACCACTAGAGTCTACAATATAGCTGCACTGATCTTCTTGCAGTCCTTTAAATGTGAAAATCTATCTCTCATCACTGTGGCTTTGTATTGGCTGTCCGCCACACCTGGAATGTTCTGCCCTCTCATCTCTGCCTCTTAATTTTCTGGCTTCATTCAAGACTCAGCAGGAAGCTCATATTTCACCTTCTACAAGCAGCATTGCCCAGTCTCCTCTTCTAATAATGTCTTCCTTGTTCTGACTGTCTTCATCTACTGCCTTCATGAAGACAGGTGGGTAGATAGATAGGTAGATAGGTTGACAGGTAGATAAATAGATGATAGACAGACAGAGAAATAGATAGACAGACAGACAGATAGATAGATAGAAGATCGACAGGTAGATAGATGATAGACCGACAGACAGAGAGATAGATAGATAGATAAATAGATAGAGCTTGCATGTACTGAGTTATTTCTATTTATTTCCTCCATTGAAATAAGCATTCCTTGAAGTCATAGGGTATTTGGGGACTTTTTTAGTATCCTTATACTTAGTACAGTGCCTGGAATATAGTAAGGTGCTTAATAAATACTTGTTGACTTACTAGTAATGGTTTGGAAGTAAAAGAAATATACAAAAACTGACTGAGAAGGCTATTTCAATAATTCAGGTTTAAGGTGATAAGATCAAAAGTATAGAAAGGAACAGACAGATTTAGAAGAGAGCTATTTAAAGAAAGAATCAATAGAGTTGTCAACTTAGTATAGAGAAAGGTGAGAGAACAAAAATTACCCAATGTTTCCTTTCTATCTATCAAGGAAAATTTTCATATTATTTTTTCAGCTCACATTGTGTGATCATTTTAATATATTCATATTATTTATGTATAAAAGGCTTGAACTATGAGTATTAAATAACTTAATTATAAGAATTTTTCTAATAATGTATTCAAAGAAAACAAATGGCATATTGGATAAAGTAACAACCTTTGAATCAAAAAACCTGGGTTCTCATACTGACTGACTCTTTACCAGCTCTGGCAAAGTTCTTGTGGATAAGTCAGAGGACCTGATAATCTGAATTAGTAGAAGGTGGTTCCCAACAGTAGTAAAAAACACAGGTCAGCATTAAAAGATATATATGTACATTAAATACAACATATAAATATACGTATAGCATGTATTATATACATATATGTCTTCCCCTTCCCGCCAAAAAAATACCTCTTCAAAAAAGCATACTTTAATGAATTGACCATTCATTGGTTACTGTATAGAGGGGGTTATTGTTATTGATTAGACTACATGACCTCCGAGGTTCCTTTACAATTCTGAAATTCTATGAATCAAGTATTTATTAGATACTTACTGTATATCAGTCAATGTGTTAGGGACAGGGATAGTAGCAAAAATGAAATGGTGCTTACCTTCCAAAATCTCTCATTCCCCTGGAAGAAAACAACACATACACAGATAATTAAGGAGAAAACACATGGGAAATAAATATAAAGTGATTTGAGGATAGGGAAGAGCTCCACCAACCAAGGGAAATCAAAAAAAGAGGTGTCTTGTAGATGTTGATCCTTAAAATGAGTTTTGCAAAAGGCTATTTATTAGCTCTAAGAGGTAAAGGTAAGGAAAGAGAAAAGTGGAGACTCAATGGATCATCCCCAATTCAAAGCAGCAACTTTCCCTAATCAACCTTATTGATATAACAAGTCTGGGTTGTTTTCTGCAGATGTCAGATGGATTTTACTTGAAAGAATGGTGTTCTCTTGACTCTAGGTAGTCATTCCTATGTGTTGATAATCCAATTAGGAAGAAAGAAAAGTCTTTATCTTGTCCTATTTAGATTACTCTTACATTTCACGTGTTCCAAAATTCATTTTCCTTCTTACAAAATGTGTTCCTTGTTCCATAAGTGTTCCGTTGTTCAGTAAGGGATGACCTTTAAAAAGACTGTTCCATCTTCTTGAATGCCCCAAGAGTTTAAAGATTTAATGAATTTGGTGTAAATAAATTAGAAGTGAACATACTAGATTTTCTTTGAATTGCATCTAGTTTGAAAATGTAAAGGCAAAGAAAAGTTTCAACATACACACATACCCAGCAGGGATGTTGGCAGGTATGCATACATTTTTCTAATGGTGTATCCAATGAATTACTAATCCTCCCCTAAACACAAAACTGATTTCAGACACTACTGCTTTCTAATCTTTATTTGAGGAACTAGATGAATCAACTTCCCAATTCCAGTAGAGCATAACTTTACCTTGACTTTCAGCATAGTCAGTAGCAAAAATACATTCTGGTTTGGGAGACAGTAATCTGATCAAAGAGAAAGCTTTTCCTGATTTTCCTCATTGACTAGTGCTCTCCCTTCCACAAGAATACATGTGTTTAATGAATAAGAGGTGTCTCACTCATCCTGTTGGCCTCCCCAGTGCCTAGCAGAGTGCCTGACTCATAGCAGATACCTAGTAAATGCTTGCTGTGATTCAAAGAGCATTTTAATGTTGCCACAACTAGAACTAGTGGTATTCATCCTAACTTAAAGAACCCTCTAGCAGCATGACTTGTGTTTCAAAATCCTCAGAAGTCATAGCCTACTGTTCCTTTTTAAAAATAGACATTTCTTCCTTCTGTTGACAAGACTGAAAAAGCAAGGATTCTCTGATCAGAAATTCTCTCTGTTAATCCCTTATAATCGTAAATGCTACCTGACCATGAGCAATGAGAAAAGTATGACTTCCTATATTTCCAAAGAGGTACGTATATTCTATTTCAATTTAT
>CM053770.1:649082847-649189596 GCA_028658325.1 Potorous gilbertii | reverse complement strand
TCTGCTGGTTCTCAGGTGGGGGCAGGGCCGCCTCTCAGGCTCAGTTCCCTCAGGGGGTTTATACAGAGATCCTTTGTAGTGGAGCTGGGGTGGAGCTCTAGCCCGTTCTGGGAGTCTCTGGCCGAGCTGCCTCAGCCTCTGCCCCAGCGGCCGCTTCCCAGGGGGTCCGAGTCCCGGAGATCCCCTGCTCCCCTCTCAGCCCGTCTCTCTCACTGACCTGTGCGTCTGTAGGTGGAGGGACCTTCTCAGCCACCCGGAGATTCAGGTCCCTGACGCCTGCTGGGCTCTGCTGGCTCCTCTCAGTGCCGTGAGGCCGGGGTGGGGGATGGGAGCGCTCGGCCAGACAGGGCTCCGCTCCCGTCCGGGGTACCTTTGCGGTCGGTTTTTCAGGGCTCTCTGCAACGGAAATCTCCTTCACTGTGTTGCTGCGTGGCTTCCACTGTTCCAGAATTTGTCCGGAGTTCTTTTTACAGGAAATCTATGGGCTGTGGATTCGGAGCTAGCAAATGTGAGTCTTTCTACTCCGCCATTTTGGCTCCTCCCCCCACCAATTATGTTTTAATAGAGGTTAATATCTTTAATTTTTTATATTTCAGAAGCATACACCAAAAGAAAAAAAATGTTGGGGAAAGAGTTATTATACTTGGAACCTTACACTATGTATATCACAGGATGCTAAGGTATATCACATTAAAGGTATCACTTCATTGATTTCCCTGAGTACTTGATAGATCAACACTAAAGGAAGAGGAAGCTTACCTAACCAGGGGACAATGATGCTTCCCAATTATATGTTGGACCAGCCCTAGGGGGAAGTCATTCTTCCTGAATTTAAAGGATCTAGTTAACAAAATGTACCTTCACATTGTTTTTTTCTTCCTAATTCTACCCCTTGATGGTGATAGTTAATGTTTTTCCATCATAGATTTCCCTTACTTTAAGCAAATCTGATATGAAAATTCATTTTTGTAAAAGAGAGGTTAGTAGTAGCACTTTCCCTTTTCACCTTTCCAAAGGATTCCTGCTGGTCTCCCTTAAAATAGTCAACTTGCCTAGGGCATTAACACCTGATTTCCTTACCAAAATTCAATTTGCATGCAACTTTGCAGAAGTATATCTATTGTATAAAGCTAGTTATACTTTATTGATATTTTTATTGCTGTGTTAATGGTGTCATATGCTGTTTTCTATTTCAATCTTTATTCTTGTCACAAGACAAATCTAAGGGTCTTTACTATTCTCTGATTTCTTGAAGTATAATCGACTAGCCTGCCCTTGTTATTATTTTATAATTTAATTGGCCCATTTACTATCCCACTTCCTTTCATTTTTACAGCCTATTATTCTCTGGCCAATGTATATTCCCGACACCGCTGAGTCAATCACACCCTGTGATTTGGAAGGGAAGGTTTTATTTTATTTCAGAGCGATAAGCGAACATTCTGATAAATTACCATCATGAACAAAGACAGGAGAAGGCCGTCAGCACACATTTACTCTGTCTGCTGATGAAGATGCTAATGTGAGAAGGAAATGGCCTGCTTTAATTCAATCTAAAAATTGTAATTTCATGGATGGCCTTCAGACCAAATGCATGGTATTCAAAATGTGATTACTTATTTGAAATAATTTTCTTAAATTTCATTTAGCCAGAAAGTCATCAGAAGGAAAGTAAATGAATGAGATCCTCATGTTCTGCTCCCTACTAATTCAGTACACAGAGTGATTTCCTTAGCACATTAATCAGATAGTGGCATACTAATTCAATATCACTCAGTTACTCCAGGTCTTTTACTCCTAGCTTCAGATACAAAAGTACTGGGCACGTTTTGCCTCAGACAATATCTCATTTTGTGAGTCCTTCAACATTTTCAGGTACAAGAATAAGAAACCAATGTTATTTTCCTCACATATGGCTGATGGCTAGCATGAAAAAGCACGCAAATTGCATACTCTAAAAATAATACACTCATTCATTGCTGATGTAATTGCAATGGTAGACCATCTCTGGAGCTACTTGACATGATGCTGTTAAAGTTACAAAAATAATCATATCTTTTAACCCAATCATTTCATTCAGGGAAATATACTTGGAAATTGGCGGCCAAAAAACCCCCCAACAACAACAAATGAACTAACATTCAATAGATTTGCCTAAGAGTACTGTCTGTAATTTTTAAAACTTGTAAGCAACTTAAATTGATATCAAACAATGATGGAACAATTAAATAAATTATGATACAATCAACTGACAAATAATGTAATGTTAATACTGAGAAGTCTCATAAATGAAAATAAAATTGTAAAGACCTTTTGGAAATGGAATGAAAAAAGAAAAAAATCAGAACCCAAAGTGCACACGCTACTATTTTCCCTTTGGAAGGAAAAAGGAATGAAAATTAAATAACCAAAAATTCCGATGAAGATTTATGAGGATTGACTGCTAGGTTGCTGTGATATTTTATGGGTTGAGTTTGACTTATTGAATGTTAATAGTTACAAAGTAAGCTTAATGGATCACACTGATGCTTAATATTATTTATCATAACTGCCTACTGAATTGACTTACATCAAGTAAAAATCCCAAATTTTAGATTACAAATGCTGTAATGTTTTATTTCTCATCAAGTTCAAAAGTTAAAGGTTGCATGATTGTATCTACCAAGTTATTCAACCTCCTATAAAATGGAATAGGATATCAAAATTCAACTAAAAATATTTATTGAGGACCTATTATGTAGAAGTTCTTATGAATATATTTGCGATAGAAAGTTTAAAAATGACATGGTTCCTGCCCTCAAGGAGCTGTCTGTGAATGGAGCAAAAGTGAGAAAGATAAGTCTCCACAATTTATTAGACATGTTATCTTTGAAAGTTGCTTTGGGCAAATAGCAACAACAATAACCTTATAGCCATTCTGGTGATGAACTAGTCTGCAAGTCAAATATAATCAAGAAATATTTATTAAATATTTGCTGCATTCTAGGCACTGTGTTAAGCTGGTCCTCAGTTAACACACATAAAGTTCCTCTCTTGGTGACCTTTTGGCCACAGAACCTGCTTTCACTGGTATAATCATTGTATAACTAGGGTCATTTCCAAGCTATAATGAGATGTGGGAAGAGAATGACTCAAACATTATTGATTGTTTTCATAAAGATTAGCTATGCTTAAATAAAATTAAAACCTTAGGTAAAAGAACTAAAAAGTTCCATGTAAGTACTGCCCTGCTAGCTGCCATATGTATGTGTGTGTATATGGATATATATATATATATATATATATATATATATATATATATACACGTGTGTGTGTGTATGAGTGTATGTATATAAGTGGATGTATGTATAGGGGTGTGTGTGTACACATAGGCTTTCTATGTCCAATATTCATTTCTCTGCTTCTTTGGTTTGGTTTTCTTTTTCCAACAGTTCTGAGAGTCCACTAGGAGATAAATTCTGTCTTCTGACTCTGGACTTTTGCAAAAGGGATAGCTCTTGTCTGGAATGATTTCTTTCTCACCTATACTTCTTAGAATCTTTTTCAAACTTCATGTTTTTCCAGTGGAAAGAATATTGATTATATAGTCACAAGTCTTATATTCAAATTCTGTCTCTCAGTGATCTTGGACAAGTCAACTAACCTCGCTGGGCCTCAGTTTCCTCATTTATAAAATGAAAAGGTTGGACTGTATAGCCTGTGAGGTCTCTTCCAGTTTTACAATTCTATGGTTCTATGATTCCATGTCCAAAATTAAGGATGGAAGGAACGAAGGAAGAAAGATGAGTGGAAGGAAGGAAAAAAGGAAGAGAGTAAGGAAGGAAGAAAATAAAGGAGGGAGGGTAAGAGCAAGGGAAAAAGAAAGAAAGGATGGAAGGAAAGAATAAAGAAAGAGAAAAGTGAGATAGGGAGAGAAAAAGAAATCTATAATATGATATTCCTCTCATGGATGATTCTATGTGACAAAAGTAGACAACAGATAAAGAGATGAGCCCAAAAGTGAACCCAAGGACTAACAGAGCCCGGGTTACCTTTGGGAGGTTGTAACATTTTGTTGATGACTCCAAGCTTACCCTTGAAAGAAAGGCTCATCTTTTTATTACAAACATGCTTTCAGAGTTGCTGTATGGCTATGAGACAGCAAACCCTACTTATAACAAACAATTTAAACTGAGAATCTCCCAAAGGGAATCTTCAGCTTAGTGGGCATGAGTAGACTGAAACACATTATAAGTAAGGAATTAGAGAAGAGAAATAAATTCAAAGATGATATCACAGGTAGGTACACATGAGAAAGAAGATTGCCTAGGCATGCGGTGGGAGCTACAAGGAACTTTTTAGTCATCCACTCATTTCAGAAGTATTTATTACTACTACATGCCAGACTCTGTGCTAGGCATTAGTGAGCCAAGACAAAAAAAAATGAACCAGGATCTCAAGAATCTTATATTCCACTGGGGGAGACCACACACACACACACACACACACACACACACACACATTGAATACCTGAAAAATGTATTCAAATTACAGTGGTTGTGTAGCCCCATGTCCTCCTTTAGTAATCTTGTTATTTCAGTACAGCTTGAGACATGCCTCCAACATATTATGTTTTCTCCATGAGATGAAGTCATATACATGGGAGAAAATCACAAAAGATGGGCAGGCACAAATGGGTCTTTATCTGTATCACTGGATAGAATATTCACATCCCAGAGATCACATATCTAAAGGGGTAGTGGTTTATTTAACTAAGCCTTCTAAAACTATAAGTTACAGATGACTTATAGATCAGTATTTGTGGATAGAACTTCCCTACTGGGAATCCCTCATGCCCCTCTCCTTTAGCCCCTATTAAGTTCAAGTGCATGACTAAAAAAACCCAAAAACACCCAAACAAATAAAACCTTAAACTATTCAGGGTCTGACTGATGGTACTATTTTAGAGCTCCTTTCAGAAAAGCATTAATTAAATCAACCAGTATTCATTAAGCTCCTACGTTGTACCAGGAACTCTGTTATAAAGAAGATCCAAACTAGTTCCTGCCCTGAAGAAGCTGATAATCTAATAAAACAATAGGTAAGTAACTATTTATAAACCAAATACAATAGATTCAAGATAAATTGGAGATAATATCAGAGGGGAGACATTAGAATCAAGGGCCATCAGGAAAGGCTCCTTGCAGAAGCTGGGAGAGCTTGAAATTAGCCAGGGATTCCAGGAGATAGGCACAGTCTGAGAGTGTGATGATAAACATCTCAGTTCCAGATATTTGACCCACACCTACTCATGGAGACAATTTGCTCTTCCTACTCACAAGTAACCCTGGGAAATCCTCCTGTAGTAGAAAATGGAGGTTTTTAATACATACTGACTCAAAGCTAACCAGGGTGTTCTGTTTCTAAACTGTTTGATTTGAAAGACAAGTAGAACCAGCCATATTTCCTGCATCTCAATTTTGTCACTAGTGATTCAGATTACCCAAATGTGATGTACGGAAGGATGAGGCATTATATATGTATTTTGTCAAAGGATTATCTGAGCATGAATATCACCCACTGAGCTATTCTAGGCCTCAGCCAACAAATCATGCTGCAGATTGCCCTAAGTTTAAACCAAGAAGGATCAGTAGCTCTGCTCCCCTGCAGGGCCCCTTCACATTCCCAGGCAGTTTAGGATTTGTTCAAAGCTTTAGAAAATTACAAACAAAGGCAAAACATGGGAGTGAGATTTGCAGGCTGATATGAGGCTGAATAGAAAGAGGTCTAGTGTCCAGCAACAGGAAGTGATTTTTCCATTGAATTCTGCTCTGGTTAGATCATACCAAAAGTATCCGTTTCAGTTATTATCAGCCCATTTCATTGCAGGCTAACAAAGTTGTAGAAGGATTTGGGGAAGATGCAATAGAACATATGTCGATTGTTTAGTCATTCAATTAACAATTATTAAACACCTCACATATACCAGACAGCTAGGTGGTGCCATAGTGCATAGAATGCCAGGCCTGGAGTCAGAACAACTTCATGAGTTCAAATTTGGCCTCAGACACTTACTAGCTGTGTGACACTGGGCAAGTCCCTTCACCTTCTTTGCCTCAGTTTCCTCATCTGTAAAATGAGTTGGAGAAGGAAATGGCAAACCACTCCAGTATTTTGACCAAAAAAACCCTAAATGGGGTCATGAAGACTCATACATGACTGAAATGACTCAACACCAATAAGGATACAAAGAAATGCAGAAGACAGTTCTTCCTCTCAAGGAGCTCCCAGTCTAACACAAGAGACAGCATTCAAACAAATATGTACAAATAAGACAAAAATTAAAAAGAATTAAATCGGTCTTGATGCAGAAGCTGGAACTTCTGGGAAGGATTACAAAGGGAAAGCCTTCCAGGTATGAAGGACAGCCAGTGGAAAATTCCCAGTCAGGAGATGAAATTTCTTGGGAAAGGAACAGCAAATATGCCGATATCACTGGTTTACAGAATATGTCAGGGTGAGAGGAGAGTTAAGTTATAAAAAGATGGAAAAGTTAGAGAAGTCCAGGTTATAGAAAGTTTTAAAAACCAATCAGAATACTTTATACGAAGATAACCGAAAGCTGCTGCAGTTTGTTGAAAGGGGGAGGGATGTTGATATGGTCAGACTTGAACTTCAGGAAGTTTGGACAGTTGAGAAGAGAATGAATTGAAATGGAGAGAGATTTGAGGCAGGGAGAACATACAGTAAACTATTCCAATCATCCAGGCATAAAATGATGAGAGCCTGTACCAGGGTAAAGGCAGTGTCAAAATGGATGAGGGGATATATAAAAGAGATACTATGAAGGTTAAAAGGACCAGTCTTGACAACTGGATATGAGGGAAGGAGTGTGAGAAAGAATGAGCATTTGAGGATGACACATAGGTGGAGAGCCTGGGTGACTAGGAGGGTGATATCCTCCACTATAATAAGAAAGTTAGGAAAAGAGGAGGACATAGAAGTCAAAGATAAATTTAGTTCTGGACATGTCGAGTTTAGCATGTCTAGGAGACATCCAGTTTTTGATGTCTAATATAAAGTTTGGAGGCTCAAATTTTGAAGTCAGGACTACAGAAATTTGCCAAGAGAGTAAAAGGAAATTCTCCAGCTTTTGGGTAGCACCAACATAAGGAAGAGCACAGCTGCACAGGTTGGACAAGAATGGGACAGATCTTCCATCATTGGAATGAGTTTGGACATTGGGGAAATCACAAATCCAAATACTCCATTGGAATATTGAAATAAAGGAAAATTTCTAGCAATTCAAGTTATCCAAAAGGGAAATGGGTAGATGAGAGATAATCAGTTCTCCTTCATTAGATATCTTCAGCAAATGATGAATAGCCATTGTCACGTGTATTATGCAGCGCATTGTTGTTCAGTTATGGACTGGATTAAATAGCCAAAGAAATCCATCTCTGGTTCCAAGTCTGAAATTCTATGATTCTGATACTTGGCTTAGCAAACTACGATCTGAGTAACTTTGTCCCCAAGTCACTGAACTTCCCTGATTCTTATCTGTTTCTTAGATCAATGATTGGTCCCTCACAGCTCTGAATTTATGATCCTGGGAAGTTTGAGTTCAAGCTCGGATTCTTCTCCATACCGCTATCAGGTCTCTTAATCTCTGATCATGAGAGGCGTATTGCCTAAAGACACAGACCTACCCATGAAAGGACATATTGACTCAGAAGGTAAGATGCAGCAGTCCCTTAATTCATAACAAGGCTTCCAGGATGACAAACACTTTGTTCCCTGTTCCTAAGACTTTGTATGGCTGAACAGCCTGGATTAGAAAACAAGACGTCCCCAGGGACAGACATAACATAAGGGAATATAGATACTGGCCAAAAGGGAGATTCACCTAGAAATATCAAATTCCAGTGGCTCTACAATGCTGGCAATAAAAGATTTTACCTTGTTTTCTTTGCTCATTTTAGGTCAACTAATTGCAACCATAGCATAATAGGTTAGCTTATTTCATTAATGGGATCTGTGATTTCATTGTCCTATGGGAATCCTCCCAAGGAAACTACTATCAATATAGATAGCAACTTCCCTGAAATTTATTATGTTAGAGCAGAAGTTCATATCCTGGGATCAATGACCAATGAGGTCTGTGGATAGATTTCAAGGGTTCCATGAACTTGGTTGGAAAAAATTACACCTTTATTTTCACTAACCTTTGATTTCCTTTGTAATTATATGTATTTTATTTTATGTATTTAAAAGCATTATTCTGGGAAAAAAAGGTCTCTAGTTTTTGCCAGAATGCCAAAAAGAGTCCATAACACACAAAAAAGGTCAAGCATGCCTGGAAAAGAGTTGCCTGAAGGCATTGAGAGGTGAAGTAATTTTCCCAGGGTCATACAGTATATATCAGAGCCTGGCTTTCTATATGTTATACCTTTCTGTTTCTTAGGCAAACTTATAATGGAAAAGAGGAGAGGGGAGGAGAAGGGAAAAGAGGGAGAGAGAGAGAGAGAGAGAGAGAGAGAGAGAGAGAGAGAGAGAGAGAGAGAGAGAAAGGAAGGAAGATCCTTTTTTTCCCAGATTTTATATGGTAACTACAGATAGGTCCAGAGTAAAGTAAAATTGATGCCCTCCTCCAGGTTAGTAGAAACAGTTACTGCCTTCCTGCCCACACCTCAACTGACTACCTCTCATTATGATACAGCTATACCATCACAGGCAAGTCACTTAACCTCTATGAATTGCAATTTAATCTTGGGAATGGGAGTAACGATGCTGGCATTAGCTACCAACTAGCATTTCTTTGAGGAAAATCTTTCGTAAACTTCAAAACAATACATAAATGTGAGCTAGTATTATTTTCCCAACAGTACCAATATATGAAAGGAAGCCCAGTGCTTATTCTCTGTCCAGCCCCCTGAGAAGTCAATACTGTAGCCGACAAGTCAGAATATATGTTAGATTGGATTTTTTTAAGATGGCACAACCCAGGCAACAGTCTCATTTACAAGGTATGATCGGGTTAGCAACGTGATTCAGGGAGCTGAGGCTAGGGATCCCAGATATTCCCCAGGCTGCTGAGAGGGTGACTTAAGTTTGCCAGCAAGGTGAGGGGGTTAATTGAGAAGGAACTTCTTGCCCTGTTTTTCCTGCTCTTGGTAATGCTGGACCTCGGGGCTCAATGTAATGGAATGTGATTTAGGCTCCTGAATGTGCTAATTTTGTAATTCAGGTGTCCTGTGGAGAGACTGTGTTCATGCCAGCTGCCTGGGGAATTAAGTTCAGCTGATTTCTGTGTAGGAGAAAAATTGTACAGTAGAGAGCTCTAGGCCAAAATTGAGGAGAAATTTAAATTCATTCCCCCCTCCCCTTCTATTTAATTCAAAGTAGGGGAAACAGGTCATCTCAAGGGGAATCATGCAGGGCTCCCAAAATCTTGCTATTTTATGTCAGTTTCCACAAGCTGGGCTTCTATATCAATGTAAGCATAATGTGATTCCCTTGGAAGCAGCTTCCCATTTGTTATTTCCATCATTCCATTCATCTGGTTTACTGTCTTATACTTGGACTGGTTCCTTCGCATTTACTCTCCCAGACTCCCTATTCTCTTGCATTTATTTTCCTAAACAAATACTTGCATGTGTGTCTTGAGCTTTGGGGCATCCTGTATGGATGTGTTGTTTCAAAGCTAAAGCTAGAGATTAATTCCTCTATAAGCAATGGTTACGTTCAATATCTATATTTTTTTTCCATGAGAAAATTTCTTAACTGACATATTGTCTAGGTCCCAAATGCTAACTTGTATTTCAGGTTTAAAGAAGCTTGAATTTGGTTAGTGTCGCATTCAGTGAAGGTCAAAGATATTTGGAAAATAAAAATGACATTCTATTTTGTCACAAAGAAGCAATGGCAGATAGATTCAGGAAGACCAAAGCCCTCTTGAAACTTCCCTGTTGGCTTTATGTGCTTCCCTTGTGTCTCCCTCTCTGCAAGTTCCTCTGCAGCTCTCTCTCTGACTCCCTTGGTTGCTATCTCAAGCTCAGAAGCTCTGTCACCACTTCTCGATCTCTGGGGTTTCAAGGTTTCTTGTGCATCTGTACAGGCTTCATCCCCAATGACCCAATTCTCTTAGTATATAACTAAAGTTTTCATCTCTCTTCTTGATTTCAGATCTCTCTGCCACATGTGTCTGCTCCTATTTAATCTTCCTGAGTCTAAGGGTAGGGCTCAGATCTAACAGTCATAAGCCAATCAATTATACTCAATAAGGTGCCAGTGAGTCAACTAGTGACACAAGCCAAGGACACTTCTGACCCCTGATCAAAGATATTTCTCACAACCTAAACATATCAATGTGCTATCAGTGGGGATGATTCTGTCTTCCATAGAGACATCTTTAAATCAAAACAATATTCTCATCCTTTGACTTTATTAAGTTGATAAAACTACTTCTGGTCACATACCCAATGGCCTCCACGAGTTAAAGATTTGAAGTCCTTGCAGATCAAGCCAGGATTCCCTTAGACATTCTAGCCAATTTTTACCCTTTGTGGAAATGTCCCTATGGAAGTACTAAGTCCCTACAATGTGACATAGCTTAAATTGATCAGAATAATCTTGGTTATACTGACTATGTTAATATATCATGGATGCTAATGAAATACATAGGTTATTACCTATGGGGAGGAGGAAAATTCTTCTTCCCAATCTTGACTTATTATATGACTCTTCAGGACTCTTTCAAATACTAGCTTTTTAAAGAAATTTTCCTTGAGCCTCATAACTTGAAAGGATTTCTTTTTCAGGAAATTTTATTTTATTTGCATTCCTCTTAGATATACATTGTCCATATGCCTTGGGTGGAGGGGGATAGGAAAGGGGGGAAGTATTTATTATATTTGGCATATTGCAGATACTGAGCTAAATGCTTTATAGATTTAATTTAATTTGATATTCCCAACACTGTGAGGTAGATATTGTCATTATCTTCATTATATAGCTGAAAAAAAACTGAATCAGACAAAAGTGAAGTGACTTACTAGAGTGACACGGTATCTAAGATCAAATTTGAACTCAGGACTTTCTGACTCTAGACCCACCACCCTAATCATTGTTTGAGCAATTGCTTCTACTCTCTGTAATACTGTCAGTTACTTGAGAATAGGAATTGTGTTTTATTTAACTTTGACTCTCCTCCAGAACTAAATAAACACAGTGTTTTGTACACAGTAGGTACTTAATAAATGTCTCTTAATTGAAATAATAAAGGTATCAGCAAAAGAAATAAAGGACATAATGTTTTCTTTTATTAAGCAATTCAAATATTTGCCTAGTACTTCATTTTGTTGAACATAGATTATAGTATATATCTAACACTGATACAGGAAAATAATTTTCCTTTTAGGTCACTTTGCTGGAGTCAAATTAGCAATAAACTCTTTATTAATTTCTTTTTCCTCGTTACCACCCTGAGAACATTTTTGGAGATGAGTAGTCATGGTAAATTATTTTTATAAGATTGATTTAAAATCCTGCAGCAAACTGATGTCTGAACCCTAGAAAAGCTTTGTAAATGAAAAACCACGGTGAATAATAAATAATAAGAAAAAAGAATATGTTTTACTCTTATTTTGGGTCTTTCCTAGTGATTCTACCACGTGGCTTGCTTTCACTAAGTAGATACAAATGTATTATTTTTGCACAGTCTTTCAAGTGAATTAAGTGAAGGAAGTCACTATTTCAGGAAGCTTGTAGATATTAACAAGCATGGACTCAGAATCCATTAGCAGTGACTCTTGATGGGGTCAGTGCTGAAGAGGGTTGGAAATTTTCTAACTTTATTACTTTTGTTGTTACTTGGAGTCTGTTTTCAAGGGGAGGGTACATCAAAGAAACATGGAATCATAGATTTAGAGCTGGAAGATATTTTAGAGACCATTGGGTCCAACTATCTCATTTTAAAGATGAGGAAACTGAGACCTTGAGAGGTAGAGGGAGCTAGTAAGTGTTTGAAGAAGTGTTTGAAGTGTAAGATGCTTCTAAGTCCAGAGCATCTATCTACTATGAAGCTCAAAGACCCCTAGACTGGAACATATGAAAGAATTCCCTTGATGGTCTTCAGAGTCTTGTGATAATATTGTTGAAGAAGATTATTTGTATTAGAATTAGAATTGTTTGTATTCTTTTAATAGTCCCAATGCTTGTTGTATTTTACTGTTGATTTATTTTTATCGCATCCTAAGCATTATTTTCTCTGTCATGCCATTTATATGACTTGAAGATTCATGGCATCTTTAAAAAGGGGGGCAGAAGAGCTTTGCACTATGTAATATTTAAGAATCACTATCAGTGTTTCTACTCAATTCAATCCGATTCAACTAAAAGAAAGCTCTTCCTATGTAAAATGTCTGTGCTAGATGCTGGGGATACAAAAACAAAAATTCCTGGACTCCAGGAGATTATTGAGGAATCCATTAAGTACACAAACAAATGTGACAAATATGCAGGGCAATTTTGGAGGGAGAAGGAGCAAATGTCAAGGGGAGATAGGAAAGGATAAGGAAAAATATATAGGATATGGACCTAGAAGAAGCTGTGGGTTCCAAGAGAAAAGGTAAGGGCAAGAATCATTCCAAGCACAGAACTGGGAGAAAGAACATTGTGTACGCAGGAAATGAGCCAGTTTGAATGGAAGGTACCATGAGCACTGTGTGATGAATTTAACATGAATATTATAAGTCACTGAAGATGAATTAAACATTTTGGATAGAAAGAGTAGATGAAACTTACTTCTCTCTGCTGAGTTCATGAAGTTATGGTTTTGTTCAACTGCTTACACAATTCTTGCCTTTATTGCCTAAAGTACAGCCATCTCAGTTGCATGGGACCACTCACCATTTCGTTCCACCCCTCCTGGCATTGTAGAATGGTTTTAATAGGGAATTATTAAAAGTTATGTATATATATGTATACATTTAATAAACATTCATCAATAGATGAAGGATCTATGATTTTGGTGGCATGGAAACTCCTTCTGTCAATGTAGATTGAAGTTTATCCATGGTTTCATAGAAAAAAATAATTGGAAGGCTGCCTGAGGCTTTGGAAGAAAAGTGACTTCTCCAGAGCTAGCTAGTATCAATATTTGAACCCAGGTCTTTGGAACATCAAATGCCATCCTCTATACACTAAGTCATATTGCTTCTCATGCTTACAATAATAATACTAACAACTCATTTTGGGTATGTTAAGGTTTATAAAGCACTTATCTCACACTATATCTGAAGCGCAGAGTACAGTGTCATACAGATAGTATATTATTGAAGTTGTCACTCAGAGTTGGCTCTTGTGACTCCAAGACAAATCTTTCTGTTATACTGGGCTTTCTTTGACACAGAAGTTTTTGTGATTAACACTGAGAATATTATATAAGACACGTCTCTCACCTCGTGGAGTCTAGAAAAGGAATAAAACATATATAACACTAGTAAAAATTACAAAAAATAAAATATGATGAATTCACAATAGAAGTGAAAACAAGGTTTTCTTTTATGTGATATTTGAGAGAGTAAAGCTCATCACCAGATGGGATCATCAAAGAAGGCTTCCTGCTGGAGGAAGAATTGGACTGGAATTTAAAAAAAAACAATATCTCATCTTGGTTAAAATATACAATTGGGATCAAAATGGCATGTGGTAGGGTCGCAGAGACTAAGTGTTTAACCATTAAATAATGTTTGAATGAATTATAATATATAGACATAACAGGACAATATTAAACATGAGTTGAAGGGAAGCTAAGAATTCTAGGACATGGAATACAAATTCATTACAAGCAAAATCCACAGGCTATGCAAAGACATGTTGGAAGGAGATGGAATGTGGATTTTAGGGACTTGACTAGAGTGTACAGTTTATGAAGAGAAGTAGTGGGAAATATGCCCAAAAACATAAGTGGAAACTGGATTGGGAAAGAATTTACATGCCTGGCTGACAAGTCTGTATTTTAGCCTAGAGACAATAGGGAAAGTTATTGAGGAAGTGATTTGATCAAGTCTATGCCTTAGTAACATCAATGTAGTAACTGTGTGGAGCCTTGGAGAGAGGAACAATGGGAAGAAAGGCGGTAATCAAGAGGCTGTTTTAGTCCAGAAGAGAAGTAAAGAGAGGTAGCTTTTATAACGGATGGAATTTTGGATCTTCAGTTAGGAAGGTCTGGGTTCAAGTCCTACTTCAGACACTTACTAGATACTTAATACTGGGCAAGTCAATAATATCTCTTGACCTTGGGTTTTTAATATGAAGGGATTGGATGTGTTGACCTCTAGGATTCCTTCCAGATATGAAGTTTTTATCCCTTGAAATAGAGAATTGACCTTGTGATCAGAGAAGATGGGCAGGACACAAAGGGTACCATGGAGGGAGAACCAGCAACACTAGATAACTGATTACCTACTGGGTAAGAGAAAGGGGGGATATAAGAATATCTGAAGTTTCAAGCTTTAATGACTAAAAGGATTCCAGAAATATGAGATTTGGGAGGAAGGGAGAGTTTAACAAGGATAAAAGCACTACAGTTTTAGAGCCAGAAAGTCATCTAGTCTACCTGTATAATTTTACAGATGAGGAATTTTGAGTAACAGAGAGGTTGTGATTTGCCCAGCATCATACGGGTGGTAATGAGATGGGACTGGGTTGAAAACCCAATCAGGCACTCTTCAACAGGACCACTAATGACTGGAATTTAAGGTTTAAGATGTTCATGGGACAATTTGATGGAGATGTGCAAGAGATAGTGGTAAGGTGGGTCTGGAGTTGAGCAACAAGACTGGGGATGCAGAAATGTGAGAAAAAAAACTTAGAATCACAAAAGTGCAAAGACTCACCCCTGAACACAAGACTAATAAATTTCAGAGGTGATTCAAATCCAGATTTACATCAGTTTGACTAAGACCAATATGATTTTTTAAAAATCTGCTCTCCAACTATTAGCCAAATGATACACATATAACTTAAGTATGATAGAATTCACAGGGTATAAATTACAGATGAGAAGAAATAGTCCTTTTATGTAACATGGGGGAATTGGATTACATTGTCTGTAAGGTCCCTTCCAGCTGCAAATTTGTTATCAAAGCATGGACTGTCTCATCTCTTTTTGTATCCTCTGCACTAAGCACAGAGTCTGGCACATAGTAGGGATGAAATGAATGTTGGATGACTGACTGATGGTATGTCAACTCTATTAGCTATTTCAGGATATTAATGTGCCTTCTTTCTCCCTTCTTTCTCTACTTTCCCCATACATACCCCCCAGTATAAGATCAAGCTTCTCCTACATCTAGTTAAAACATTTTTACAAAACCAAATGATCTAACCATATTTATTGAACTTGCTGAGATTGGATATTTGGAGGAAAGGTTCAAATTGAAAATATACTATATAAAGGCTGCAAGGCAGACTGAAAAGAAAGAATAAGAAAAAAATGTGAACCTTAAATTGGCGAGATTGGTGAAGTAGACTGGGGAAAGATGACTGCCCGATAGATTTATTGTGAGCAAATGTGACTAGATGGGTGTATGTGAAGCTTTTCCATTTCAACAAACCTCCACCACTGTAATCCCTAAATCCAAAGTAATCTTCTGTAAAGTACAGGGATACTTAAAAGCTCAAATGAGAATTAACTTCCTGGTGGACAAAGAAGACCAGCCTGTGAAAACAGATTTCTGACCTGGAATTAAAGGTGACTACTTTCAGAAAGAAGTGGGTAGGCAAGCATAAAGACATTATTAAAAACAAAACTAAAAAAAAAAAAGACCCAATCCTTAAATCTGAGTGGGTGGAAAGAAGAGCAAGAGTGCTGCAATTTTAACTAATGGACACCCACCTTCTTATAGCAAGAGTCCAAAAAGAAAAAAAACATCACAGTTACGGTAAGAGATGGTAGACCATTATTTTCTCATTTGAAGCCATATTTCATTTTCTTCGGATAAGTTCACCAAGATTTGGAGGTTTTCCTAACTCTTTAAACATTTTTTCCTCTTTTTATTTTTTATTTTGCAATTTCTTCTTTGAATCCAGCCCCTTTCATGAGATAAACAGATCTTAGTCTCTGTCAAGCCTGACCTTCCAATGACTTCCTATTACCCCTGCTGGGAGAGTTACTTTGTATCCAAATCCCCAATTTGCCTCCTCTCCCTTTACAGATGATGTCTTGAAAAATTCAGGAATACTCCCAGCAACCCTGTGTTGCCTATTGCCTTCGATCTTTTCTAGGAAATGATTATTCTTAACTCCTATAGCCTTTATTTTCTTGATACTACCCCATGCAGCATAAATATGTATCAGTGTGCATATATATATGAATATATATGACCCTAGTTCTCAAAATTTGGTGAATCTGACATGCCCTTGATTTACAAATATATATATGTTTGTATGTATGTTTGCATGTATATTTGCATATATATGTGACCTCAGTTCTCAGAATATGGTCTGACATGCCCTTGATATACACAGACACATATATATGTATGTGTGTGTGTATACATTTGTGTGCGTGATTGTCTCTGTGGATATATATACTATTTGTATACAAAGTTTTAAATTTTATTTATATTTTTTGAAAATGTAAATTTGTTCCAGTGTGATTGATTTATTAGGAAACATCTTGAGCATATTTCGAATTTGCCTCTGTCAGATTTCTTCCATAAGAAATAGCAAGTGAAGGCAGAAAATTGTACTATTTCAAAATAACTCACAACCTGCACCCCTTCCAAAGCTGACAAGAGAAGTCAGGTCTTTCTCAAGGTCAAGGTCCATATTTATTACAGATCTGGTGTTACAGGACCTGTGGGCAGAAGAAAGCTGATACACACACACGCACGCACACACACACACACACACACACACACACCACGCATTTGCTACCATGGTGTTACCCCCTGAGGCCCCTGCTGGGGGCCTGTCTAACTTACTCCCACAGACTAAAGGGTCGAAAGATCAGTCCCTAGAGGTCAAAGTCACTACCACTATTTACCATAATATTTATGTATTTCTTAATCATTTAACATACATAGAACTGTACTACTGTGATGAGAAAATATTTTATTTTCCTCCTCCAATCACTAGTTGCCAATAAATTACATCAGAGAAGGGGTCTCCTGTTGTAACAGGGGAAAGCCCACCAATTCCAGACCAGGAGACAGAAACCCTGGGTTCAAATACCATCTCCCAAACTTCCTAGCCATTTTACCCTGGGCAAGTCACTTATGTTCTCTAAGTCTAAGCCTCTTTTTTCAGACTTGACCACACTAAAAGTTGCTATAATATTTCTAATAGTCAATGATGTATGCTCTTTAAAAACTATGATTTTTGAACATTTCCCTGAAGTAATAACCACTCTTTAAAAAAAAATCACAGAATTAAAAATGCAACCCAATGGAACCATGAAGCACACAGGTGTAGGACGGGAAAATCAGCACTCAAATGTCAATGACATAATGAAAGTTTGAGAAGCCAGATCAAGGGAGTTTCATCTGGTCATGGGTACCTATCCTGCATCAGCCTGGTATCTCTAGAACACATGATTACTGCCATCACTTATCTGATTTCCTCTGCAAAATTCTCCTTCGGTGTTTCATTGTGGCATAGAAATGATCCTGAGGTCCAGAATGTTTTCCCAAACTGAGCACAGGGGGATCAACCATGTCAGAATGGTTTCAATGACAAACCAGTGACAGATCTGATTTCTCATCTAACAACCAGTCTGGCTCAGTTTAGGGAGTCCCATTTCTTTGTTTCTTTCAGGGTGATGACTGTTTTGGGCACAGCAATGCTCACAAACCTTTTTCCAAGTTATGGAATGGCTTGTGATTTGCAGCCGTGAATGAGACACTCACAAAGCTAAAAACCTGGTCTCCTGAAGTATTGAAGAGACTGATAAACAGATTGGGACGCATTTCCTTCTCAAGTGATTTTATTTGTTCAGAAATTGTCTATAATAGTAACATGATGGAAATACAAAAAGAGTTATTTTAGCCCATACTTTTTTGTACATAAATTTGGAGGTGGGGTGGGGAGAGTAGGGGAAGATTACACTGCTCTACTTAGACCACTATTGAAACATTCAAGAAAAGCAGGTTTAATGAATGGATATGGAAAATATCAAAACGCTTTGGGGAATAAAAAAATGAAATTTAATGTGAGGTAGTTGTACTTCTAGAGGAGGTCGTTGCCGTCGTTATAGATCCTAGGAGACAAAACCCTCATATGCAAGTCATTTCCCATCTCCTCTTATATGTTTCCATCTGGCCAGTTGTGCATCCTCCTCCCAAATCAGGGTCGTTGTGAGGAAGGTTCTGTTCAAATGGAGAACAACAGAGAGAAGTGCAGAGGTGTATAGAGGGAACCCGACGGGTGGGCTATCATTTATGGATAACTGACTATCCTCATTCTGGGCCACCCTCCCATTCCAGAATTAAACATGATCCTATGCTCCAGTGCCCTTTTGAGCAATCGATGACGACCAGACAGATGCTCTGTTTGCCCACATTTTTTCCTACACTGGGACTGTATTGTTCTCTTCTCAGGTCAAGGTCAAAGAATGATTGAGATCAATGGGAGCTCTGCCAGGGAAAAGACTTGTGTATTAGACCCCTGGTAGCTAGATAGATTTTACAGGATAGCCAAGAGTCAGATTACATGTTGGGGGAGAGGGAAGAATTTAGAGAAAGGGAAAAGAGGCATATATCTGAGAGTAACCGTTCTGTGGATTGAAAACATAGTATACAAAATTTTTCCAATGGCAGGTGGTTTATAAATGTAAAATGCAGATGAGGAGAGGTAGCAGGTTATGGATAATGGATAAAGAGATGGTCTTGAAAACAGAAAGACCTGCTTCATGTTCTATGTCTGACATATATTGTCTATACGACCCTCAGCAAGTCCTTTAACCTCCAAGTGCCTCCAGGCAACTCTATGAGACTGAGTTACCAAGAAGGTAGTCGTGTCTATTTGTAGATGAAGTTATTCACTGGGAGCTCCGTATGCCAATTAAATCAAAAGTCCAATTTTCAAAAAGGAAATGGATAGTTACATTACTAACTCATCTTGATATATTGCTTTGAGATTTGCAAAGTCTTTTCCTCTCAGTAACTCTGAAGCAAGGACAGCTGTTAATCCTTATTTTACAGGAAATCTGATTTACTGCTTGTATAAGGAGTCTTGACAGAGAGAAGAAACAGCAAGAAACAAATGGATTGCAAGCACTCTGAGCTCTGTCTTCTATTCTTTTTTTGAAAAGGTTTATCTCATAGAACCTTATATAATGGAATGCGTAGAGTAAGATCATGGTCCCTTTTACCCTTGTATGCTTGAGCCTAGTATAAAATAAATAGGCTAAATAGGCTGGTGAAAATCTATTGTTAAATTTTCATTGTAAACATTTACACAATTGCTATAAATCAGGGCTTGGGTTATTGTTTTCTTGATTATCTAGACTTAAGAAAGTAATGGGAGAAATGTTAGTAATGAAGATTAAACTTTAAATCGTACCATGCTACATTTTTTTTCAGATAGTTGTTAAACACTTACCATCACATGCCTTCCTTTGGATGCTTGGTTATCAGTGATGTTATTGTAAAATGTAAAAAAAAAAATCTACAAGTGATCCAAAAATAGGCCTTCCAAGCTTACAAAGTATATTATATACCTTATAAGGAAAGAAAGAAAAAGAAAGAAACAAACAAACAAACAAAGAAACAAAGAAAAAAGAAGGGAGAGAGAGGGAGGAAAAATAAAGGAATGAAGGAACAAAGAACAAGAGAATGAAGGTTGGGCACCTGTTTGCTTGAATGCTGGCTGAATGACTATTGACTGAATGAGCAGTTAAGAAAAAGAAATTCAAGTCACTTTCTCCCAACCCCTAGCCCTCTCCAGTCTTTAGTTTTCTCATTGGAAGAGTCAAGTTTTAGATGAAATGATCTTTAAAGCCCCTTCCAACTCTGTGAAAAGTGGAAGACAAATAGGGTATAGACATATTAGTTTCTAGTAAAGACTTAACTTCATCCTACTGTGTGGTTTCAAAGAAAAAGAATCTTGGAGTTGAAGGAACCTCAGAAGGCTCCAAGCAGAGTCCCCAGCTGGATACAATTCCCTTCTACAGCATTTACAATAGTGTGGGATCATAGATGTAGAATTAGAAGGAACCTCTGAAGTCATCTGGTCTAACCCTTTTCTCTTAAAGATAAGGAAATTGAGTTCCAGAGGAGTGAAATGACTTGGCCAAAATCACATAATTAATAACTATCAAAGTTAAGATTTGAAACCAACTTCTCTGGCTTGTGGCCCAGTATGCCCTGCTGATGGCTGATGCTCTCCTTTACTTTCTTGATTTCATCATACTTGTGAGGTGTTTCCAGGCAGCAAGTCAGATCCACAACAGAGACTTCAGTAGTAGGAACATGAAAGTCCATATCCATGAGCTTTTCATTCAGTTCAGGAATGACTGCCCACAGTCAGAGCAGCATCGCTGGAAGTAAAGATAGTGTTTGGGGCAGCGCCACATCCCTCATACCACAACTTGCCAGAGAGACCATCCATCTACTGTCTTCTGTGTACCAATACTGACTTGTACTGTGATCATGAGTCTTTCCATAATGCCAAAGTTATCATGAACGATCTTGGCTACGGAGGCCAAACAGCAGTGCAGAATACATTACTGACAATCTCAGAGGAATTTTCTTATTTCTCATGATTCATTATCTTCATGAACATAAAGGAATTAGCAGAAGGATTAGAAATAATGACACAATTAGTTCCACTATTTTGAGTGAGCCCAAGTCTTTTCATGATTGTAAAGACATCAATGGACTCTACTACCTACTTGGCTCCAGTGTGTCCTTATTTAACAGTGATTGAATCATACTCATGGAAGTCATTAATGGCTTTTCTATTGATCACCAGCTTTGTATTCTTAGACTTGTGACTGTACCATTGAACTTGCCCAGTGTAGAATCATATTTGAACATAGAAATCATGGAGCTGAGGTCAATGATGGCCACAATGCCTACTGTGCCTGCAGAGAATACAGTTGTGGTCACCAAGCACATAACACAGTGAAATCTCTTGACTTTGACCCTCACCATCTTGTTTTAAGGATGTAGCTGAAGCAGGGGAATCCTAGCACTGAGCTTGGGAGAAGAGTGAGAACCATCCTTATTCCTTCAAAAAGAGCATGGTAGTAGCCCTTCATTAAAGATTTCAGCTGAATTGGGTGATGGGGATGGTGAAGACTAAAGTGACCCAGGAGGAAGGAAGGAAGGAAGGAAGGAAGGAAGGGAAAAGAAAGAAAAAGAAAGGAAGGAAAGAAGAGAAAGAAAGAGAAAAGAGAGAAAAGAAGAAAGAAAGAGAAACAAAAAAGAAAGAAAGAAAGGAGTCCAGGAACACAAGCAGAGAGACATGCACAACAAAAATGCCTTAAATGTCAAAGCTGGCCAATCCTATTCATAGAAAGACCTGCACATAATATCTGGCATGCTCAGAAGTAAGAAACATGAGGACATCATGAGAAGTGATAAGACCTTGGACCTTTACAACTTTGGATGCTTGAATTGCCTTGGACCCACATGTTAACTGAGTATATGCCTCTCTACAAGTGAACTGTGGGTCTACAATTACTTTTCCCATGAATATTCTGTACATTTGTGGGAGATAGGGGGAAGGGGGAGGGAGGGAGGAATTTCATCACTACTCCTTATTATGTGTGCCCTTTTAGCAAATATTATTGCTTTGTGCTAGGTTAGCTACTTAAGGTAAACTCATTATAAAGGGCTCAAGAGTTATAGATGTAAGCTCATAGAATACTTTGAACCTCAGAAAGCTATCCCTTGAAGGAAGCAACCTTCAGTTCACGGTCGTTAGAGTACGTAAGCTAAGAGGGGATGCTATAATGACAACAATATTGTTAATAATAATACTTAAAGCCTGAATCCACACTGAGACAATGACCCAAAAACAAAATTCAATTATTTAAGACTCTATACCAGATCTTTCATTCCCATACACATCGTTGCCATTCCTATCAGCCAATCTTCTAATAACTAATTTTCAATTAGTAAAATTTCCAAAATTAGGTTAGAAATACTTTCCCAATAATATATTCCCAATTTCCCAATAATAGTAAATCTCCTCATCAGATACCTGCCCTAGTGACCTTCAAAAGGTTCCCCTACATTAGGCTAAAGTTTCTTCATGTACGGCATCCCAGAATATCTTGTACTTAAGTCTTAAAGGGTAATAAATCATGACACATTCCAATAATTAAAATAGCTGTTATTAATGAAGTGTTTTACAATTTGCTTTTCATAAATTATCTCATTTGATCCTCAAGAGTGTGGATAAGGACACAGTATCAGCAACATCGTGTGATGATCAACTATGAACGACTCCGCTCTTCTCAGCAGCATATTGATCCAAGGCAAGTATAAGGGACTTACAAAGGAAAATGCTATCCACATACAGATAAAGAACTCATGGACTTTAAAAGCAGATCAAAGCATACTTTTTTTCCTCTTACTTTATTATTTTCCATGTTTGCTTTTTCACTTTTAATCTGTTTCTTCTTTCACAACTATGACAAATATGGAAATGTTTTATGCAATACCACATGTATAACCTATATCAAATTACCTAACATTTAAGAGAAGAGAAGAAAGGAGAAAAATTTGGAACTCAAAATCTTATTAAAATGAATGCTAAAAATTGTCTTCACATGTAATTTGGAAAAAATAAAGTCATATTTTAAAAAGAGTGAGGATAGGAAAACTGAGTCTAAAATGGGTCAAGTGATTTGTCCAAATCACTGATGGCAAATGAATGAATTAGGTCTTCTCATTTGAGATACAAGATTCTTTCCTCCGTACTGTAATACAATGAACAATTCTATTCTGCTATTAGAGGAGAGATATGACCAGAAATATCTATCTGGCACTTAAAATTTATGTGGTTACAAACACCAAAAGATCCTTAAGAATGAGATTCAAATCATGTATTTTCCTCTGAGTAGCTCAGTGAAATTAAATTCTCAAAACATTTTTCAAAATTTTCAATATTTTTCAAAATTTTCAAATATGTACTAAATTTGCAAAATATTTAGTCTCCCATAAGATTTTTTGCTTTAAATAGTATTTTGCTTTTTCCCAAAATTTCATATCAAAAGATTTTAGCATTCATTTTTAAAAGATTTTGAATTTCAAATTTCTCTCCCTCACTTCCTCCGCTCTCCTCTTCTGAAAACAGTTTGCAGTTTGGTATAGTATATATGTGTATGTGTGTGTGTGTGTGTGTGTGTGTGTGTGTGTGTGTGTGTATGCTATCAAGTAAAACATATCTCCATATTCACCACAGTTGTAGACGAAGAAAGATCCAAAGGAAAAAAAAACCTGAGAAAGAATAAAGTGAAAAAATATGCTTAAATCTGCATTCAGAGTCCATCAGTTCTTCATATGAATATGGAAAGCATTTTCCTTCATGAATCCTTTGTTCTTGGATCACTACGTTGCTGAGAAAAGTGAAACCCTTCATAGTTAATCATCACACATTGTTACTGATACTGTGTACAGTGTTTTTCTGGTTCTGTTCATTTCACTTTGCATCAGTTTGTACAAGTCTTTCCAGGTTTTTCTGCCATTATATTCATATACTACAACTTGTTGAGCTATTCCCCAATTGATGGCCATCTCGTCAATTTCCAATATTTTATCACCATGAGTAGGACTGCTATAAATATTTTTGTACATTTAGGTAATTTTTCTTTTTAATGATTTCTTTGGGATACAAATATAATAGTGGTATTGCTGGATCAAATGGCATGCACAGTTTTGTTGCCCCTTTAAGCATAGTTTCAAATTGTTCTCCAGAATGGCTGCATCAGTTCTCAACTCTACCAACAATGCATTAGTGTCCCAATTTTCCCACAGTCACTCCAACATTTACCATTTTCCTTTTTTTCATATTGGCCAATCTGATTGGTATGAGGTGGTATTTTAATTTTAGTTTCTCTAATCAAAAGTGATCTAGAGCACTTCTTCTTATGCCTATTAACATCTCTGATGTCATCATCTGAAAATTACCTGTCCATATCCTTTGACCATTCAGGGAATGACTTGTCTTCTTGTAAATTTGAATCAGTTTTCTATATATTTGAGAAATGAGGTCTTCATCTGAGACACTTGCTATAAAGATTGTTTTCCAGCTCTCTGCTTTCCTTCTAATACTGGTTACATTGGTTTTGTTTGTACAAAATATTTTCAATTTAATGTGATCAAAATTATCTCTTCTATATTTTGAATGTTTTCTATCTCATATTTGGTCATGAATTCTTCACATCTCCATAGATTTGACAGGTAGATTATTTCTTGCTCTTCTAATTTGATTGTTTCATTGTCTATGGTGCCTTTTAGCAAGATGTAGTTTCCTTCATTATCTCTTTTAATTAGGTCTCTTTTTTCCTTTTATTTTGTCTAAGATCAAGATTGCTACCTCTGCTTTTTTTTTTATTTCAACCAAAGCATGAGAGAGTTTACTCCAGCTCCTTACCTTTACTCTGTGTGTTTTTCTCTACTTCAAATGTTTCTTGTAAGCAACATAATTGTAGGATTCCAGTTTTTGATCCACTCTGAGATCTATTTCGATTTTATGGGAGAGTTCATTCCATTCAAATTCAGTTATGATTACTCCCTGTGTATTTCTTTTCATCTTATTTTCCCTCCCATTTGTCCTCTCTCTCCTTTCACTCTTTCCCACCTCACTAGCATTTTCCTTCTGCCACCTCTCCTGATCTGCCCCAACTTTTACCAGCCCCCATCCTGTCCTTTAGTTAATCTCCTGTCCTCCTACTTTTCTGTCAGGTAAGATAGATCTCTATATTCATCTGATTGTGTCTATTATTCCCTCTTTGAGACAATAGTGATGAAAAATAAGGTTCAAGCAATGCCCATTGCCCATCCTCCCATCTTTCCCTTTGCTATAATAGGTCTTTCTTGCCTCTTCATGTGAGATAATTTACCCCATTCTACTTCTCCCTTTCTTCTGCCCTCATTGTACTACTTTTTCTCATCCCTTAATTTTGTTTATGTCGTTCCTCAAAATTCATCTTATATCTGTACTCTCTATCTATATTTGTAATGGTCATGGAATTTGAAGATATTCCCTGCCCCTTAATAAGGCCTTATGACCTGTTTTGAGGTCTGGTCCAGTTGACAGCCTTAATTATATGGAGCTGATAGTAGGAGGACATTGCTGAATGGGCGGAGCAGAAAGGGTGCAGCAGGAAGAGAGAGTGAGGGGGAGCTGAGAGAGAGAGAGAGAGAGAGAGAGAGAGAGAGGGAACGAGAGAGAGAGCTGGAAGAGCAGAGCATCTAGAGTGAGAGAGGGAGTGATTTTGCCTAAATGAGCTTGTTTTGGGGGAAGCTTGATGGAGGGAAGGCTGGGGGATGACCGTGCTCCCTGAAGTGATAATGTGTATAGATTTCTTTGTTACTATGATGGATTTGGCTTTCTGGGCTCATGAGAAAGGATAGCTTAAAAAAAATATTTTGGTTTCATTTTTGAGGAAGAGAGTTTATATTTTAAGGATTTACCCTACAAATACACATATCCATAGCCACTGGCATCACATTGGCACTACAATATTCCTTCTATCTGTACTGTCAGTGGTACAGTTTTTAAGAATTACAAGTATCATTTTCCCAAGCAAGGATGTAAATAGTATTGCACTATTAAATCCTTATGTTTTCTTTTCTCTTTTTACCTGTTTATACTTCTTTTGTGCCTTGATATTGGAGGTCATTTTTTTGGTTTATTTCTGTCTTCCCTTTTTGAAAGCTTGAAATCTTATTTCATTGAGTGACCATTTTCCCCTGATGTATCATGTTTAATTTTTTCAGGTAAGCAATTCCTGGTTATAGACCTAGCTCCTTTACCCTCTGGAATATCATGTTCTATGACTTCTGATCCTTTAATATTGCAGCTGCCAAGTTCTGTGTGATCTTGACTGAGATTCTCCAACATTTCAATTGTTTCTTTCTGGCCACTTGCAGTAATTTTTTCCTTGACCTAATAGTTCTCAAATTAGACCCTTAGGTTCCTTGGGATTTATTTTGGGATCGCTTTCCTGAGGTGTTTGGTAAATTCTTTAAATGTCTATTTTGTCCTTTGGTTCGAGGACATCAGAGTAGTTTTTCTTGATAATTTCTTGAAAGACCCTGTGCAGGTCCTCCTTTTGATTATGACTTTCAGGTAGTCCAATGATTCTGATATTGTCTCTCCTGGATCTATTTTCTAGATCACTTGTTTTTTCCCATTTTATAACTTCTTCCATCTGTTCACTCTTTTTTAGTTAGTTTGATTGATTCTTGATATCTCCTGGAGGCATTAGCTTCCACTTGCCCAATTCTAACTTCTAAGATATTGTCTTCTTCAATTGGCTTTTGTACTTTCTTTTCCATTTGGCCAGTTGTACTCTTTAAGGAGTTATTCCCTTCAGTATGTTTTTGTATCTCCTTTTCTCTCTGGCCAATTCAACTTTTTAAACAGTTTTTCAAACGAGTCTTTTTTTCATAATTCTCTTGCACCACTCTCATTTCTTTTCCCTATTTTTCTTCTACCTCCCTAATAGGATTTTTAAGATTGTTTTTCAGGTTTTTTCATGAGTTCCTTCTGAGACTGAGACTACTTTCCATTTTTTCTTTAGGGTTTTGCCCATAGGTATTTTGACATTGTCTTCTTCTGAGTTTGTGTCTTGGTTTTCTATGTCACCATAATTACTTGGTCAACTTCTTTTTTGTTTTTTTTGTTTTTTGCTCACCTGGGTGTTTTTTGTTTTTGGACCTTCTCCCTTTCTTTTAAATTTGATCTCTGCTCTCAAGATAGAAGGAGTTCTATCTCAGGCTTCCTGTGCCTCTAACTGCAGGCTGTGACTGTTTACCTGGTGCTGAACTGATGTTTCTCTGAGACCCACAGGGGATCCTTGTGTCTGGTTCTGTGTTGAGAGAAAGTTGTGGGGGGGTTACTGTTGCTGCTGGAAGCTGTGGGGGTCTGGCAGCTTACCTGGTGCTAAGCTAGGGTAGTGTTGTCCCGAATGTGCTGAGGCCAGGTGTGTTTTTTTCTGCATTTACCCAAGTCTACACTGAAGCAAGAGGAAGTCATGCTGCTGAAGAATGCCCTCCTGCCAGGGACAGTGCTGAAGCACTTATTGATTCTCAGAGTTATGTAGTATGTTGGTTCCCTTGGCTATGCTAAGGCATGAGGTAGTGGTGGGGTCCTGGTGTTGGCATTGGCCAGATTTACCACACTGGTGCTTGGGATCTCTCTCCTACAAGTTTTTAGTTTTATGAAAGGCATTATGTTAAGCATGAGAGATATAAACAAACAAGCAAAACCAAGAAATTCCTAGTCTCAAGGAGTTGGTCTTTTAATATAGGTAGGAACCTACATTATAATTTTTAATGTGTGTGTGAGGAAGAGAGAAACAGAAAGAGAGAGGGGCGTACCAATGCTATACTTAGCAAATGCTAAGTATAAAGGACAAAAAATTACAAACAAACAAGATAGGTCATATCTTCAAGAAGCTTACATTCTAATCAAAGACAACATATAAAGGAGAGGTGAAAAGGAGAAGGATGAGGAAAAGGAATATGACTGGTATCACGGCAAACAATATCTAGGAAGTTGTGAGTGGTTGTCCTGAAATGGATCACGATGAGCCCAAAATTGGCCTATCAAAGCCCAGAGCGGTGCTAGAATAGACAAAAATAAGATCAGTAATGGGTAAGTAACGAAAGGAGCAAAAGGAAAACCAGAGAAATGTGAGACTGGGCTCATGGGAAGGAAAGAATAGATACAAAATGAAAGTAATCTGGAAGATTATACTCTGCAATACAATTATACATCAATAAATCACAGAAAGTTATTGAGTCTTTTAATCCTTTCTAATATTTTAAGATTACTAACTTCATTAATGTTTTTAAAAATATAAACAAATCATTGAATCATAGGCTTAGAACCATAAAAGATCACCTAAATCAGTGCCCCTAAGCCCCACTTTACAGATTAGGAAATGGAGGACTAGAAAGTTCATGTGGCTCCCTGAAGTTCACCCAAGTACTAAGCAGCCCAACAAGGCACAAATTCAAGTCTTTGGAATCCCAAATCTCTATTCCTTCCATAGCACCAGTGTGAATTTAATTAGGCTCCATTTTCACCAGACAGTTGTGTTTTGCATTTAAGAAGTTGTCTTTATGCCTTTCCAAAGTTCTTGATTTCTTCCTTTTGTCAGCTACTTTTTTCCAAAATTCTCTCAATTTTTAAATGTCTCATTTCATAAGTTTTCATGTTTGGTAATGATGGTTTCTTGTAGCAAATTGGTTTGACTTCCTTTGTTTTCATTTATTGAAATATTCAGTAAGTTGTTAATGTGAACACAGCTGCTGTTTTTCCCGTATCCCATCATAATTAAATTCAGATTTTTCAACATAATGTTTGAAATAATTTGTGATACTGCAATAGAAGACAAGAAAAGTGGTTGAAGGTGGGAAAGGAGTTGTTTTTAATTTTTAAGGAATTCAGTGTTTATTGAATGACCTCTCTTTTGGCCATAAGTCAGATTATTGACTACCCTAGCAATATTTTTTTGACTACTGAAATAAGGCACTGCTGGTATATATTTGATATGGTGTTTTTAAATTGCCTAAAAAAGTTTAAGTAGGTAGGAAATCCCAAAGTTGGTTTCAGGTAACAATTTTTTGTTTTCAATTTCCCTTAAAGAAAATGATTTAGTGTAATTGGATTTGGCTGACAAATAAGCAACTATCCAATGAGATATTTATTCACACATTTGAAGTTGATTTAAATTGTCAACAGTCAGATTATAGTCACTCTAGAGAATGTTAATGTTGTGTTTGTGTTGTTTGCTATTTAGATTGTATTGTGGAGAATGAATGAACAATCCCAGAATCTGAGTCCAGACTGTCTTCTCTCTACTTACTCAATCTAAACAAAGCTCTCTTCCCTAGATTTTAGTAATAGCCTCTTTGTTCTCTACCTCCAATCTCTCCCTCTCCAACCATTCCACAACACAGCTGTCAAAGTGATATTCCTAAATTCCAGGTCTAACAATGTCTCTACACTGCTGAAATGGTTTTTTCTTGCCTTTAGCTTCATATATAAGCTCTTTTGTTTTTCTCTTAAAGTTCATCAAAATCTGGCTCCAATCTACCTTTCCAAGCTTATTACATCTACATTATTTCTTTTCACATACTCTAAAAATCTTGAAAAACTGGCTTTCTTCCTATTCCTCAAATACAACACTGCATCTCTCATTTCCATGCTTTTGTAGAAGTCATCCCCTATGTTTGGAATACATTCCTTATTCACTTTGTTCTCTTTTAATTCCTAACTGCCTTCAGATTTCAACTCAAGGACATCTTATTGTAGAAGGACTTTCTTGACCTCCCCTCCTATTCATATCCCCTTCTTTTTGTGAAATAATATCATATTTACTTTGCAACTATTTTGCATGTGCTATTTGTATATATACATATATACAGGTTACATATTATTTCTGTGTTACATATGTGTATATATTGCATATACGTATGTGTACTGTTTGCCATAAATAGAATGTATCTGAGGACAAGAACTGTTTTCATTATTGTTTCTGTATCCCTAGTGCCTAGCACATGTTCACATACTAAAATTCTGTTCTAATCAATGCAGATGACGGTCCCTCTATACCTTCTTATTCTATATGACTTTTAATGCCCTTCAATAAATTTACCACCTGTTAGATATGCAACCTACTATAGGTCTTCCTTTCTTCTGACATCACAAGAATGTTAGCGAAGCACTCGGATTATGTTTACCCTTAGCCATGCTGCATATCTCAAGTATCTTATTTTCCTATCATATATCTCTCTAATCAATCAACCAACACACATTTATCTAGCACTCGCTATGTGCCAAGAATGACAGCCTTTGTCTCTATCCATTAAAGTTTTTCATTTGTTATACATGGCACTATTTTCAAACCTGCCACATTTCTCTCAATTGTCTTCTATGTGATAGTCATTTCCAGTTCTCCAAAGGCTGCCATGGTATTAAAAAAAATGGACCTTTGTTTCTGGGAAAGGTTTAGGGTCATTAAAGAAGTTTCGTAATTTTCTGAAGATAATGCAACCTCTTTTCCTCCTCTTGAATTCTCAGTCCAACTTGTTGCCCAGTTGCATGGTTTATCCTGGATGTGCATGCTGCTGAGAGAGAAGCTACATAAATTTTCCGTTGAACTACATGTCTTAATGTAGGTTATGGACATCATCCAATTGTTTTCTTCTATGAGACTGGTAAGAGAAAACTCCTTTGAGTGGTTGTGGTTGAATTCAGGAGACCCTATAGGTCTGTATTTAACAAGCATGACTTTTATATCCCAGGATCATCTTCAGGACTTCACCATTCTCAAATTACACTTCAAGTCAAACTCCATGCTGGATTTCTTCTATCATAGTGGTGAACATTGAGCAAACAATTAATCAATTAATAAACATTTATAAAGTGCCTATGATGTGCCATGCACCTAAGCACTAGGGATAAGCACTCCCTCGGAGAGTTTACAGTCTAAACGTACAATTTTACCATTTAATTCTTCCCACAGATAAAGGAGGTACAGAACAAGTCTCTTTTTTAATAACCTGATAATTGTGATCAAAGGGTTATTGAATAAGGTTATCTCATTAATTGCTATCTTTTAGGAAGATTGATTTTCATGTATGTATTGAAAATATGTTTGAAGAAGAACCTCTAAGTCAAACTTTTGTTATAGTGCATCATGTGTTTTGTTTTCTTTTTCTATAATAAAGAAAACATAAGAACAATTTAATCTTTGTTCCTAAAACATCCTTACTGGTTGAGACCATCTAGTTGATCTGGTACAGTCATACCTGGGCAAGTATTCCCTCTAAAACATCTCCACCAAATATTGACCCCTGCCTTTGCTTGAAAATTCCCTACAAGGTCTATGTTCCATGGAGGATGTGTAAAAGAGAGGGAAGGGACAGGTAAAGTAAGTAGCTTTTCTTAAACTCCTTATTCTCCATTTTGGTTCAATATTTTTTCCCAGATTTACCCCATGCTTAAAATGTATTTTCTACCACCCCATTTTCTCATCTTAGAATCTTTAAATTCCTTCCTTCAATGCTAAGCTCAGATTTCACCTCCAATTCTTAATTCTCTCAGTTGTGTTTTCTCCCTCCTCAAATTGTTTTCTATTTAATAATCCATGTGCATGTTGCTTCTCCACAGTAAACTATAAGGTACTTGAAGGAAGAAACTGCTCTTTTTTATCTTTACATCCTCAGCACTTTTATCTGAGGATGTAAATAAATTTTTGCCTAACTGCTGAGTTGAATTATATGCATTATATAATAATAATATCTATATAGTACTTATATAGGTTTGCAAAGTTCTTTACTTAATTTTTTCTCACAACAACCCTGGGAGGTAGGCACTATTGTTATTTTACAGATGAGGAAACTGAGATAAATGGCTTCCTGATACACAGAAGGCACTTAATAAATGCTGTCTGATGGATATTATGTGTCTTGTTCAAAGTCACACAGCTAAGTGTCTAAGGTTGACTTCTTAACTCCAGGTTCAGAGGTCTACCCATTGTGCCATCTTGCTGCCTCCTCGATATAATACACCTTTAGAGCAATACTGCTTAAGCCACTGCTGTGATTTTTTTTATCTTTATGCCTTATACATATTTACAACTCCTCTACTGCCTAATCAAGAGCATTGCACATTGGGAGAGCTTAAAAATAATTCCCACTGAGTTCATTAGTTATTTTACATCAAATTAGTTCAAATTGTTTCATACAAGTAAATTTGTCTCCAGGTCTCAGTTTTCCCATCTGTAAAATGAGAGGGTTGGACAAAATGACCTCTAGGTTCCCTCCCAAAAGTATTATATTTTGATCATAAGTTTTTAAAATTGTATTTCTTCCTGCTTAAACTTATTACACTTGAAGGAGAGGTATCCTGTATTCAGAAACATTTTCACCCACAAAGAACAGAAGCTTGAATTATTTAAGAGTTACTGTCCCAATGTATATACACTTAAGCCTGAATGATCAGAACAGTTAACATTTAAGATTCTATAAAACATTCATAAGTTCATTAAGTGGCATGCTTCTGTAAAGGTGGAACTATTATGGCAGTGATATTTCAACATGTGATATTATGCTTTGTAATTATACAGAATATTTCCCTCAATAGTATAGCCTTTCTCTCTGCCCCACAGGGGAATAAAAGATTTTGAATGGAAGTCAAACTACTAGGGAAAAAAATTTATACTAACAATGAGCCTTAAAGTAAATAAATTAATACATTGATGCCTCAATTCATTCAATTCAATGAGCATTTAGAAGTCTACCATATGTGCACATTGTGTTAAATGTCTATAAGAACAAAAATGAAACAGTATTTGTTCTACAGGAAATTACATTAATATGAATTGTCCATATTCTTGTGCATATACAACCATCCACACCTTCTCATCCTGTGTGATTTTTGTCCTAACCATTGTGTAGTAATAGAATCTCAGAGACCATTTGACAAGTCTATATATGGCCAAAAGTCTCCTTCATAATCTAGGTAACAAATAAATTGTCATAAATTCTCCATAAGATTACTCCTGAGATTCTAGGAGCCTTCTTCTAGTCTCATAACTTGCACGAATATCAGTGAGCAAGCAGAATATCTTGTTCAGTTCTGCAGAATTTTTCCCCATTTTATGGATTATTTTTTACTATAAAGGATTGTTATCTAGGATATGATTTCTCAGAAAAGAAAAGAGAATGCAAATTATTTTTAAATCTATGAAAATGCATAATATTTAGGAGTTAATTGACCAAGGCATACTCAAGATATAACCAAACAATTAATCATTTATTAAACATCTCTCAGGTATAAGGATCTGTGCTGGATGTTGGGAATATAAAAACAAGAATGAAATAATCTTGGTCTAAGGAACTTAAGATTTTGTTGATGTGGACAGCATGTAAAGGTATTTGAATTTATGTATGTGTGAAATAAAGATAAGGTGACTTGAAGTGAGGGCAACTAGGTAACATGGTGGAGAGAGCACTGAGTCTGAAGTCAGGAAGATCTGAGATTGGATCCAGCCTCAGAAGCTTTCTAGCTTTGTGACCCGGAGCAAGTCACCCAGTTTCCTCATCTGTAAAATGGGCTCAAGAAGGAAATGACAAACCACTGCAGTATCTCTGCCAAGAAAATCCCCAAAGGGTCCATGAAGAGCTGGACATGACTGAAAAGGCTCATTAACAGCAATCAAGTGGTGGCATCAGGAAAGTCTGAGAAAGAATGACATTTGAACAGTTTTAAAGGAAACAAGGGATTCCAAGAGGTAGAAGGAATGCTTTCTAGACATGGAGAAAAGTCAGCAAAGTCAAAGAAAAGAGAGGTAAACTGCTCCATTTGAGGCATACCAAGAAGGACAGACTACTGAGACCTTACAATATTGAAAGGGGAATGATGAATAAAAAGACTGGAAAACTCTTTTGGGGCGAGGTTGTGAAAGGTTTTGTAGAAATTTGTAAAAAAGTAGATTGGCAAAATTCTCTTTAAAGAAATAAAGAATGACAAGTCACTAAAGATAGATCCACTGCTCATAACTAAGCCTTGAAAATATTTTTTTAATATTTTATTTTTTAATTACGCATAAAAATAATTATAACTCTTTTTTAAAAAATGTTGAGTTCCAAATTCTCTCCCTTTCTACCCTCTCCATTAAAAGACCAGCAATTTGATATAGGTTATATATGTGCAGTCATACAAGACATATTTCCATATTAGTCATGTTGTAGTGAAAGAAAACATAAGCAAAAAAAGAAAAAGAAAGTTTTTAAAAAATATGCTTCAATCTGCATTCAGATCCCATCAACTCCTTCTCTGATTATAAGCATAACAATACAAAATTTTTAAAAACTTACCTAAATACTCATCAAACTCTCAAATGAGCATTTTGTAGAGTGAAATAAAGCAATATACTTTATTTAAAGGGAAGGAAAGGATGTAGAAACTCAAGAGAAATAATGGGAAACCAAATGATTTAAAAAGAAATAGCACTTTCAGACTTAACAGTAAAATACAAAGCAGTAATCATTGAAACTATTTCCCATTGGTTAAAAAATTGTCTATGTAACAGAAAAGATAAGAAAGAATCGGAAACAGAGGAACTCAATAACTCAGTACTTGATAAAGCCAACAATATAACCTATTTAGGGAGACGTCTCATTTCACAGAAACTGCTAGAAAAACTTGAAAGTAATTCAAGAAAAAATAGGTTTAGGCTAGCACAGTTATGCCATATTCCACAATAATTTCCAATAGGATACTTAAGTATTACAGATCATAAGACTTATTTAATAGAGGAAAATGGATGGGATATCTTTACCATTGATTTCTATAAGAAAATTTTTTTAACCAGATAAGGGATCATGAAAAATAAAAGAGATTATGTCCATTATATGAAATTGAAAAGGTCTAACGAGAATAAAATCAATAAAGGTAGGATAAAAAGGGAAAACCTTAACTGAAAAAAATTGTATCAACTATTTCTAATAAGGGTCTAATACATAAAACTATAGGAAATTAACATAAATGTATATGACCAACAGCCATTTATTTACTAACAGATAACAGTAAAAAGATAGGAACATTGACTACTTAAAAGAATGGTAAACCATGAGCAATTATATGAAATGTTTGTCCCCCAAATAAATCATACCAAGAAAGCCTTCAATTAAAATGCCACTCAGGTATCATCTTACACTCACCAAATTGACAAAAATAAAAAAGATGCAAATATTAATTACTTGAGAAATTAGGAAAGCTCAGGCCCCTTAATAAACTCCTGGTAGAATGGTTACATTGGAATTATGCTAAATATTATATCCTTTGACACAGAGATCCCATCGATAGGCATATATCTCCAAATAGGTAAATGATAGACAGGTCTCACAATCAATCAAATCATATCAATCGTCATATTACCTCCCTCTTTAAGTACTAAAATGTCCAAATAATCTCAATCAGAGGATTAGATTAATATCCTAAAAGTCATAAGATAGACCAAGGAAACAGGGTCACACTGTACACCTATAAATTATCAAACTATCTTAGAAAAAAATAATTATCAATAACATATTCATAGCACTTAACATACAGCAGACCTCGTCAAGTACTTTACAATCACCTCATTTGGTCCTTACAACAACCTTATGAGGTAGATACTATCATCATATCTATTGTACAATTAAGGAAACTGATACAAAAAAAAAGTTAAGTGATTTACCCAGGGTCACATTGAATTCCTCAGTCAGAAGTTGATTTGAATTGAGGTCTTCATGATTCCAGGTGCTCTGCTCTATATACTATGACCCCATTTAGCTGTCCCTGGAGGTGTGAAATTAAAAAGTTTGGAGGAAGCATATCATTCCGGTAAAATTCCTGAAGAGGAACCACTGGGTTGTGAGGGAGGAGAGCAGGGAGAAGAAATCTCATTTTATGTCTTGGCCTAAGTCTGATTGATCACTTCCCGTTGACTAGAAGATGGACTTCAAAGGCCCAAATGGTCATGACGGTATTTTCCATTTTCCCATCATCGTCCTACTGGCATTCCCAGATGGGGCATAGATTCATCATTGATTCCCAAGGTGTCAATCAAAGCATCTATACCAGGCCTATGGGAATGTCTTGAAAGCCTCAAGAATGGGACAGAAGGTCTTCCAATGACCATGGGCTGTGATTCATCCTTTTGCCACATGTGCTAAAAAACTTCAGCCTACTTTCCCCTATAGCCTCTGGCTTCTAGAGTCACAGATGCCTTTACTATATCATATTATTAAATACTCCTTTCTAAAAGCTACTTGAGTCTGGCCAACTAAAATGATTCTCGATTTACAACCTTGAGAGGAGGCACACATGAAAGCCTGGGAGACTGATCTTGGTAAAAGCTATCCACAGCCCCTCAGGGGTACCCACATAGAATAAAGAATTGGAAAAGTAGTCTTGCTCTGGAAATCTGAGCTCATCAGTGTTAGAGAAAGATTAGGTCAGATAAGATAATGATATCCCTGAACTTTAAATGGCTAAACATATGTACCAAGTTAGATATTTTGCACTTTTTGTATTAGCAAAGACCTAGAAACAAAATAGACGTTCATCTTTTGGGAAAAGGCTAAAATAATGGGTGCATTGATATAAAGGAATATGAAAAGTTTAGAGAAGCACTGGAAGATGGAATGAATGCATTTTGCAGTAAGAACTACAAAACAATACATATAGTGACTCCAATGATATGAATGAAATCGACACTAAAAATGAAACTGAATTCTGTGAAATTATAGTGATCAAAACCAACACCACAGATGAGTTGGAGAAAATGGACCTTCTCTTCTGTGCAGAATGTACAGATTATGCATTTTTCATATTGTAGATTTTGTTAGACACAGAAAATATATTAAGTCCTTCTTTTACTTTTCTTTTTAATCTTTATTATAAGATATGACTCACTGGTTGGAGATGGAAGAAGAATATATTCTGAAATGAATTTGATATAAAAACAAAAGACACCAATTCAGAATATAAACTGACTATTACTGGCATTTACAAGTGGTCTGCTTTTTTAAACAATAGTTCAGAAACAGAAAGTCCCTTGAAAATGTTTGCTTCTATTCTGAGTAATTTAAGTTAATACTAAAAGACCTAGATTACATAACGGGAAACGTGAGGATGAATTTCACCCCGGAAGAAATGTAGGGAACACAGAGGAATTTAAAATTGATGATGCTCTAAATTTATTACTTGAACTTAGAAATCCAACATCATTGCACACTTATTTAAAGGTTTTATTCATTAAGATTAATATTACTAAATCATCTACTTTAATGAGGCTCAGTACTGTTCTTTTGACCTAGTTCTGGGTTTTAATACATTTCTCATTATTTATATAATGTGGAAGAAGAAAACACCCCAAACTAATTAATCTAACTTCAGACATCTATTAGCTGTGTAACACTGGGCAAGTCATTTGAACTCTATTTGCCTCAGTTTCTTCAACTGTAAAATGGGGACAATAAGAGTACTTATGTTGAAGTTGTTATGAGGATTGAATGAGATAATATTTATCAAGTCACTGGCACATAGTGGATATCATCTTCCTTTCCTTATTCTTTTCCTTCCTTGAGGCTGCTCATTCTATTTGGGATCAATTTAAAATACCATGGAAGACCATACATTGTGTCCTAGGAGTTAGACAAAGATACCAAAATCTATTAAACAGGTTGTGGGGAGGAGTGAATAGGAGTCACATGGTCAGATCAAACCTTTGGGAAAATCACATTGGCAAGAGGAGAGTGGAGTGGAGTAAACAGAGAGTTGAGGATAGCAGTTAAAAGGCTGAGAGATAATGAGGGCCTAAGATAGAGTGGTGACTTGGGATTAGAAAGAGTAGAACATATAAAAAAATATTGGAAAGATAGATACATGAATATTTTTGCCAAAAGTTAGCTATTTAAGGTAAATGAGAGTTAGGTGTCAAGGATGACCCCAAGGCTGCCTGCCAAAGTGACTGGGAGGATGATGATTCCCTGGATACTAACAGGACTCTTTTGGAACAGGGAAAGATTTGGAGAGAATGTTAACCAAGTTCTGACTTGGATAGATTAAGTTTGAGATGTCAGTGGGATGGTAATGTGGGACATCCAGCTTGAGATGTCCAAAGGGAAGCTGATAATGCAAGAGATTAGGGAGAGACTAAGGAATCATCTGCACAGAGATGATCACTGACTCCATGGGAGATGTTGACATCACCAATTGAAATAATAAACTTAGAGGGGAAAAGAGAAATCCCGAGATGACTCTAAAAGACAATTACAGTTAGAGAGCATGGTATGAATAAAGAACCAGCAGAAGTTCAGTCAGAGAGGAGTGGTCAGACAGGTAAGAGGAGAATCACGAGAAAACAGTATCATGAAAATTCAGAAAGAGAGACTATCCAGGAGGAAAATATGATCAACACTGTCAAATGCTGTAGAAAATTCAGGAAAGATAAGGATTGAGACCTCCTTCCTACTCAGAAGGAAAATGAATTTGGGGCAGCCATGGGGTACCTCTTAGACAAATTTAAAGACATCTCCACTTCAGACATTCATATGAACTACTTGTGCCCAATCTATGGGAGAACACTTGGAGATCATATTGGTCTGATCAGCCACAGTTAGACACACTGCACCTTGACTCCAACATAGTGATATCATTGATCCTCTTTAAGAATGAAGTACAATAACCACCTAGTCTCTGGAACATGACAGATGTAGGACTCTGGACAAGTCACTTAATTTCTCGGTGCCCCCAAGCAACTCCCCAAGATTACTCATTACAGAACAGGAGCCAATTTGCTTTGACAGAAGGAATTTCCTGACCAGAAATTCCCTATACCAGAAAAATCATAGATCTGATCCAAAAATAAAATAGAAATCAGGAGGTTCTACAATGTTATGGTGCTGATGCAAGCAGCGCAATCTTGTGTACGAAGAGGATCTTCTGGAAACATCAGGGAACTTCCATTCCACTGGGGAGATAGAACAACAATGAATCATCATCACTACAGTAAGCATTTACATAAGTCCTTAAGGTTTGCAAAGTATTTTACATATGGAATTTCATTTCATCTTCATAACTGCCCTGTAAAATGGAGCTCTTAATATTCCCATTTTACAGATGAGGAGAATGAGACTGGCTGAGGTCAAGTAACTTGTCCAGGATCTCACAATTAACAAGTGTCTGAGGTATGATTGGAAACCCAGGTCTGATTCCAACACTCTATCCAGCACGTGCCACCTAATTGCTTGCTGCAATCTATACACAGAGAAGTAATCCAAGGGAAAATTACTAACAAAAAGATAGACGAGGGATCAAAAAAAAAAAGCTTTGCGTTGGAAGTGCCACATAAGTTGATATCTGAAGTAAGCTTCGGATTCTCAGAGGCCAGGTCATCAAGGTGGGAAGTGCAGGTATGGGAGGCAGCCTGTCATGTAAAGGGATGGAGATAGGAAATGGGTTGCTAGAACACAGAGTGTGTCAAGAAAAGTATAGTGAGTTTTCTGGAAAGGTAGGTGGGAGATAAACTGCAGAGGACTTTCAATGCCAGAAAGAGGAGCTGGCAATTTATCATGGAAGCAGGAAATAGCCATGAAACATTTCTGAGTGGGAGGAGTGACATGGTCAGAGAGCAATGTGGACATTTGCTCTTCCCTTTATACCCCAGGCATCAGAAAAAGACACACACATATATGCATATAGATATATGCACATACAGATATATAAATATAACTTTTGAGATAAAGAATTATTGGATCTGATTTGCCATTGAATACCAGAGAAAGTAAACCACAGGACTTTTTGCAAACTTGCCAAATGTTCCAGCAACACAGTACTCTGACCTCATTTTGCAGTTTTGTCACATTTGTCACCTGTGTGCTCTCTATAAATAAACATATGATATCACTGGTTTCCCTACCTTCCTCCACATAAGTGACAGAGACCCCCAAACCCACTCACCCAAGCCACTGTTAGGAGTGCCCTTTGCTGTTCTAGTATAATGACTGGGAACTATTACTTCCATAAAATATATTTCTATTCCTTTCCCACATACCCTAAGAACCACAGACCTATTTTTCATTAACAGAGAGAGAAAGCATTTTCTCCGAACATTTTGGCACCCACCATCTCTTATCCATTTGATGAATTCAATCACAGCAATATGGGAAATGAGTTGAATATATTATGTGTATCCTGAATAGATGGTATTGTTTCTGGGGATGTTTCAGTCTGTCTTATTATCCAAAACAATTCCAATCCCTTCCCTAACTAGGTGTGCAAATAGTGGGGGTGGGGGTGAGGTAGAGATTTAGAATGTCAGCAAAAGACCTAAGACCTGCAGTTACCTTGAGTGTGACTTGTGATAATTTTAAAATCCTTTAACAATCATAGCAACCAGGCCTTTTCACAAAGAATCAAATAATCAATAAACCAACAAATATGTCAGCTTCATCCTCCTCCTCTTTACCTCATTTCTCTTGGGGGAAAATGAAGACTAGTGAAGACAATCTTTTCTAAGACCTTATGAATCTAAAAAGTCCAGAAGTCTCCTCAATATCCCATCCTTCCAGAATTCAGGTTTCCAGACAGCACAGCATTGATCTGATACCTCCCTCAGCATCTTGGCACAGTTTGGTGGCACAGTGGATAGATGTGAAAGATCTGAATTCAAATCCAGTCTCAGACACTTACTTGTTATGTGATCCTGTTCAAGTCGCTCAAAAAAAAATCTCTGCCTCAGTTTCCCTCAACTGCAAAATGATAATACTATCACTTACTTCACAGGGTTGATGTGATGATCACGTAAGATCAGCACAATATGTATTGACATAATGCAGGTGCCTAATAAATGTTTCTATCTTTCCTTATTATAGAGTTTACATGTGCCACCAGTTCAGTATCCCTCAAGGAGCAGAGAGTAGGTTTCAGGAGGGAACTTCAAGACACCAGCCTAATATTGGGCTGTGACTCATCCAGCAGTGATGGCACCTCTGGACCTGAACTTGGTGAGGGTCAAACAATGTGGGCATTGGGCTAAGATGATCCAGCTCTCCCAAGTGATTAGGGGGCATAAGAGAGACTGTATACCCCCATGGAATTGGGCATGGGAGAAAATGCTTGTCCTTTACTCTTGACATGTATCTCTTTGGAAATATACATATATATATATATATATATATATATATGTAATTTTTGTAAATATTCCTTTATAAAAGTTATCCAGTGCTAAGTGGTTAAATGGAACTGGGGTGCTAGGCCTTACAAATGAAGGGAATATAACCAATTCAGGCTTGAGCAGTGACAGTAGAGAAAAAGCCTTCCCAATCCTCTTAGGACACCCTGAAACTGTGAGATAGAAATGTAGCCTGCCTGTCCTTGAGAGAGTGAACTAAAGAGTGTATATTACATATATGTGTATATATGTATGTGTATGTACATATACATATATATACACACACATGTATGTATATACATACATATGTATGTTATATATACAAACTATATATATGCATGTTGATATGACATACATATACTTGAGGTACATATTTAAATAAATAATTTGGGCTAATAGATGGGAAAATTTTCAGGAGAGAGGTTTTATAGAACTGTGTTACTCAGAACAACTCAGAAACAGAGCAAATAAACTGTATATAAGAAATTCCATATGCTGTCATTTAACCCAGAAAACCACATCTTAACATTATCTACATTCTACTACATTATTTATTTTGTTCAATATTTCCCAATTACATTTTAATGATAGGTGGGGCCCACTCAGTAGCACTACAGCCCATGTGCTGTGTTTGATGCCTCCAGTATAGAAGCTGATACTTTCACTGAGCTTTCAAGATCTACTAAGGATTCTAAGGGACAGAAAGGAAAATTCTCAAGAACTCCTCCATCCCCACATCTTGTTGCATATCTAGCTTGATTTTTAATTTTTTCACTCCTAAATGAAAACATAGTTATGAATTTAGTGGTATAACTTTTTACCCAGAAAGAAACAAAAGCTATTATATTTACTGCAAATATTTAATCACGATAATAAATGTAATGGTAGTGCCTTCCCAGATTTCTGAAGCAAATGACATTAGGTTTGTGTCTGGAGATGCATCTGTGTGTACCATGGGGAGGGGGGGGGCGCGATACAATAAATAATACTCTCTTCTCTCTTTCCCCTGCCTACTCAGAACACTTCAAAGAAACATCTGTTCAACTCTGTCAAATAGGGGTCGCTTGTGGGAGAACCTTGATGGAGTGCCTTTCTATACAGGTGATCCCTGTCTAGCCAGGGGCACTGTTCCGATGGCCAGAAGTGATTTCCCCTGGGATGTTTTCACTGGATATGAAGTTTCACTGAAATTGGTGCCCAATAGCCAAGGGCACAGGAGGATGGCATTCCAGAAGCATTTTCAATTCTTCATGTGAACTCTTTATGGAGATAGTTATATTTAACCTGCAGTCACCCCCTCAATCTATTAGAGATTAGTAGCTGCTGAAAACAGAAGCTGGGGGAGTATTGGACACAAGTCTATATCTGAAGGATCTCATAACTCTTGGCATTGTTTCTACCCTTTACAGACATTGCTAGGTCAAGACAACCTCCAGGAAGCAAACCAGACACAGTGCAGTTTCTGGGTATAGTCACCTTTGTTCCCAGTCTCATCCTGACAAAGGGCAAAATGCATGCCCAAGTGCCCTCTGAGCAGTCCAAGACTAGACAAAAGTCTTAGACAAGTGGGGCAGTTATTATTTTGCATTGGAAATATTGGGTGTTAGTTCTAAGGATAAATGATGTGATGAAACATCCTTCCTTCCTCTTTCTATTTAGAAGGCCTATGGAGTCATAGGAGCAGGAGAAGGGGTGTTAGAACATTGCAAATAACTTAATGCATTGATTTGTTTTGCTAAATTTCTCTTTATTACATGGGAAGGAAGGGGAAATGATTATATTATACTATTTAAAAATGTTTTCAAATAAAAGGAAAGGACAATGAAATTAAATGTTGGGAATTATTTGATTCTGTTTGCTTCTGATTGTGCCTACACACACATACATACATACATACATGTATGCATGCATATAAAGAGACAAAGAGACAATCATCAAATCAGCAGCCATGTAGCACAATCCAGTCCAGAAAAGGAATCCCACTACGATACAACTGACAAGCAGTCATCTAGTCTTTACATAAATACCTCCAATGAGTGGGAGCCCACCATCTGTAGAGGCAGACCATTCTACTTACGGAGAGATTTCCTTGGTAGGACTTTTTTCCCCCTGACATCAGGTCTACACAAGCTTCCTTCCAATGAACTAGAGTCTGCATGTGTCATCCTGTTCATCTCAGATCTGGTTCTCCCCCATCTGTTTTTGCACCTCTTTTCAAAGGCCAAGTCCAAGAGTGTAGCTGAAGCATATGAACTGGCTGTGAATCCATCATCCTTAATGTGAGGTGAAAGAGGAAAGAAAATACACAGCCAAGAAATGTTCAACTAATCAGAGTTCATATTGTCTAGGGATTAACTTCTCATTAAGGAGACTGAAAGAATTCTAGGGGGTGGGAGGAGACTAACCAGACTACTCCTGGATACAACTTTTACTCCTACAAAGCTGGTGCCTCCCCTTTCATGGTATTTTTCAAAACAGTAGAACCCTATGGCCCTTCTTCAATCCCCCCAACCCTTAAAAATTCTATATGAAGTCATGGGGCTTCATATTCTACCACTAGAGATGTATTCCTTTGGGTGGTTTACATTTTGGGAGGGTTTTTGTTTTTTTGTATTAGAGTTTTTATTTCATTGGTATAGCAAACTACCTAGTGAGATAATTCCCAATACAAATAGAACTACCATTTCTATAACCCAAAATCTTAGATAATTTCCTAGGGTCAATGAAAGGTTACATGACCTGCCCAAGATCACACAACCAGTATGTATCAGAGCAGAATTCAAATCCAGGTCTTCCTGACCCAAATTCTTTCTGCTTTCACATTGCCTCTTAGATCCTTGGTGAGATAGCCACATAAATCACATCAACTTATGACTTAGGGGAAAAAAGTAATTGAAAACTAGCTGAGTCCATCTTTTAAGATGGGCAACAACTGAAGGAGGACACTATAACTTAGTGGACAAATTACTCATTCCTGGAGCCCCTCTGCCATGTACTAAGTGTGTAAACTTGGGCAAAGTTTGAGTCAACTGCCTCAGACAACTCCCTAGCACTCATGTACAAAGTCATCAGCACTGGCTACCTAGCCTTAATCACTGAATAGTGACTGAGACTGCTGTCTCAGTCAAAGTGGGACCTGTTGAAAACCTTAGCTTAAAAAGACCAAGATATCCCACTGCATCCAGCGCCATCTCCAGTTGTCCTGATACATATCTTGTCATTGGACCCAGAGCTCCAGAGGAGAAAGTGAGTCTGGTGACTTTACACAGTCCTCCCCACTTTAAATCCAATTCACTTGCATGTCATGGCATCACCTCCCTGATGTCATGTCCTCTTCAAGAATGAAGGAAAAGCAATAGCATCAACAGTATAATGTTAGTTTGCTCCATTAGCAGGAACAGTTCCATACCTGGATTTCCCTACTAATGACAGCTCTTTGTAGCTGCATATTTACGGCAGGCAGGCAAAAATGAAAAATGTCTAAGTAGGGTCTTGTCTTTGTTCATGATGAGGTAATTTGGTAGCAAAGGGAAAGTATTAAGGAAAACTTTTTGAATGCAGAGAGAGGAGATTGCCTCTAAGGATTCAGGGTATACACTGAGTAATACCTTGCAATGGAAAGAATACCACCGGTTTAGGAACTGGACTACCTGGGTCACAATCATGGTTTTGCAGATGATTATCCATTTCACCTTGAGTAAATTACTTTGGTTTTCAAGGTCTCAGTTTACTCATCTGTAATGGTTGATGGAAAGATAAACTATAAGTATAGAAGCAGTGTAATGTTATAAAAGAGTTTGATTGGGAATCAGAAGACGTGGGTTTGAAACTGGTTTCACCTCTTTCTAGCTATGTGACACAGGGCCAGTTATTTAAACTAGCTGGGTCCCAGTTTTCTCATATATATGTAAAATTAGGAAATTGGATTAGATAGCCTTTATGACACCTTCTATCTCTAATCTCATGATCTCTAACTTTAAATGCTAAGATCATTCCTGATTCCTCCTATCCTCACTCCCAATCTTTGTATTTATTTGGTATACCCTTCTCTATTTGTGAGGAGTAAGATGTCCCTGATAAGAGAGCTGACCTCAGAACCAAGACAGCTGTGATCCATATCCCCCTTCTGGCATATACTGCTTGTATAGCCCTGGGTTACATGACCCTTAATTTCTCAGTGTTTTAGGTATTTTTAAGGCCACTGAATAAATAGCAGAGAAGACACAAAATTGTACTTATAAAGATATTTCCTCATTGTTCTAAACTTCATAGTTTCAAGGAAATCATAGGTCCATTTCCTATCCGTATATTTTTGTTGCTTAGTCATGTCTGACTCTTTGTGACCCCATGGACCGTACTGGCCATGGTATTTTCTTGGCAAAGATATTGGAGTGGTTTACTAGTTTTTTCCTCTAGCAGATTAAGGCAAAGTGTGACTTGCCCAGGATCATGCAGCTAGTAAGCATCAGAAGGCACATTTGAACTCAGGTCTTCCTAACTCCAGTTCCAGCTCTCTGTCCACTGAGCCATCTAGCTGCTCCATCCTTACATGTCTTAGATTTCATTCATCTGTGAATGGGTTGGAACCTCAGTATAGAATGTCCCTAGGGATAGGGACGTCCTCCTTTTTATCTTTGTACACATGCCCAGCACCTGGTTGTTATTGTTGAGAAGACCAATGACTTCATGAGGGTGAGGTCTTAACTTGTTCATCAATTGATATAACTAAGACAGAGATGTTCAGAGTAATCAGCCTCACTTTCTCCTCCCATGCTTAGCACAATACCTAGTAAATGTGTGTTGATTGATTGATTCTAACATCTTATGTTCTATAATCTATTGACAGAATTTATATATCACATACCTTACAGCCACCTTCAAACTTCCCTACACTGAAAATTTTACTTAATCCCTTGAGAAAAAAAGTTTGAAAGGTCATAAAAAGACATAGGACATTAGTCATCTCATAATCCTTGTCCTCAATATGCACTTAAATACCTTAATCAATAAATTTAATTCACCAATTGCCATTAGGGGTTAAGTGATTTATCAAAGCCTAGACAAGAAAGACCCTGGTCCCTCGCCTAATAATTCATTCTACCAATCTGACTACATATCCTTAGGTAAATGGCATTCACCCTTGTTGCAACACTGATATTCCAATTATTCTTCATATAAATTATGCAGGTAAAGGTGAAGGTGTAAAAAATTTTTAATGGAAATTGCAAGAACTCAAGTATACATGCTGCAAACAGAACCTAACAATATCAGTTCTGTCTCAGATTCATCTTTGTGTCAGTAAACATAAAGGAACAAAACCAAGTGAAGACTCTTTCTTCTGAACCACCCTCCCAAAAGGCATCTGTGAAACCTAATCATAGTCCCTACCTTATCTCTATAGTGTTGTGGTTGAGTTATATCCAACTCTTTGAGATCCCTTTGGGGTTTTTTGGCAAAGATACAGGAGTGGTTGGCCATTTTCTTCTCCAGTTCATTTTACAGATGAGGAAACTGAGGCACACAGGATTAAGTGACTTGCCCAGGGTCACACAGCTTGTAGGGATCTGAGGTCAAATTTAAACTCTTGAAGATGAGTCTTTCTGACTCCAAACCTGCCTGGCACTCTGTCCACTGCACTTGATTTGGAAGATCACTCATTATTCCCAAATGTTCATAATTGAATAAAAAAGCATTTCAGAAAAATGCCTTTATGTCTAATCAACCAATATAAAAGAATTATTTCTTGGGAGTAGAAGGAGTGGAGAGAAGGAAGAGAGCAGGAAAAATCCCATTATTGTGGTAAGAAATAGATGCAAGCATGAAGCCAAGGGTGGATTTGGAGTTAAAGGAGCTGTGTTCAAATCCTTTTCCATTATGCACTACCTCTGTTGTCTTTGGCAAGTGACTCCTTTTTCTGAGTTTCATTGTCCTCATCAGTAAAATGAAGTTCTTCTACTAATTAGCCACTTAAGTCCCTTCCAACTCTAAATCTATAATCTTATCTGATTAAATGAAGGTCATTTAATCTTGAAATATCATTAAAATGGAGATCAAAGACTTCCCTGCTCAAAGGAATCAAAAATCTTAAGTAAAAGTGGGTATTTCCATGAGAAGGGTGCATCCCTAGAGTAATTTATGAGCCAAAGGCCTAGGAAATATAAGCAATCCCTATACTTACTGCTCCCAATTTGTGATGCTCTAGGGACCGCTCTGAGAGGCTAGAATAGGGATCAGAGGGTAGGTACAGACTGGGCATAGACAGAATGGAGCAGGAGAACCTAAGAAAAGCCTTTGTCTTTTTTCTTCATAGACTCCAGGCTGGTCAGCTGCTGCTATGTCAAGGAAGACAGCCAACAAATCCCAGCTGGGAGAATGACCTTAATAAGACCAAGGCAAAAATGAGCAGAAGGCTTTGGTGTTAGACTGAGATTGAAGAATTATATGATTGAATTCTGTTTAATTGTGGAAAGGGTAAAGAAGGTGAAAATGAACTTGTTTACCAAGTCCTAGAGTAATAGACTGAGATAATTATCCCTCAAAATGAACTTTGGAGCAAATAAGAGGCACCCAGGGTATCATAAATGTATACAAAAAAATAACTGAGTACATTAGTCTTCCTTAACAACTCTTAGAGATAAGGGGTCTTATTATTCCCATTTTACAGATGAGAAAACAGTGTCAGACTTATCTATGGTCACAAAGCTAGTATAGTGGATTGAAACTCATTCTTGACATCAAGTCTCATACTTTTAGGCTGTAATTTTTGTGTGGACATCATAATAAAGTGAAAAAGGTACTTGATGTGAACTTCAAGGGACTGGGCTCATGGCTTGCTACTAACTTGCTGTGTGACCTTAAGAAATTAGAGCTTAATTAGCCCCTCAGGGCTATCCTTTCCTCATCTGTAAAATTCAGTAGGGCAGGGATTAGATTTGACTTTAAATCATGACCTCTCCTGTGATGTCACTGTTCCACTTTGAAAAATAAGGATAGACAACAAGATTATTTCTACAGGTAAATACTATGATTGGTAGAAAAATAACTAACAATTACATAGTTCAGAATATTTTATATATTATCTCATTTGATACTCGTAGCAACTCTGTGAGGGATGGGCTAATTTTGTTACCTTTTGACAGATGACAAAGCTGAAATTGGGAGTGGTCTATTGACTTGCCAGGAATCTATAGCTAATAATAAGTTCATGAAGCGAATTCAAATTCAGTTCCATCTAACTTCAAGTTAGGAACTATGTCCACACACCATCTAGGGCTCTGAACAAATTGACAATAAAATTATTTCATTAAAAAATACAGATGAGAACAATGATGATTTGGCGATGAATCCACATATTTTTGAGGGGCAGGTAGGTGGAGCAGCGGACAGAGTGCCAGGCCTGAAATCAGGAAGACTTCATCATTCTGAGTTCAAATCCAGCCTCAGACACTTATCTAGCTGAATGACCCTGGGCAAGTCACTTAACACTCTTTGCCTCAGTTCCTTATCTGTAAAATGAGCTGGAGAAGGAAAGGTCTACCCACTCCTGTTTTTCTGCCAAGAAAACCCCAAAAGGGGATTCAAAGAGTCAGACACAACTAAAAAATGACTCAATGACAACCACATACCTTTGAGGTTGTTTTAGAAGAAAAACAATTTTACCATAAAACTTTGTTTGATAGAACAACTAAGATTTACTCCTAAATTGGATAAAGCAAAAACCTAACCCAATCCAATAATTAGCATTCGCCATCCAAGTGATTGGGTGGGACCCAGAACAAAAGACGATCTTTTCCTGGATCAAGTTCAAGTTCTAGAATAGGGAGACTACAGTCCAACCTGTTGACAATCTTTGAATACTATACACGAGTGGTAGAATTTAATTACACAATTCAACAAGTATTCACTAAATTCAGCCTATGTGCCAGGCACTGTATATATAAAAACAAACAAAAAAATGGAAAAAATCCTTTCCCTCTAGGAACTCGTAACCTAATTGAAGGACCTTGAAGCTTGCTAAATCCGATCTCATTTTACACAGAGGAAAGTGTCACTTTCATAAAAGGAACATAGCTTTTATTTGGCTTACACATGGAAATCTTATCCCCATAGGAAACTTACAGTAGGTGAGAGGCAGTTGATCGAGTTCTAGGTCTAGAGTTCAAAACACCTGAGTTACTCCAATGTTAAATGGAAATCATAATAGCACCGACTATCTCTCAGGGTTATTGTGAGGATAAATGAGATAATATATGTAAAGTACGTAGTGCAACTCCTTGCACATAGTTGTTGTTATTCTAGGCATTTAATAGCTGTTTATTGAACTCACCAAATTAAATTAAGCTGTATTGAAATAATTTTTAAAAGTTTTCTGGTCTTGCCCAGGTCCTTGCCTGGGATACCTTCTCCCCTACAAAGGGAGAGCATAAACTAAGAAATGTCTAACTAACTACACCAAGAACTTTGATTGATTTATCTGTTAGCACCCATCCCAGGGTTAAGGTGCCTCTTAAGACTTCTCAATGTTAATAAATGCTTCTTGAATTGAACTGAATTTCAAGATGTCCAACGATATGTTTGCATAAGCAATTGAGAGAGTGGGGTCTAATGCCCAGAGGACTGACCTGGGAGTCAGAGAGGCATTTTCTTCTACCCACCGATGTATGACTATAGACAAAGCCTTAATCTCCTAGTGCATGAGGCAACTCTTTAAGACTTTAAATTGCAGTGCAGCTCCTGACCAGCATGGGTAGAGATTCGTAATTCAGACTGGCCTCATACAAGTAAAATCACAAGTCTGATTAAACGAAGAAACAAATGTAGTATTCTACAGGTGGAACAGAGACTTTGTTCTATGGAAAGCTAACTGACCATAAATCAAACCCTCAGCATTGAGCCTCAATGGAACTGTTTTAACCAACTCAGATGAACTCTGTAGCATTGTTGATCTTTGGGTCTGATGGTCCAAGAACTAAGGGAAAATACTTTTTCCTAAACTGACCTTCACAAAACCACTGCACTCTTTAGGTGTTTTTTTGTTATTGTTGTGACAGGATTTGGGAGCAGTTAACAGGTGATTGAGTGGTTTTTATGTTTTGTTTTGTCTGGGCTTTGATTTTTTTTAATTTTCCAGATAACATCCCTTGCTTTGACTGAGACCTAAATAAGTTTAAACTAGCCAGTGAAAATATCAAAACAAGCAACAAAGTGTGAGTTTAAGCTCAGTTTGGGAAATGGAGGGTAGGAGAGTAGAAACTGAAGCTCCAGTGGCTTTGTCTTTTACCACAGATTCTTTTTCTTAGCTAAGGAAAGGAACAGGCTATGTTACATCAACAGGAGGAAAGCTTTCCTGTCATGCCAGAGAGAGGAAAAGGAAACATCCACTTAGTATATCTGGATTTCATCTTGACCTCTAGTTTTCCTTCTGATTCATTTGTTTGGTAGGTCAGAAAGAAAAGTGTCCACTGAACTGATGGAATGAATTCATGACATGTGCAGCATGCCCCCATCCTCCTTCTCCCCAACCCCTCGCCCAGCAAAAACAACATTAAAGCAGCTAATGCATCTGTCCTTATCAGGGCAGTCAGGGAGTGTTTGCAGGAGAATGTGACAGCACCCGGTAGGTCAAAAATCTGAGAAAGGGAACAAGAAAGCATAGATAACAGCCTTACGCTCTATCCTGGTTTCCCACACTGGAGGAAGAGGGGGAGGAAGGAATACCAACTCTGAAGGCATTATCAAAGCTTACACATTTTAGCCTCTTTGAGTTTTTCAATCTTTGGGTTTTTTTCCTACACCAAATCTTCAGAAGCTTTTTCTGCTGTTCTCCTCTCTACCAAATATCATAGAACAAAGCCAATAACCTTGAATAGCACAAGAAAATTATCTATTTATTGGGCCAGACAGTATGTCCTTCTAATATTACTACTGCAAAGGTATGGGAGCTAGGGATCACAACGGAACGGAGGGATTTAGAGTCTGGAAGATGGGAGCTTCGAATGTTGTCTCATAGCCTTACCCCTGAGTAGCCAGGAGCAAGACATTTACTTTCTCATTGCCTCAATTTCTTTCCCTGTAAAATGGAGAAAATACCAACTTTGACCTTGCAGGTTTATTGTAAATCAAAAAACTAAGCACTTAGTCTATGGTCCTTCCATACTCGTCTACTTGTTGCTTCTAACACATAATATTACATCTTGCTGGTTGAAGTCTATGTCTAGAATGTTCTCCCTCCCAACTTTTGATTCCTAGAATCTCTGACTCATTTCAAGCAACATTCCCTCAAAGAAAGCTTTTTTCATCACCACAAAAGCAAAAAGCCTTCATCTCTAAAGCTACCTTCCATCTATTTTGTTTATCTCATATACACATGTGTCTATCGGTTTACATATGTTATTTTCCCAATTAAAATTTAAGCTTCTAAGTGTAAGTTTCTTTTTTGTGAAACCAAAATTTTCTTTGAGACCCCAGCACAGGGACCCTTACATAATCAATGCTTAATAAATAGTTGAGTTCATTAATCCTGATGCAATGAAAACAGTATTGGGTTCGGAGTCAAAAGACCTGGATATAAATTCCATTTCTTTCCCCTACTACTTATATTACCTTATTCAGGTCATTTAATATGTCTAGGCCTCAGTTTCCTCATCTGTAAAATGGGAGGCTTTAGTTAGATGACCTTTAAGGTCCTTCCCAAGTGTAAATCTACCATTCAATGAACTTAGGTACTCGTACCTGTTAAAGTGAGTTACAAAATAGTGTATTGATTTGGGCATTGAGAAGACAGAAACCCACCCCATCACCTCCTAGTCATAATTTCCAAAGACTGCTGATACCATGTAATTGAGGAGCACCAATAAACCCTTGGACATGAGGAGATTTATTCCTTAAATAAAAATGTCATTTTTTTCTAAACCGTGGAGGACCTCTGTATATATGAACTAACCCATGCATTCACCCAGCACAGTGAAAATCAATAGAATATGAAAGCACCATTTATGATACTTAATATGTTTGCTATAAATGTGACACCTCACTTGATTGAATGCATTGGAGTTTATATGCTCCATTCAAACCTGGGCTGACATAGAAACTGCAGCAGCCCCTGCAGAAGGAGACGTATAAAAAGAAACATCCAACCTGCCAGCCTCATTGTTTAAATATTCATTGCATAATTTTACATTTCAATTTTTAACACACCTTATTTCCTTTGTCAGTGCACAAGAGACATTCTAATAGCCTGCCACAGGGTTATTGTGTCACAGAATTTCTGAGCTCAGGTAAAAAAATAAAGTATCCACATGTTAATTTTGCTAGAAGATGATCACTTTTATGTCCGCTGAAATGATACTTTTTTGCTGCTCTTTTCTCCCCCAGAAGACACATTCTGCTTTGACTGCAATTGGTCTGTTGCTTTAACTAGATTTTTAGGCATGATAGGAGAAAACAAAAGTAGCATGATTAAGTACTCTAAGTGCCCACTATCCTTTCCAGTTCTTGTACTTTAGGGATTATATCGTGATTCCAATGTACCCTCCCTGGGGGAGACAATGTCTGTCTTCCAAAAGGCTGCTTTGTTTGTTCTCTAGCCAATACAGTTTGGTAAGAAAGGAGAAGGAGGGCCAGCATTTGGATCTACCCAATGAGAAAATACAAATGAATGATAAAGTTTGTCTGTACTCTGTATCCCAGAGACATCTCTAAGCAATATTCAATGTCAGCAGCAACTCTGGAGGGTAACAAATTGAGAGAGAGAGACAGAGAGGAGGAGAGGGAGAGGGAGGGAGAGAGAGAAAGAGAGAGAGAAGCAGAAGGAGAAGGAGGGAGAGAGAGAGGGTAAGGAAGAAAGAGGGAGAAGAAGGAGGAGGAGGAGAAGAAGAAGAAGAAGGAAGGAAGGAAGGAAGGAAGGAAGGAAGGAAGGAAGGAAGGAAGGAAGGAAGGAAAAAACCATTTCCAAGACAAATCCCATGACTCTTGTTTACTACATTATACATGAGTTCCAAAGGCTAGGCCTGATTTGTATGCCTCCAATGTTCAAACTAGAATTTCAAAGGGATCTAGTCCTAGGAAAATGGTGTGATTTTTAGCAGGACAGAGCTTTCTAAAGAATCCAAGTCATTATGATAGAGGGCACTTTCCATCCATGTGCTATATAATTAGCAGTGGAGAAAATACAGTGTCCCTCAGGGAACAAAAAACTACAGAACCATAGAATCTTACAATTTGAGGAGGTCATCTAGTACAATACCGCCCTACCCATACTCCCACTCTAATCAGAGGGTTGAGTCCCCTCTACAAAATTCTTGTTGGTCAATAAAAATAGTTGCCATTTATATGGTACTATCATCTCCCTTTGGAAACAGACTTTGAGGTAGGAGACTAGAATTCAAATCCTGACTCAGCTAATTAACTTGAACATTCTGAGTGAATCAGTTAGTCCTTATGAAGTGCATTATGGACTAGGAAATGCTTAGATTCCAGTCCTAAGAGTTTGTGATTCTATGATACTATGTGGATAAACTCATTATAAAAAGGCCACTAGTTTACAGAAGCCAGAAGAATTTGTCTACATCTTCTTTTTGTAAAATAAGACATTTGACCTCTGTGATCCTGTGACACTCTCTCATTTCAACGATTCCCTCAGTCTGAAAGTCACTTACCTCAATAGAGTAAACAGAATCAAAGTTGGAGTCAAGCAACATGATGGAGAGAACCTATCTCTATCACCTGTTTACACCACCCCATTCACTGAAGCTTAGCTCCTTGCCCTTCTAAGTACTGTTCATACAGAGGGAACAATATGGGCAAATCCTGCCTTCCTCAACTTATCACCAACCTCACCCAAGAGTCAACAAAGTGATTTTAAAGCCAATTTAAATTACTTCTATTGGACTCATGCCAGTTGATTCTTAGAGTGGGGTAGGAGGCATAAAGAAGAGAAAAGGGAAAATAAAAAAGAAAACTTTTTTTTATCTCATACTTTACCCCCCTAACTATCTAACGGTACCATTGCAAAAGAAATGTTTTGTAAATCTACTTGAAATATAAAATGTGACTTTTTTGCCATAACATTGGTGGGGATAACACCATGTGACCAGATCAGTCACATGCCTGAACATATGCCCTAATTGAACTAAAATCCTTGACTTCCTCCAGGTCTCAGGTGAGGTGCTCCTTCTTAGAACAAGAGTTCTTAGCCTTTCTGTGTATCATGGCTTCCAATTGGCAATTGGAGGAAGCCTAGGAAACCATTCTTAGGATTTTTTTTAATTCTTAAAATAATATACCTAAAATTATAATGGAAACATTATGATAAAATGTATTTAACAAATTATTTTTAAAAAGTTTGGATTAAGAACTTCTGTTCTAGAGGAAGTCTTTCCTGATTTTCTGCCCAACCCTCCACTCTATACATCTTTGACCCTCTAACTATACTCCCTAACTTGCTTTATGTTGTCCTGAGGCAGCTAAGTGGTCTAGTTAGGGCACTGGACCTGCAGTCAGAAAGACCCAAATTAAAATTCAGTCCCAGGCACTTTCTGGCTACATGACACTGAGCAAGTCATATAATATCTCCTTGCCTCAGTTTCCTCATCTATAAAATGAGAATAAAAATAACATCTTCCAGAGTTGTGAGGATCATATAAAATAGTATTTTAAAGCACTTTGCAAATTTCAAGGCACTACATAAATGCTATGTATTATTATTCATATGTTACATATATATGTACATGTACATATATATCTTACATGCATATCTATATTATATATACACATACATATATGTGTGTTCATATCATATCCCCACAGTAGAATTTAAGCCCCTTATGGATGGGAATTATCTTTTTTTTTTTTTGGTTTCTGAAAACTAGAATGAAAAAGCTGGAGTGATACTTTAGATAGAGTAGGAGCTTAATAAAAGTTTACCAAATTGAAAAAAATATTCTTATTAAAGGCCACTTTGAGAGATTTTGTCTTACTTCTGTGACCACCCTTCACTGTTCATCTTACCAGTATATATGTAGGATGAGCTTCATTTTAATAAAAATGGTAGGAAAACAGATGTAGAAAGGGTGTAGTTATGTTCTGTAATAGACCACCAGCCTCAGGTCTGAAAGGCCAGGGTCAGGTTAGCAGTGAATAAACAGAGAGAGGAAGACAAGTTTCTCCCTCAAACACACACTCATTTTATAGGTGAGTGAAATGAACCCCAGAAAGCAAAATGACTTGCCCAAGGTCACAGAGGCAGTAAGCATTAGAATCAGGATTTGAACTCAGATCCTCTGAGTTCAATACCTCTTCCACTGAGCCATGCCGCTTATTTTAACTGATTTTTTTAAAAAATCTGACAAGATTTAAATTTTTAGATGAAAGCAGAATAGAATAGTTCGCTATTTGGATAATATAATATTCTTTTCATTTAAATAACTCAATCACTTGTTAGACTTTTTAAAAGATTTTTTCAAGAGATTCATATTCATAAATCTATTGGGGGACACAAAATGTACAAAACTATGTCCAAATAAGAGAACTACAGGATAAATCCAAAATAACTAACAAGGTGCTGGGAAGTGTCAGGAAAGGCTTCCTGTAGAAGGTAGGATTTTAGCTAGGATTTGAAGGAAGCCAGGGAGGCCAGGAGGCAGAGATGAGGAGGTAGCACATTCCAAATATGGGGAATAGCTAGAGAAAATGTTCAGGAATCAAGGAATTGAGTGTCTTGTTCAAAAACCAGACAGGAGGCAGGAGGCCAATGTCACTGGATCGAAAAATACATGAAAGGTATAAGAAGAATGAAAAGATGTTTATTGTTGATCATGTGCTATAGACTGCTCAAACCTACTAGATACCTCTCCACTGCCCTCTGAATGATACTCATTTTAAATTTGTTAAGAACCTATGATGATACATGATTCATAACTCTTACAGTACCAAGTACTGAATATAACAGTATGAAAAGATAGAGTTTTGTTTCTGTGAGAAGTTTGAATGTTTTTAAAGAGGCTATAATTTCCCAGAGGTATTCCATTTACCAGGGAGAAAACTTTATTTTAATGACACGTGATTCACATCTTTAAGTCTCCTCACAAGATGATGAAGAGAATGTTACTTATTTGTCAATATTCTATTTGAGATACTGCCATTACTTTTGATTTTCTAACATGTGATTATCTCTGGCTCCCAAATCAGGCCAATTTGTTCTTTTTCAGTGAAAATAGGGATGAATTCTAATGCCTGTTTTAACTTTGTTCACATGTGTCGTAATCAACTCTCTTTGTATATATGTTTTCCCCCTTGCAGATTTTTGATACATCATTTGTAAAATGTTCATGTCTTCTCTTCTGAATCAACTGTTAAGATAACTTAAGTATTTTGTTCTTCAACATAGAAGCATATGTGTTCCCACATTCACATGGACTGATCGGCGATGTGGTAATGTTGGAGAGTCCTGAAAGGAGAAAGATCGGAGTTCCCATTGCACGTCTAACACTAACTAGCTATGTGACCATGGGTATGCCATTTACTTTTCAGAGGGTAAGTCTCCACTTCTATAAAATAAGGGTAATAATGCCTCTGATACCCACCTCACAGAACTGGTGTAAGGATCAAATGAGATAATGTCTGTAAAGTACTTTGTAAACTTTGAAGTGTTATATAAATGTCAGTTACTATTAAAGTTAATTACATATCTAGCCTTGCATGTAGTAGATTCTGAATAAATATTGTTTGATCAACCCAACAGTAAGGATAAGTAATCCCTAAGATGGAAGTTTTTCTCCTTCAAGGTAATTTCACAAGGAGTCTGGGAGGAGGAAGACGGTAGAACAGGGAAATGACCATTTTATTAAAATGGATTTGGCGAGATGGAGCATAGTTTCATGGGACTCTTAATGTGAGCTCAGAAAGCTATGAAAATATTGTAGGTTGTATCATTAAAAGCATAACAGACATACTGAAAAATAGGAGAACTGAGATACAGTGATGTCCTAATTGCACAAAAATTAAACATAAGGAATCGCAATTATGGAGAAAGTTATAAACTTATAGCTCTAGAAATATATAGGAACAAGTACATAATGTGGTAATTAAAATATCCATTAAAACACATATGGACTTAAAAGTCTCACTGAAATTCTACTGTTAAGTTTTAAAGGGTCTTAAAGCTGCCAGTTCAGCTGTTTAAATAATAGGAAGACCTGAAACGGGAACATATTAGGTCATTGTATTAGCAAAGCCTACATTTTATGCCTTTCTAATGTTATTCTTCCTAAAGTAGGTCTACCATTTTTTTTTGGTCATGACATAGTCCTTTCTGAGTGCTATTTCAATTACTAAAAGAAGTCCTTCTGAAATCCACGCAAATGAATTTGGGAGGTGCACAGCAGACAGGAGGACATTTAAAACATCTTTAAATAAAGTTGGCAGCTAGTCTCCTGGTGATGCGGACCTTTTGCTTTCAATTGGGATTCCATAAGCATTCATTAGTGAGGAAAAGATCAAAGGGGTGTGCAGTGGTTTTCCCATAATGAAGCCCTTTACAGCAGACATCTTGGTTAATAGATGGAATAAAATTGTAGACTAAGCACTCTAAAACTCATGAATTTATTTCTTCCTAGATCCTTATGTCTTTTGTGGTGAGTGAAATCCTAAGCCAATTATTTATAGTCATTTCAAATTGTTTTTCCCTGGAGAGACATTTCTTATGGGTGGATAGTGAAATTTTTTAAAAGCACTGGACTTTGAATCAAGAGATATCCAGCTCGGAAACCCAGTCCCAATGCTTAATATCTATATCTATCTTGCAGAGTCACTTAATCTATTCAAGCCTCAGTTTTCTCCTTGGTAAAATGGGAACTGATGTAAGTAACAACTTCCAAATAATTAAAGGCAACCCAAGGCTTGCCTAGGAAGAGAGTTGTTTTTTTCCATCATAAGAGGGCTTCAATCATAGACCATTTGTCAGGAATTGTGTAGAAGGAAAGCAGATATGAATTAGAATAGGTGTCTCTTCAACGTGTGGCTTCACTGTCATCAGACAACATCCTTAAGAGAGGGACGTGTGGCAAAGATATAGGGCAAGCAATACTGAGTCTACTTCAGGAGCACCACTAGCAAGAGGAGATGCTGCTATGGTGAAGGCAGCGTCGCAAGACCAGGATAAAAGGCTCAAAGTTGAAGAGGTGACCCTTCAATCAATTATTGGCTCTAGAGAAGAGGGTAGTAAGATCCATTCTTCACTTCTAATACAGGGACCAAAAAACATCTTGGTTCAGGTAGACAATGAAATTTCTACCAATCAAGTCATCACTAAGCACAAGAAACCATGCACAAGAGAAAGAGGAAAGGGAAGAGAAGGTGAAAGAGGAGGAAGAGGAGGAGGAGGAGGAAGGGAGAAAGAAATCTAACTCTGAAAGGAGAAAGAGAAAAATCATGATTAATTATCTAAGTTAATTTAAGATTCAGGAAGTTTATCTGTCTAAAAAACCCATTCCAGTGCAATCTTTCTGGCCTCTGTAACAGAGAATGAAGAACTCTCAGAAAATGTGCTATTAAAATGACACCATAGCTCCCTGAAGCTTCAGAGTATTATATTAAAACAAAAACTGATAGAAAATAGGAAATCCAAGAATTTGTATTTTACCATTAAAAAAGATCAAGTTCAAATAAATTAGTCAAATTAGGCACATAGCCATACTAGAGATAAAACTCCATGAGACATTCTTTTGAAATATTCATGTATTTGCATCCAGAATAATTTAAATGAAAGCCAGCCTTTAATATTTTTCTGATGCACATTGACAATTAAAACCATGCTAATAAACTCCCTTTTGCGCAGAGCAAAGGTCATGTTCTAGGTTCTAGAGTCTAGCAGATAGAATGGTAGAAGAGGTTTAATGGGATTCAGTCTCTCATGTAAAGAGCGTAAGCTGTTTCAGTGGCACTTGGAGGAGTACCATAACATAAAGCACATGATAAGCTACTTGGTGTGGTTGTGACCCTATTTAAATTTGGGTTATCACATTGTGGTAAAGTACAGTCCGAATAAATTTTAGATAAAAAATACTATTTACCAGATACTAAAGGGGAAAAGCCAACCATGTTCCTGTGAAAGTAGAATACATACTATAATAATAACATTGAATTGTTTTAAATTCATTTTTGTATTTATGGAAATGTGCAATATTTTTTTAAATGTCTTAGGAAATACTTTGGAGCATTTGTTTTTACAATAAAGAGAAACAAATTGAAATTGAAATAGGTGGTCTCTAAGCTCCACTACAATTTGGAAGTTCAATAATTCTAAGAAATTAAACTTTAACCATTTACTTCAAAGGATTGTTATATGGTCACTTAAAAGAAAAAAAAAGTTTTATTTTTGACATCCTACCCAGGGGAAGAGGTGAGCTATGAAGTATTAAATAAGGGTGGGTTGCTATGATAGGTACTTTAGAATGTCTCAAACTATAGGTGTTAGGGTATATTCAGTGAGTTGAAGATCTTTGTATTATCCATAAAAACATGTGGGAATATAATTTTGAAAATCTATATTTGGTAATTTTTCAGTCATGTCTGATTCTTATGATCTCATTTGGAGTTTTCTTGGCTGAGATATGAGAGTGGTTTGCCATTTCCTTCTCCAGCTCATTTTGCAAATGAGGAAACAGAAGAAAATAGGGTGAAGTGACTTTTTCAGGGTCATACAGCCAGTAAATGTCCAAAACCAGATTGAAATCAGGAAGAGGAGTTTTTTTCCAGCCACTTCACCAACTAACTGCCATGTGGGAATATATATATATATATACAATATTGTCATTTAAATATAAGTAATCTTCCTAAAAATGTCTATTCTCCCATGTATTAAGACATACGTATTTACATGTATATGGAATTGATTGCATGACATAAGAGACACTGGCAAAGGACTGGTCTCCATGGTGTGCCCTCATCAAAGAAGTTACTACATACTCTACGAGCAAAGCAAAATTGTAGAAGTTCAAAAGACAAATGAGATGCACAAATTTAGAGACATCTCCACACTAAATCTTTGCCAGTCATTGGTAAAATCTTCTAAGCTCATATTAGTCCAATTATCCATGGGGAGACACACTGCACACCTTGACTCCAACATAGTGAAGTCATTTAGTTCTCTCCTAGAGTGAAGGACAATAACCAAGAGGAGTAAACTTTCATATGTTATGTGTATCTGGTAAATATTTTTTCATCGTGAATTTAATTTTCAAACACTTCAGTTTACAAAGGACAAAATGCAGGAGATATATGAACCTGTGAATTTCTGTTACATAGTTTTCTATGGAGATGCCATTGTGAATCATCACCTTCTCTGCAAAATAAAGTCATATATTTTTTAAAGTTTTATGAATGAGTTTTACTTTTACATTACAAATATATAAAGATTGGGAGGGGAGAAACAAACAGGTTTCAAGCAAGCACATACTATGCACCAGATACTTTGTGATATTTTTTTCTTTCAACCTCACAATAATGCTGTGAAGTGGACACTATTAGGAACTTGAGGCAGAGAGAAATTGAGTGACTTGCCCAGAGACATGAAGGTAGGATGTATTTGAGGCCAGATTTAAACTTAGGTCTATCTGACTTCAGGTACCACTTTCTACTCACCTACCTTCTTTTATGAGAGATAACTAGTAAAAAATTTAAAACACATCAGTAAAACTAATAACGTCATGCTCTCATCTAAAAGTGCATGCAACAGGTCTCAGGGGTGGAATCACAGGGAGTAGCTGTGGTTCCAAGATCACTCAACCCAGAAATGCCAAAGACAGCTTCAAAGGTCAGTGAGAAAGCTTTGTCATCTGGATGAGAAGGGAGTAGGGTCCTCCTCTAGCTTCGTCCATAGGTTGCAGTGGCAGCAGCAGCTGCAGCATCCATTTTTGGAACCCTTGACCTAAAGACCCTAGGGTAAGTGAGCCATTGATTTGGGTCTCAGCCCTTAATGGAGGCCCTGGGTTGAGGAAGCTGGTGGAGGCTCTGGAAAGGTAATTCTACTTGAAGATCCTGGGCAGAAATCTTTGGTAGTTCTCAGACCAGAGCACAGGCCAGGAGAGGAGTAAACTCCTCTGCCTTGATTGTGCCATATTGGAGGAAATGAGAACTTAAAGATTCCCAGAATATACCCTTTTCTTGACAAAGGACTCAAAAATCAAGTTACTTACTGGAAAAATGCTGAAAAAAGGAAAAAATAAGACTAGAAGGTTATTTTCTTGGTGAACAGGTATTTTCTTCCATCCTTTTGGATAAGGAAGAGCAATGCTTACAATCAGAGGAAGACCTAAAAGTCAAGGCTTCTGCATCCCAAACCTTCAAAATAAATATGCAATGGTTTCAGGTCATGGAAAAGCTCAAAAAGGATTTTGAAACTCAAATAAGAGAGGTGGAGGAAAAATTGGGAAGAGAAATGAAAGCGATGCAAGAAAATCATGAAAAGTGAGTCAACAGTTTGCTAAAGGAGACCCATAAAAATGCTGAAGAAAATAACACCTTTAAAAATAGACCAACTCAACTGACAAAAGAGGCCCAAAAAGCCAATGAGGAGAAGAATGCTTTAAAAAGCAGAATTAACCAAATGGAAAAAGAGGTTCAAAAGCTCACTGAATTCCTTAAAAATTAGAATGGAGCAGATGGAAGCTAATGACTTTATGAGAAACCAAGAAATTACAAAATAAAACCAAAAGAATGAAAGAATAGAAGACAATGTAAAATATCTCATTGGAAAAACAACTGACATGGAAAATATATCCAGGAGAGGCAATTTAGAAATTATGGGACTACCTGAAAGCCTTGAGCAAAAAAAGAGCCTAGACATCATCTTTCATGAAATTTTCAAGGAAAACTGCCCTGATATTCTAGAACCAGAGAGTAAAATAAATATTGAAAGAATCCACTGGTCACCTCCTGAAAGAGATCTGAAAAGAAAAACTGCCAGGAATATTGTAGCCAAATTCCAGAGTTCCCAGGTCAAGGAGGAAATATTGCAAGCAGTCAGAAAGAAACAATTTGAGTATTGTAGAAATGCAATCAGGATAACACAAGCAGCTTCTACATTAAGGGACTGAAGGACTTAGAATGACATTCCAGAAGTCAAAGGAACTAGAATTAAAACCAAGAATCACCTACCCAGCAAAACTGAGTATAATACCTCAGGAGAAAAATAGTCATTCAATGAAATAGAGGACTTTCAAGCTTTCTTGATGAAAAAAACCAGAGCTGAACAGAAAATTTGACTTTCAAACACAAGAATCAAGAGAAGCATGAAAAGGTAAACAGGAAAGAGAAATCATAAGGGATGTACAAAAGTTGAACTGTTTACATTCCTACATATAAAGATAATATTTGTAACTCTTGAAACTTTTCTCAGTATTCTCAGTATTTGGGTAGTTGGAGGGATTATACACACACGCACACACACACACACACTCACACACACACACATATATATATATATATATATTAAGAGAGTACAGGGTTAGTTGAATAGGAAGGGATGATATCTAAAAAAATAAAATCAAGGGGTGAGAGGAATATATTGGGGAAGAAAGAGAGAAATAGAATGAAGCAAATTATCTCTCATATAAGAGGCAAGAAAAAGCTGTTTCAATGGAGGGGAAAAGGGGGAGGGGAGAGGTGAGAGGAAAAGTAAAGCTTACTCTCATCACTTGGCTTAAGGAGGGAATGACATGCACACTCAATTTGATATGAAAATCTATCTTACACTACAGGAAAGAAGACTGGAAGAGGATAAGTGAAGTAGAGGGTTGATAGAAGGGAGGGCAAATGGGAGGAGGGAGCAATAAGAAGTAATCACTTTAGGGGAGGGACAAGGTCTAAAGAGACAATAGAATAAATAGGGGGCAGGATAGGATGGAGGGAAATATAATTAGTCTTTCATAACATGACTGTTGTGGAAGTCTTTTGCATAACTACCCATATATACTATATTGAATTGCTTGCCTTCTCAGTGGGGATGGGTGAGAAGGGAGGAAGGGAGAAAAGTTGGAACACAAAGTTTAAGGAATGAATGTTGAGAATTGCTTCTACATGCAACTGGGAAATAAGAAATACAGGTAATGGGGTATAGAAATCTATCTTGCTCTACAAGAAAATAGAGGAGATGGAGTAAGTGAAGGGAGAGAGGTGTGATAGAAGGGAGAGCAGATTGGGGGAAAGGGTAATAAGAATGCATGCTGTTTTGGGGTAGGGGAGGGGAGAGATAGGGAGAAAATTTGGACCTCAAAATCTTGTGGAAATGAATGTTGACAACTAAAAATAAATAAATAAAATTTAAAAATAAATAAATAAATTAGAAAAAAGTGCATGCAACTTTTCTCATCTATAGCAACTGCTACTCATCTATCCACTTTTTTAAATGAACAGATATCATTTTTCTCTCCTTTTCATATGTTTATTTGGGAAAAAAATAAAAACAATTTTTGGTAATAAATATACATGGTCAAGCAAAACACTCCCCCAATGCAGAGACAGAGAATGAGTGACAGAGAGATGGGAAGAGAAAGACTGAGACTAAGGTAGAGAAACAGAGATAGAGGCAAAGAGAGAGGTCTCATTGCCCACTCATATTCCATCACCTCTCTTTAATGGATGACAGGCTCTACCACTAATTCTCTGGAATCACTTTAAACGTTGTTTTTAAATGTTGCTGTCATAGAAATTATTCTACTGATTCTCCTCATTTTCTTCTTCAGTTTATAAAAGTGAACAAAATTGTTCATTTTTACACTTTGATGTTAATAGTATAAATTTTTCCTCTGGCTCTGTTCACTTCTTTCTCATTAGTTCTTGTAAGTCTTTTTTCAGTCTTTTTGAAATCATCCATTTCCTCATTTCTTAGAGAATAATAGTATTATATCACATTCACATACTATAACTAATTCAGTCATCCCTCAATTATTGGGCATTTTCTCAGTTCCCAGTTTTGCCACTATAATAAAGCAGCTGTAAATATTTTTTTGGATGTAAAAGACATTTTCCTATTTCTTTGTTCTCTTAGGACATAGGCCTTAGAATGGATATAGATGAATCAAAGGTCATGCACTATTTAGAAATTATTTCTGTATAATTCTAACATTATTCCAGAATCACTGTACCTATTCACAGGTCCATCAACAGTTCCTCAACATGCCTGTCTTCTCACAGCTACTTCAAAATTTATCATTTGCCCTTTTTCTCATCTCTACCACTCTGATGAATGTGAAGCGGAATCTCAGAATTGTTTTAATTTGCATGTAGTAATTAGGAGCCTTTTTCCAAATGGCTATAGATAGCTTAGATATAGATAACCTTCCCTTGAAAACTATCTGTTCATAACCTCAGACCATTTATTTTATCAATTGCAGAATGACTATTTTTCTTAAAAATGTAAACTAGTTCCTTATATAGTTTAGAAATAAGATATTTGTCAGAAAAATTTGCTGCAAAGATCTTCTCCCAGTTAATTGCTTCCCTTTTAACCTCAGCATTTTTAGTATTATCTGGGGGAAAAAAAGAACTTTTTAATTTTAGGTAATCAAAATCTTTCATTTTGTCTTCTCTGATCCTGTCTTTTCCTTGTTTGGTCATGAACTTTTGTCCTCTCTCTAGACTTGATAGGTATTTTTTTTCCAGTTTTCTCTAGGTTTTCTATGGTGTGACTTTTTATATCTAGGTCATACATCTCTTTTAAACTTTTGTTGGTATATACCATAGAGTGTTGGTTTGGTCTAAAACTAATTTCTTCAAGATTGCTTTCCAATCTTTTTTCTCAAATAATGAATACTTATCCCAGTATCTGGGAATCTTTGTATTTATCAAATGCTAGGGTATTAGATACATTTGCTTCTGTATGCTGTGCATAAAATCTACTCCATTGTAGTACTTTATTTTTCATTCAAACTAAATTTTGAAAATAATTACTGCTCTGTAGTGCTATGCAATTAATAGTCACTGTGTTTGACAGATTGATCTCCCTGACTTCAGGACTGGCTCTTTCTAATACTCTATATTACTGGATTCATTGTCTGATAAGTTTCATAATAATTAGAACCATTTGAGAGTAAAATGAGCTACTTCAAGAGGAGCAAATTCTCCCCTCACTGCAGGTCTTAATAAAGGCTAGATCATCAAGTGAAATAGTAGAAAGGGAGGAGAGGGCCCTGAAAAGAGCCTTGAAGGACATTCATAGTTAGTGGGCATAAATTGTTGATATGCTAGGTCAGAGGGGAAGAAAAATGATTTTAAGATACGGATTCAACTAGAGGACCACTGAAGTCTCTTCTGAATCTGAAATTTTCAAGTTTTGAAAATTCTTTAAAATTTTGTTTTTTTTTAAAATCTCTTAGTTACCTTCTTAAAGGAAAAATGACATAATTAGGAAAAATCCCATCAAAATCATCAAAAGATTCCCTAGTCAAATAGATTTTCTATCAAAAACTCCTATCATATAGTCACATAGTTTAGAAGAGCCTTAAAGGCTCCCCAGAAGTGAGCCTCATCTATCCTTCCAACCTTCTCTCACAACTATATCCCTGCACATAAACCAGTCAGAAACCAAAATGAACTGTGAATCATCCTTACATAGACTCTTTACTTTCTTGCTCTTATGTCTTTATACAAACTGTTCTTTAAGCCTGAAAAGTTCTTCATATAGCATCTCCATCTGTTCAAATTGTGAGCATCTTCCAAGGCTCAGACAAAATGACACTTATTTAATGATTGTATTCCTGATGGCCCAAACTGATATCACCTCCCCCATCTCCTGCCCCCAGAGCACTTTCTCCATCTTAAAGCACTTCTTATAATCCGCTTGTTAAAGTGGCCGTTCTGTTATACTTGTTACCCCCATGGGGCTATAAATATCTTGGAATCAAGGACTGCCTTTTAAAGCTCTTAAAAATTTGGCAGAGCACCTTGAAAGTAATTACAAAAATATTCTTTGTACAGTGTTTTAAAATTATAGAGAATAATTCAGTCAGTCAATAAGCATTTATAAAGTTCCTACTATGTACCAGGCATTGTGCTAAACTGGCATACTATTATACATGGACAAGATACATACAGGAGAAATTGGGGATAATCAACAGGGGAAAGACCCTGGTAATAAGGGGAATCAGGAAAGGCTTCTTATGGAAAGTGAGACTCTAGCTAGGACTTGAAGGAGGCCAAGAAGAGCAAGAGCTGGGGATGATTAAGGTATGAGGTATGGCTAGTGAAAATATACAGAACTGGGAGATGGAGTGTCTTGGATAAAGAACAGAAAAATTTTTGAGTCAGTTCACCCAAAGGATGGAAGAATTGTTAATATCTTGGATGGTGAGAATCAATGATGAAGGAACTGAAAAATAGCTACAAATGCCATGAACTGTCTGAAATTTATAGATAATTAGAATCCTTTTGTAGAGCAAGCTTTTAGAGATTACACTATGCAAGGAGGTAACAATGTAAGTAATCTGCTATCTTTGGCTGCACACGGCTGCAATAGGCAGTATCCTACTGATTCTGTGACACCTGCTGGAGATAGACCCTGGAGTTCACTTAGGGACTGTACAAGACAGTTAAAGGAGGAGGTAATGAAGACTGCCATAATGACTGGAAATGCAGATGCATACTATAATGCCCTCTTTTCAGTTTACCGTGGAAATATAATAGTGAAGACGGTTCCTCCTACTTACAAGCACTTGATTTTGACTCTAATAATTGGAGAAATAGGGCACCCTCTTTCAGAGGTGCTGGACAAGATTTCACAGTTAGGTGACTTAGGAGACTGGGGAAAAGACAAAATTGCTAGAGAGAGGAGAGTAAATAGCTGGCAGATTCAAAATCAGAATAAATTGACAAGGAGAGAATTGTTGACTGCTGTATTATGATCAGGGGTAGATTTTGGAAGCATAGATGGTATTCCAACTAATGAACTATACAGACTGTAAGAAGAAAAGGGACTTGATACTAGACAAAATGGAGAAGTAAGAACTGCTCCTATAGATACTGCTGAATTCTTGTATCAAATTTGTCACATCTTTAGGGAGAATAGGAAGTTGACCAAACCCCAGCTCAGATTAAAGAAGTACACCTCTTGTCATGATGACCCCCTAATTCTGCAAATTAGAAAACAACAAACACAAAAGATTCCAAATGTTGAGTATTGGACTGTGAGACCAGATGTTCCAGCATTGTATCCAGGGACACCTAGTTTGACAGGATATGATTTACATTGTTTAGAGGACTTTTGATTGGATAGGAAAGAAATAAGAACAACCTCTACTGGAATACATACGGGAATCCCTAAGAATCAATTCGGATGGATATTACCTAAATCAGGATTAGGAATTCTAGGAATACATGTACCGGCTAGAGTGGTAGATTCTAACCATCAAGGATAAATTATTATAACATTCCAAAATTTAGGTGATGAATCTACACAGTTTTGTTAAAATAATAGAATAGTTCAAGTGATTATTATTCATTGTGAAAAAAGACCACTTGTGACAACTTACCTTCTTTCTGAAACAACTAACAGAGGAACTGAAGGATTGGGTTCTACTGACAGAATAAAATCAGGAGCTAAAGTATGGGTAAAACCCAAACAATGTTCCAAAGGCTGCAGAAATTATAGCACATGAGAAAGATAAAACTGTTGTTTATTCAAGAGAGGATTCTTATCAAATTGTACCCTTAACCCATATATTCTACCATGAATAAGGCTGTGACAGTGGGTTCATGGACTCTAGAACCACAATTGATCCTATATCTACCCTGTTTCTAGTTTTGTTTCCCTTTCTTTTTTTTCTTGAATTTTCATGTGTTAAAATTTTTTGCTTAGATTTGTTTCCTATAGGCTTAGTATCCTCCACCTGTAGATGCCTGATCTCTTAAGTCAGATGTCATCTCCTGTCCATGATGGTGATGTGCCATCTCTGGACTTGAAGTTGACCAAACCCCAGATGCCAGCTAAAAAACTAATTTCTCAAATGGGACCTTTTGGGGTAGGGACAGCTCTACAGCCAGTCTCAGCAGGAAGTAGTTACAGAAGAAGAGATCGTTGTCCCTTAACCCAAGATTTTGGGCCCCATTTGTTGAGGGGAAATGATGGAGTGCTTGTGCTCAAGCCCCACCCTAAAATACTGTTTTATTTCTCATTTTGTGGGATCCTTACTATACTGTTGTAAAGTTCCATTGATACCAGTTGCCTAAGATAGTGTTTTATATGCTTATTTTCTGTTATCCTTGTTAAAGTTCTGTTAATATCAATTACCCCACTGACCTATGTAATGAATATGAAAGATCTTGGGGCCGAATGTAATAGCAATTTAAATGAAAAGAACTTTCTCATTCATTAATAGACTCATATGATCTGCTTAAATCACCTGGAAGCCTAAGTTGCATGTGATAGGAGGAGCTTGCTGAACAGGCAGAACAGGAAGGGTACAGCAGAACCAGGAGAAAGTGAGTGAGCAGGGTCAGATCAGAGGGGAAGAAACACAAGCCAACTGATACAACAAGGCTCAGACTTGTGACAGTTTATAGTGAGAAGGCCTTGGCTGAGGTAGGGAGGTTTGAGAATGGCTTTGTTCCTGAGGTGATCTTGTTTATTTACTTCTTGATCACCATAACAGATTTTGCTTTCTGGTTCTGGGATTTGGCTTTCCGGTGTCTAAATAAATGTTTTTCTTCTGCCTTCTATTTAGATAGCCTTTAATATTTTGCCATTAAGAACTATGTTGGCATATTTATAGTCACCACCAGTGCTATGAGTATTGCCTTGGTGATGCACCTGGCAAAGCAGGATGAGAAGGATGAATGAAGAAAGTGAAAGAAAGGAAGAAGAGGAATCTATTATAGATAGCTTTCTCAAGTATTTTAGTCACAAAAGGGAGAAGAGATGTGGAATGGTAGCTAGCAAGGATGGATGGATCAAAAGAGGAATTTTTTAAGAAGGAGAAGACATAAATGTATGTGTAAGTAGTAGGGAAGTAACCAAGAGACAGAAAGAGATTAAAGATGAGCCACAGAGCAGAGATGAGAGTGATAATCTGCTAGAGAAGCCAGGATGGAATGGAATCATTTCATTGAATCCCCAAAGTAACCATGAGATTTAGATCATTCTCATTTTAAAAATGAGAAAATTGAGATTCACACAAGATAATATGCCTATGACCAAACAATGGAGGTTATGAGACTCAGTCATGTCTGACTCTTCATGATCCCAGTTTTCTTGGCAGAGATATTGGAGTGGTTTGCCAAAATCTCCAGTTCATTTTACAGATGAGGGAAATGAGGCAAAGAGAGTTAAATGATTTGCCCAGGGTCATTCAGCTAATTCTCTGAGGTTGGATTTGAATTCAGGAAGATGAGTCTGGACTTCAGGTCCAACATTCTATCCACTGCACCACATGGTTTCCCAAACTCCAGGACTGAACCTCTATTCCCTAAGCCATACTGCGTCTTTACAACAGACATTGGAGAATCAGAGATTTAGGACTAGTGATTATTTCAACAGGCCACTGGTCCAACTTTCTCATTGTACAGATGAAGAAATTGAGGCTTGGGGAGGTTAAGTGACTGCCACAAGACCATACAATTTCAATCTAGGAAAATTAAGTCCTAGAGAAAAAAAAGCAAAAGGAATTTTGGATCAACAATTTGACTGAAAGAGTTCTGGATCCAATTAAAAATCTGTCATCACATCAAGTCAAAAGTGGCCCTGGACACTGTAGTGGTTTGACATTTTCTTCTCCAACTCATTTTACAGATGAGGAAGATGAGGCAAACAGGGTTAAATTATTTGTCCAGAGTCACACAACTACCAAGTGTCTGACTCCAAATTTGAACTCAGGTCTTTCTGACTTGGGTTGACACTCTATCCACTGCCCCACCTAGCTACCCCTCTCTAAAATATAGTCACCTCATCTTTGATCCAAGGCCCCTGGAAAAGGCCTATCTACTGTAATGGAGGTCCAGTGTACATGTAGTCCACATTAACAATCAGCTACTGCAACTTCTGCACACAAAGTATGCTGGGGAGATGACTTTTGGGAGAATCGTGCTTACTTTTAGAAGAAATGGAAAGACAAGGAAGCCTGTACAAACATTCTGGGGGGCTAACCATGGGGAGAGGACTTTTATGATTGTCCAATAACCTTAGTTTAGTTGATCTTCGTGAAAGCCTGAGTAAACTTTGACCCTTTCTTTTCTTCCTTTGCATCTTGAGGATTTGGTAGCTCTTTCTCCCATGTTGTCCAGAAAGAGATCATTCAGAAAGGGAAGGGTTATTAGGACCTTCCCCCTCTGAGACTGTCTGGCCCAAAGAGATGGGATTTCCTTAAAAGTTCTATCCATTTTTTTCCATTCTAGATGAAGGAAATTTCAAAGGTTAGAAGAGTGAGCCACACCAATCCAGGAGTTGAAATCTAGGCTGGACTTTGCAACCATTGCAGTATCAACGTTCTGTGAAGCAAGGAGCAACTTTATGGAGCAATGAAATTGAATCAAGGACTTATCCAGCATAAATGATGTTACCTTTAAATATGAACTTGATGGAACCAATGATGTGAAGAAACTGAGCTAATTTGCCTCAGAGACCAAGGTGGTATAGGGGAGAGTATGTTCCAAGATGTGGGGGAAAGGGGAAATGTTTATGCATTTGTTCTCATTATATCTTTGAAGTCAATATCCTTTTGTAAAAGCTAATTGATGTTAAATGGTTATTTGGGACTGGGATGCTATTCACTGATCCCTAACAAATGGGCACACAGAGACAATGAGGACTTGAATCAATGCTAGTAGGTAAGAGACACCCTATGTATTTCTCAGGATACACTAAAACCTTGAGGGGTTATATAGCTGACTGGCCCTGAGTTAGTGGGGCCAGACTTTCTGTCTTACATAACAAACATCAAAGTCAACCCACTTAATTTTGGGACAGTGCTAATTGTTAGGAAGTTTTTCCTTAAATCAAGTAAAAATTTTTGTCTTTTCAAGTCCCATTCATTGCTTCTAAATGTGTGACCAAACAAATGTTCTAATATATCTTCCATACAAATATCTGCCAAGTAGTTGGGGGTAACTACCATGGCCCTCCAGAGTCTGTTCCTCAAGCTAAACACACCACAAACCATGGGATATTGCTCTTGAAATCTTTGACCATCCTGGCAAAATTCAAAAACAGAAGAATCAGAAGCAATACATGAATGTCTTCAAAGTCATCAAATGAATAGATATTATATATGAAAGCTGTAAAAAGATACAATTCGTATTCAATATAAGGGGAAAACTGAACAATTAGAGCAATTCAAAGAGTATAATGGATACCATCAAAGGTAATGAGTTCCATGGTATCAAAATTCTTAAATAGAAGCTAGATGGTTGGTTTTTTGGCAATGTTGTAGAGGGGCTTGATTCCTTAGGTAAGAGACAACCTCCAACACCTCTTCAGTCTCTAAATTGTAAATGCTTTAAATACATTCTCTTTAGAAAAGGGTGGACTTGGACTTTGGAAAAGGGTGGTTTATTTACACTGTGAGTAGATGTAAGGTATTTGTCATTCTACAACTATTGACAAATTATTTTTCATTTTCTGTATATTCAGTACTTAATATTGCAATGAATCTACATCTCAATTTGGAAATTTCCTCCACTGATGCATATTACAAGACACTTAAACTCACCATCCTATGGGACGCTTGCCCATGTACGCCCATAAGTATATTCCAGGGGGTCAACCCAACTTGTTTTCTCTTAACATTGTGAAGGTACCAGTGGAGTACTGCAGTCATTCACCCATCATCCCTCACTCTTGTCACACAAAGAGGCCATTTTTTCTTCCTTTAATACAATTCCTTTATGATATTTCTTGTTCCATAACACTGTTACATTTTCAAAAAAGTTTAAATGGTACATACAGAAAAAGGCCACAACAGGAATAAATTTGTCAATATTTTTCTCCCCGGGGTCTTCACACTTTAAGCTTTATCTTTCACTGTTGAAAGAACTCATTTCAGCATTTCTTATAAGACTGCTGTGATGAAAAAAAGGGCTGGTTTTGAAGTCAGAGGACCTGAGTTCAAATTGAAACTTTGCTACTAGCTATCTGTCCTCTCTTGGGGACACCCCTAAAACTCAATAATTTCCTCATTTGTAAAATAAGAAGTGTGAACTATGTCTTCTCTGAGGTCTATTTGATCTCAATCTAAGACACTATGCATACAATAAACCTCTTAAGAATTGAAAGTCTTTTACATTCACATCTCATAACACGTTCAGTCATTCCCCAGCTGATGGACATGCCCTCAATTTCCAGTTCTTGGCCACCACAAAAAGAGCAGCTATAAATATTTTTGTACATATGGGACCTTTTCCCATTTTTATGATCTCTTTGGGATACAACCCTAGAAGCAATATTGCTGGGTCAAAGGGGATGCACATTTTTACAGCCCTTTGAACATAGTTCCAAATTGTTCTCCAGAATGGCTGGATCAGCTCACAGCTCCACTAACAATGAATTAGTGTTCCAACTTTCCCACATCTTCTCCAACATTTATCATTTTCCTGTTTTGTCATGTTAGCTAATCTCATAGGTGTGATATGATATCTCAGAGTTGTTTTGATTTACATCTCTCTAGCCAATAGTGATTTAGAACATTTTTTCATACATATATATATATATATATATATATATATACACATGTATATATATATATATATATATATATATGTGTGTGTGTGTGTGTGTGTGTGTGTGTGTGTATGTGTGTGTGTATGTATGAGCTGATGCTAAGTGAAATGAGCAGAGCCAAGAGAACATTGTTCACAGAAACAACTGCAGTGTGCAATAACTGATTTTTAATAGACTTAGCCCTTCTCAACAATGCAAGGACCTAAAATAATTCCAAAGGACTCCTGGAGAATGCCCTCTAGATCTAGAGAAAGAAGTTGGAACGCAGAGTGAAGTAGACCATTTTATGTTTTGTTTTGTTTTCATTTCTTTTCTTTTTTCTCCACTTCATTATAATTCTTCCGTGACTAATGTGAAAATGTGTTTAATAGGAATGTATATGTAGAGCCCCTATCAAATTGCCTGACATCTTGGAGAGATAGGGGGAGAAGATTTAAAACTTATGGAAGTGAATTTTGAAAACATAATAAATAAATTGGGGAGAAATACATTAAAATAAAGAAATGGAAGAGTAAAAAATGGATTGGACTGTCTCTGTAAGCAAAGGAAAGTCTAATTTAGTAGTGTCAAATCCAAATGGAAACATATCACTACAGACCTCGTATTTACTTAAAATACCACAAATTAACCTATGCTTTATTTTCTTTTTATTTATTTTATCAGATATTTACCAATTACATTTTAATCTGGCTTGGTTGCACTCAGAAGTTTGATACTTTTGGGGTAGATGACCATTTGAACGGGATGTTGAAAAAGAAATTTGTAGCCCTGTATAAATTGGAGTAAATAGTATCTTAAGTTCCCTTCCAATCATGATATCCTGTGATTCTGAATATTTTGTGGTGTGAAAGAGCATAGGGTCTCCCTCTTCATATGTAACCTGTGTGAGGTGATTACTACCTCTTTCCATTTGATTCTAGATCAACTTCCTCATTCATTCTCATGCCAAGTTCTAAGTTAATTGGAGGAGGACAGAGCAGTGTTTCATTAATCAAGTAGCTTCAACCCTTTATAGGGAACCCAATTTTCCCATAAGTTTTCATTCACCTTTCTATACACCAGATCTTATGAGTATCCTAGAACTAAACAATATTCCTAGCTATACCATTTATTAGCAGTATAACAAACAAAAACCCAAGGACATAAATAATTATTTAATATATTAACTATGAAAAAGATCAAAGCCAGAATCGCTTTGACCCATCACTACACCTGCTGACTTCTTGATTCTGGAAATATAATCCTACTATTTAGTTCTCTCAGGATACCAATTAAAACATCTAATTTAAAAAGTCTTATTTGGCCTCTCCAGCTTCCTTCAAGTCTCAGCTAAAATTCTACCCTCTGCAAGAAGTGTTTCTCAGTCTCCTTTAATGTTAATGCCTTCCTTTTGAGATGATTTCCCATTTACTCTGTACCCTTTTTGTACATAGTTGTTTGCAGTTTGTCTTTCCCATTAGACTGTGGACTTCTTGAGAGCAGGGTCTTTTCCTTTCTTTATATTTGTAGCACTTACTACAGTGCCTGGCACATAGAGATCACTTAATAAATGCTTATTGACTTGACTTGGCCTCACACTCTTACCAATGAGATAACAGATATGTTGGAGTTTGGGGAATATTGAAAAATATGTTCTTTCATATTTTAAATTCTGAAGGATCTCAGAAAATCCAAATCATAAGATTCTATGAAAGGTACTGTGAGATAGTGAAAAAGATCAAGCCTTGGACCTAGGACCACTGGAGTTTAAGTATTACCACTTACACATATAGGCTGAGTGATACCAGACAAATCACCTCTCAGTAGCTTCATCAACTCTGTAAGCCTACAAGAAGCAAAGTAGTTATCCATCTACACTGACAGATTTGGTTCTTTACCAGTAGTTTTCACACTAATGAAATCCTAAGTCTCTCTCTCTCTCTCTCTCTCTCTCTCTCTCTCTCTCTCTCTCTCTCTCTCATACACATACACATACACATATACACACTTCTGTGACCAATGGCCTATGATTACTTCCCGTCTCATTCCATATCCTCTGCAAGCCTGGCAGTTCCCATCCCTTACAGCTCAGCTAGATCTCTAGTTAGAAAATGACCTGAACAAATAATTCACAATATGTCCCAGAAATACTTTTATCATATAACAAGGAAATCTTACCAATGGAATGCATCTCTAATGATGGAGTCTTAAATTGTTGGTGACTGACATATCACAGGGGAAACAGGAGGTCTTTCTGATAACCCTCAAATTGCAGAGCATGAGCAGCCTTGGTCTTAAAAGGTCAATTCAGCAGTAGAAAGAAAAAAGAACTATTCTCCATTCTCTGAATGCGGAGGGCATGCTATTTAGCTCGTGGTTAGAGAAGATAAAATTGAGACTTAACAATTTTGAAATTCTTCCTGATTAGGTTTTTTAATCCCCCTACTTTCCCCATACTCCTGGTTACAATTACATTTGATGCTCAGTGAAGAAATCACATCTCCCTAGTACTTGGGAGAAAACTCAGACACCTTAAGATCCCATGAAAATCTGTGGTTTTGTTTTGGTTTCATAATCAAACATTTGTAATAAAGTCTCTGACATGACTCTACAAAGCCTCAAAGAAAAGGGAAAAAGTCAAGTTCTCAGGGTCATTTTTGAAACTTTAAAAGGTTGGTTTTGGAGATAAAAACTTTAAAAGATTTCAAAAATGATTTGGGGGTACTTTCTCCCTCTAAGAACTACAAAGACCATTTCCCCACCTAAGGCTCTGTTCTCCTGCATTAAAGGAACCTTAGAGGTATGTTCACTGAAGTGACCTGTAACTTGTGAGAGACAACAGGAATTGATCCTTGAATTTCTCTTTGGAAACTCTTTGAAGATCTCAAGCAGTTGATGCCCCCTTTTCTTCTACTCCTTTTCTCCTTAAGAAAATGAAAGTTTCTGTGTGAGTCCCTGGTGATGTCTTACACAAACTCCAGCTCCAACAGTGAACAAGGTTTAGAGTGAGAAAGAGTAGGGGCATAGGTGCGTCACAGGCAACTTTGACCACTTGGCAAGGATTCTGGTTAAGTCTCAAGTCTCTGATTGAACTTATTGGATTTTTATATCCTTGAATTGGAATATCAAAAGAGAATGACTGTCTATTAATGTTTCACCACAATAGAAACAAGACTCCTTCATCCCTCCAGTTCACAAATTTTTCATGGGACCTCCATTTGAGGAAATGCCCGTGTCATTTATCCTCACTGCCTTATTCTTCTACTGGCTCTGCTTTTCAGAATTCTCCACCCATCCACCCATTCTTCTCCCTTTTGTGTGTTGTGTTCCCCAGTTAGAATATAAACTCCTCGAGGACAGGAACAATCTCTTTTAACTTGTCTGAGTATTCTTACTGTATAGCATATACTAACTGCTTAATAAATGCTATATCATCTATCAGATCCGTTGTCGAGTTTCATTTAGACTCCTATTTATTAATTAAATTTTATCAGATTCTTAATTAGTTGCCCTGGCTCTTGTCTTACCCCACTCCAATTCATTCTTCACATAGCTCTCGAATTAGTATTCCTAAAGCACAGGCCTGACCATATCATTCCTCTGCTCGAGTAGTTCCCCACTGGCTCCCTATGACTCCTAGGATGAACTATAAATTCCTCTGACTTTTAAAGTATTTCATATTCTTTTCCCACCCACATTTCCAGGCTGGTTGCACTTTACACACTGAATTCCAGGCAAATTGGCATATTTGCTGTTTGCTACACACTATATCCCATCCACTTTCCCATGTCCTTGCATAGACTATCCCTTAATGCCTGGAATTCAATCCCTCAACAGTACTTCATAGAAACCCTTGCTTCCTTCAAAACTCAGGATGGGCAAACTTATATATGAGACCTTTCTTGATTCTCATAATTATTCGTGACTGAATGTGATTACAAAAGATAATTTGACAATCATTTCTAAGGCAGGTCTGCTAGGAGCTAACAGTAAAAGAAGAACCTGGCCCCTAAAGAAATCACTCTTGCGAGGAAGTACGGGGTCTCTATCTCATCCCTTTTCCTATCTATCACCAATCATAGCATTCAAGAAGAGACTCCCTTTCCAACAATCAGAAAGATGATACAAAAGATCTTGAAGTAGAGTTGAGAATGATAGTCTCCAGGCAGACGCTGATACAAGGACACAATCACTTGGCACTCAAAGCAGCTTCAAGGAGCGTGACCTCTGGCAGAAAAGAAGAAAGCCTGCTTTGGACATAAGAAAACTAGTCCCTGAAATAATAAAGGTTTGGGTTGCAAAGAGAACATCATGGAGAGAGAAAGGGCTTTGAGGCCTCCCAGGATTGGAAAAGTAAGGGACTTTGGCCATGTTCTTTGCTTATTGTCCACATTCTTATCATAGTCTTGATTCTCACTCATCCCATAAATGTGATGAATATTTGTAGGGAAGTGTGATGAAGTTTTCCAAGGGGAATGATTCCTAAAAACCATTTTTTTACTATTCTACTTTAGTAAAAAAACAAATATAATAAACAAAACCTTGCTATGAAAAAATGTTAGTGCCATTTACCCTCTATCCATCCATTCATCTATTCATTGATCTATTTATCCATCCATCCATCATCTGTCATGTACTTATTTGTCATCTATCTCTCTTTTGCCCCTTTTCTTACTAAACTGTTCAATTTATATTAAAGACACAGAATACCTTTATTGTCGAACTATCTATTTATCTTTATTCTCTTTACTCTCAATAAAAGTTCCTTGAGGGCAAGGACTGTTTCATTTTTGTCTTTATATCCCTATCACCTAGCACTACAAACAGCAGATAATAAATGGTTGTAGAATAAAGAAGCAAATTGAATGTGCTCAGTTTTGTGTAATAGAAAGAGTATTGGACTCAGTCTCAAATTTCAGACTTGGCTTTCTCTTCTGACCTAAGATAACTATGTGAAAGTGACTTCAAAGAATTCTATATCTTGAGCAAGAAGGGACCTTAGAGACATCTGTTCCAGCTCTTTCATCTTGTAAATAAGGCAATCAGAGGTCTGAGTTGCTCAATAACTTGCCTTAGCTCCAACAGAAAATAAGGAAAAGAAAAGGCTTGGAGTTTAGATCCCCTTAATTCCAGAGCTAAGGTTCTCTACGTAGGACCCCACAATCTTTGACTGTTTCCTCAGAAGTAAAATGAAATCAATATTTGTGCTCCCCTCCTTCCAGGTTTTTGAGAGAAAATAATTTTTAAACTAATATTAGTAGAGTCATTAAATTCATAGCTATAATATCATCAAGGAAGAATCATTTAATCTTGGTATTATTCAGTGTTAAGTCTGAAATTAATTGGCAATAGCTATTTTAATAGACACTAACATTTAAAGTCATCTACCCAGAATGCTTTGTGTGAAAAGTGGATGCATTGCTGAATAGGTGCCAGTGAAGCAGATTTATTTATATTCAATCCCACTTTCCTATTTATTTTTCTCACATACTTGGGGAATGATTTCATCAGGGGCTGAGGGTGAGGTGGGCAAGACTGGGGGAGAAGAAAGAATTTCGGTCTCAAAAATAACATAAAATAGAAGTCAAGAATTCTAGAATCTGAAGGGGGGAATGACCATCTACTATATTGAAACATGTATTGAGAAAACATCTCTTCTACAACATGCCTGATGAATGACCATGCAGCAGATGCTCAAAGAGCATCTATGAGGAGGAACCCAGCACCAATCAAGAGTCTATTTCAGTATTGGGCAGTTAGAATTGTTGAGAGAGTATTTCTGAAACCAAGCCGAAACTTACCTCTTTGCAACTTCCATCATTCCTCCTAGTCTGCTCTCTGGATCAAGCTGAGTAAATCTCATTCTTCTTCCATATGACTTATCATTCCTGAGATTCCCCAATCCTTCTTTCTTCCCAGTAAGACTCTTCTCTAGTCCAGACAAAACGTTCCCAGTTACTTCAGCCTGGTCTTCATGTGGAATGATTTGGAGTCTATCCTAGTTGTCCCAATTAGTTTATTTAAAACTTTTTAATGTCTTTCCTAATCGGTGGCACCAAAAACTTATAGTATGGAATTGTATGAGTAACAAAGGGCCTAGAAGCAGCTAAGAGAAATAGATGCTAATAGAGCATTAGAACTAAGAGAGCATTAGAACTAATGTTAGAAAGACGCAAACTGAATCCAGTTTCAGACACCTATTAGCTGTTTAGCTCTGGACAAGTCATTTAACCACTGTCTGCCTCTGTTTCCTCAGCTGCAAAATAGGAGTAACGATAGTGCCTGGATTGTTATGAGGACAAAGGGAGATGTTTGTAAAATGCTTTGCAAACCTTAAGGGACTACATAATGTTAGCTATTGTTATCATTTCCTTATTCTTAGAAAAAATTATCCACTATTTCAATGGGTCTGAGATTTCATTGATTTGATATTTCTTCTGACAATGCAGATGGGCAGACCTTCCATGCCAACTTGGATGGTCCTCCAATATGGTCATCAAGAAGGTTTCCCTTTCATGACTGGAGTTTCCTGAATTTTTTCTGATATCACTGGTATGCCAATGAAACACTCACTGTGTCCATCTAACATCTCTTTCCCTCACTCAGTTCATCAGTTTTCATATTGTACAATTACTTAACGACATATTTTTCTTTACTTTTTTCCTCATAGGAACATAACTCTATGGCACAAATGGACATCAGAAGCTACCTAGTCCAGCATTCTCCTTTTAGAAATAAAGAAACTGAGACTTGAGGAAGCTAAATAATTTGCTCAAGTTCATCCTGGTAGTAAGATTCAAAGGCAAGATTTGAACTCAAATTCTTGGAGACATTCTTTTTTTTTTCCACTGTACCATACTGTCACTTTAAAATCCCTCATTTATTAACTTGAAACGTGTGCCCCTCAACACAACCCAAGAGAGAATTAGCTTTCTTTAGATGCCCTAGTATATTTCATTTTCGTTCAAAGACAAAATATCTCCATGAAATATCTACTACAGTTTCTGGAACATAATAGTCAATAAATAAATGCTAGTTGATTGAATTATTGACTTATATTGAGTTTGACATCCACTAAAAACCCACAATCTTTTTCAGACAGCCTTCTAACCATGCCTCCCTCATCTTGCACTTCTAAAGTCATTTTTTTAAAACTCAAGTATAAGTCTTAACATTTATCCCTATTGAATTTCATCTTATTAGATTCATCTCCATTCTCTAGTCTGTCAAGCTCTTTTTGGATTCAACTCTGTCATCTATGTGCTAGCTATCCCTCTCGGTTTTATGTCATCCACAGATTTGATAATGACACATCACTCATTTAAAAAGCTCACTTCAGTAAAATAGTTGTTAATGATGAATAGCTGTTAGCAACATTGTGTCATCTTCTGTTCAACATGTCTGAAGAACTTTAAACTTAGAACTTTGAGAAGAAACAAGGACCCCAAGGAATGGACCACCTCGAAAATCATTCTAGGGCACAACACATTCCAGGACATCTTTCATAACACAAAATACAATCTGAGCCAGAAGGGTTCAGTTATCTTGTCCAGCAGGACTTAATTTAGTATCTGTAAATAGGGAGACCAAAAATGAATGGAATTCTCTCTCCTCTAACTCAGGAAAACACTGCCAGCTGGAATCAAGTGGGAATAGGCAAGAAATGTAAGGTGCAAATAGTTAGATAAATTAAAAGCTTGGTTCCCCAGAACAAAGTAAAGGAGACTTAAGATGATAAATTTTTACCACCTATGTTTTAGCTGACATAAAAAAATAGAAAAAAAAATTAAAGCAGAGTATGAAGTCCCAGGGCTTTCAAGTTTCTAAGAACCAAAATAACTAAAGGATATCTAATGTCAAAGCTGCTAGTGACTTACAGCACTGACTCTATAACTGTGTCACAAAGGTAGAGATAGAGATAGAACTATATGTCAAATATCTGAAAGTGGTACATATAAAACCTGGAAAATATTCAATATATTCTAAGTATGTTTGAACTCTTAAGAGAGAAAAATAGTAATAAATCAGTCATCATCACATCAACAGGCTACCTCGTTCCATTTCATGTTCTTTTTCTTTAATTCTCACTTTAAAATTCTATCTCATGTTCCAAGAATGTCTCGTAGAATCTAAGTTGATATTTGATATATAAATAAAAGGTTATTTTCATAAAAATGGATTGGACTATGATTTACCCTAACTTTCCATTACTGGGCTATAAAATGAAGGGATTGAATTCAATGAACTCTAAGTTCCCTGCTACATGAAAGGGCTACATAGCTCTCTGATCATATTGATCTAAAGAGAAATTCTGATTTCCAAGGGTAGCATGGAATAATGCAAGGAGGGATTGGCCTTGAGTAAAAAGACTTGAGTGTGACTCTTTGCTCTGACATCTGCTAGAGAAAGGATTGTGAGCTGCCATTACCTTGACTTCAAAATAGAAATAATATATTCTATAGTAGTATTGCTATGAGGAAGATGTTTGTAAAGTATAATGCACATAGACACACAAGCTACTATTACTCTAAACTGTCCACTTAAACAGTAACACCAGAAATACTGTGTTTGTTTCCTGCTTCACAAGAGATAAAGTCATTTCACAAACCCTGTCCCATTCATCTTCACAGCTCTCTGAGGCAGAGAAGGTATCAGTACTCTCATTTGAAAACAGAAGGAACTGGGAATAAGAGTGTTTTGCCTAAGTTCAGATAACTCATGAGCCAAAGACAGTCCTAGAAGAATACAAAATGATGAAAGAGATGTTTCTTCTCAGATCAAAGTGGCGTGTAGAGATGCTAGAGTCTTGGACTTGGACTTAAATTATCATATTTTTGAATCTGACCTTATTTTCTAGCTGTAAGATCATGGTCAAGTGATAATACAATATAATACAGTACGATACAATATGTACTTATTAAGTGCCTACTATGTGACAGATATTGTGCTAGGGAAACATATTTTTAAAAAGGAAGATAGTCCTTGCCTTCAAAGATCTTATAATTAAATGAAGAAAGATAATAGGTGAAAGGAAGCTGAAAAGATAAAGGGGAATTCCATGGGGTACCCAGATCATAGGCATGATGTCAGTGATGTCAAAACCAAGCAAAGCAGCAAGTAGAAAATGAAAAATTGCCTAGAAATTCTGAGCTACTACAACGGGAAGCTTAGGGTTGAGTTTTGTTCTATTTTTCAGCCTTCTAATCAGAGAGGTAACTGAGGGTTCATATGAGGTCTTAAGTACCAGCAATCTCCATGATGATAAAAAAATTACACTTAATAATATTTTATTTTTTCCAATTACATGTAAAAATAGTTTTCAACATTCACTTTTATGAGAGTTTTAGTTCCAATTTTTTTCTTCCTCCCTCACCCCCCTCCTAAAGACAGCAAACAATCTGATATAGACTATTCATGTATAATCATATTAAACATATTTCCACATTTGTCACGTTGTGAAAGAAGAATCAGAACAAAAGGAAAAATCATGAGAAAGAAAAAAAGAGAAAATAGTATGCTTTGTTCTGCATTCAGACTCTATAGTTCTTTCTCTGGATATGGATAGCACTTTCCATCATGAGTCTTTTGGAATTGTCTCATATCATTGTAATGATGAAAAGAGCTAAGGCTATCAAAGTTTGTCATCACACAATGTTGTGGATACTGTGTAAAATGTTCTCCTGGTTCTTCTCACTTCACTCAGTATCAGTTCATGTAAGTCTTTCCAAATCTGCCTGTTCATTATTTCTTATAGCACAACAGTACTCCATTATATTCATATAACACAACTTGTTCAGCCATTCTCCAATTGATGGGTATACCCTCAATTTCTAATTTTTTTCCCCAACAAAAAGAGTTGCTATAAATATTTTGTACATGTACATTTTATACTTTTTCCTTTATGATTTATTTGGGATACAGACCTTATTGTATAATTGCTGGATCAAAGAGTATGTGCGGTTTTATAGCCCTTTGGGCAAAGTTTCAAATTGCTCTCCACAATGATTGGATCAGTTCACAACTCCATCAACAATGCATTAGGATTGCAATTTTCCCACATCTCCAACATTTGCCATTTTCCCCTTTTTTGTCATATTAGCCAGTCTGATAGATGTGAAGTGATACCTGAGAGTTGTTTTAATTTGCATTTCTCTAATCAATAGTGATTTAGAGTAGTTTGTCATATGACTATGGATAGCTTTAATTCTTGTGATGACAAGATTTCTGGTAATACGCTGCTCTTGGGTGAAGCTGATGTTGGTGCAATTGAAATCAAGCAGAAACTTGTGGAAAAATAAAGTCATTTAATTTCTCAATACTTTAGCTGCCTCTGTAATAACATAGATGGCAGAAAAACTGCTAATCTACACTGGTAAAAGAAATTTTCTCATGTGGTAGTTTCCAATGCCAATGAAGTCACAAGTCCAATCCCTGTCTCAATTATCTTCCCTTTAGCTATAAGGATACTAATATCCAGGGAAATGAAGGAAATTGCTCATGATTACATAACTTATTAATGAGAGAGAAGGGACTCCAGCCTATGTATTCTCTCATTCCAGTGACCTTTCCTTTGTACTACTTTGTCTTCTAAGAGAGCTTGCATAAGAACTCAGGTCTTCTGATTCTAAATTCCTTCAACTACTATACCTCAACTATCTGTCAAATTCAAATAAAAGAAGACAATATGCCTAGAAAATTCAATCCTAATTTAGACATTGAAACAGTTTAAATACTTAGAAGAAAAAAATGTTTTTCCAACTAATTATTTTTTGAAATCTAGACAAGTTAAAGTATCAATATTTATTGGGTTGGGAATGATAGATTACAGATCTGGGTCAGGGAGAATGACACTTTCATTGAAAATAGCAGTACATAGATGAGTGACTCAATCGTTCTCAAATCCCTTTCCAATAACCTAAAGCAAGGCCACATAAAACATTCACTTCTTACTCAGACCCTGTTTCCTAGTACTTTGTGGCACTTTCTGGTGTTTAGAAATTAATAGTTTGACTTGAACTAAAGGGAGCACAGATGAAGCCATAATTCAAAAGGCCAACAGAACATTTTTCTAGTTCATACACAACAGTAAACAGAATAATGAAGTATACTTACTGAAAAATGTGGCCAAAGGGAAAAGGATATTCTATAAAATGAATCTTTGGGCAATGTACGGCATGATTTAGAAATGCTACACTGATGAATTACTGCTTAATTGGATATTTTGTGACTAAAGTTCTGGTATTCAGTAAAAACTTTTAAAATCACCTCTTAACATTTATGCTTCTTGCACGAGTCATCATTGGCAATCATTCTGCAGTATTCATATACTCCATATATATTTCTATGGAGTAATGCATGATTGTCATTCTTTATATGATAGCACACACCCCCCCCCACTAAACCATATTGTGGTTGTCCTTTTTTTGAAGACCATGACATCAGAGAAATGATGACATGACTTACACTTGACTTGTTTTGAATGAGGGAGAGCTGTGCAAGGTCACCAGCCTCACTTTCTCCTCCTGAGTCATCTGGATCCACAGACCAGATATTCATCAGGAGTACTGGAGATGCCCCAGGATGAAATGGGAGACCTGGACCTTTTTTGGCTAAGCCATGTTCAGGTACTCAGAGTGAGGTGACAATCATGCAGTGAGTACCTTTTTAAGAAGTAATCAGAGAATGGTCCTTTCAATGAGCAAAAGAAATATATATATATATATATATATATATATATATATATATATATATATATATATATATATATGTAAATCAAGTAAATATATATATTATATATAAGTAACATATAATCACTCTTAAACCAAGAGGGTCCAGAAAACAGCCATTAAGTGGAGTTTGTTCAGGGACCTATTGGTGTGCAATGTATGTGCTTCAAAGTACACTGGGGAAGGAAGGAAGGAAGGAAGGAAGGAAGAAATCTAACCAGTAGATCTCCAGTTAACTGAGCATCCTCTGGTCATCCAAATTTACCTTTCTTTGAAGAGGAGAAGGAAGAGGGGGCAGAAGAGAGAGGATGAGCTGAGATACACAGCTAGCTGGGTCCTCACTCAGGTAGCTCAGTATACTCACAGGTATGTCCACTAAATCATATGATGTTACTGGAGAAGTTTGCAATATTTTTGTTTATTTAATTTTGAGTCATTTTTGTGAATGGGGGATGAAGTGAACCCTTAGACATCAGTACCTGCTCCACAATTTATAGTCTTAGAAAGCTACATAGGGCCTCTGAGAGGGTGCTCTAGATATAATGCCCTGGGTCACAGAACAAGCATGTCTCAAAGGTAGACCTCAAACTCAAGGCTTCCCCCCACCCAATCACCATGACAAAACACTGTGTTATACTATAAGTGATGGATTTGTGGTAACCTCGATTTCCACCACCAATGACAAAGAGAAATCATTTTAATATATTCCTTAATATTAAAAAGTATTCTGAAATTTTGGTAACAAGGGACACTTTTTATTGCCCCAGAAACCTCAACTCCATGGGCTGTTAGCAGTATCAAGAGTTTGGAGGATAAGGATCTAGGAGCTAATGTATTGTTGTGATTTCAAAATGAATAGCCTGAAAGATATGCAAAAGGTTATGGACCACTTCTCACAGAATCTCAAAATTGAAATGGAGTTCAGAGGCCATCTAGTGCGACCTTTACATGAATAAGGATGCCCATGATATTATAGGCAGCATCTTAGTAACAGATGTTTCATCTTCTTCTTGTTCAACCATCTCAGTCTTATCCAACTCTTTGGGACCACATTTGTGGTTTTCTTAGCAAAGATACTGAAACAATTTGTCATTTCCTTTTCCAGCTCCTTTAGTAGGTGAGGAAACTAAAGCAAACCATGTTAATTGACTTGTTTATGGTTACACAGGTAGCAAGTGTCCGAGACCAACTTTGAATTCATAGAGATGAGTCTTCCTAACTCCAGGCCCAATACCCTATCTAGCTGTTTCATCCTACAAGTCAGTAAATCAGAAGGGTCAATCAAACATCCTAAATAAGAAAAGTAGACATTAACTATATATAGTCAGCTATAGAGTTATGTTTTAATCTATGATCTCTTCCATATAGGTGCTCCATAGACAATGTGGCAGATTCTAACACATCCATGACTTATCCTACAGAATTTTGATAATGTTCTCCCTCAAGTCCAATGTTTCAATAATCTTCCTATAGGTCCCCTAAAAGTCCATAGGCTGTAATTTGAGCTGTTATCTCTTACCCCTTCACATATGGTACAGATTTGATTTGACTTCTTTTCCAGAAATATATTCCCTAGGACAATCCATCTTATGCCATTTCTAGGATACAAGTCGTCAAGGGTGATATAGTATAAGTGGCTAACATCCACACAGGCCTCATCATCCTCCTTTGGGTCACCATCATTCTGACTCTTCAAAGGGTAGGTTGGCCTATGATTCTGGGCCACATTGTATCACTAAAGAAACTGTGATGGGATTTTGAGTCAGATAATCGCTTTGGACAATTGGAAATACAGCATAATTTACCAAATTCAATCTCACCCATTCTTTTTTTCCTATTCAGAGTTGAATCAAGCACATAGTCCATTGGTGGAAAATATATGGAGAACAAACTCAATAGTTTGTCCATATGATTACATGCATAGATAGATATATTCTATATACCTAATATAGGAATAGGAACTAAACATATGTTGTATAGGGAATTCCCAGTTGAGGAAACTCCCTCTACCAGTGCAGATTAATACCTTCTTTGCATCATGTAATCTAAAGAGAGTTACCAGAGAAGCAGTTCTCTGTCCTTTCGTTGTTAGGATTAGTTTTCCGTCTTAAAAATTATTGAAAGTTCCCTTCCCCAAAAAACTGCTGTTTTGTTGGTTATATCCAAGGCATGCTGGTAAATGTTTAATAACCAGCTCTCTGAAAGTGCAAGATACACTTTTAGATTTCATCTGAATTGTCATCATTTACTCCATCATATTATTACATCTGGACAAGAAATAAAACAATAAACCAAGCCCTGATTTATAATGTTTGGTGATTTCTAAGGTGTACCGGCTCACACTGAAATTGAACTAACTAGAGATAGCTATAGCCCTGGCCTGGTTGTACCTATCAACATTTAACATTAGAAATTAAAATGTCTCATTATTACTATGAGAATAGTTTTGACTTTGAGGACTTCCTGAAAGGATCTCAGGCTCCACCTCCAGCCGCAGTGGTTCCTGGACCACGTTTTGAGAACTACTAGGTTAGAACACAAAGAGGTTAAGTGTGTTGCTGAGTCATACAGTCAGTGTGTGTTAGATCCAAGACGTGACTTCATGGTTGCCTGGCTCCAAGGTCAGCTTTCTGACCATTTCTCCCCACTGACTTTCATATATGTAGGTATTTATAGCTGTATGTTGTTTTTATGTGTGCATAGAATAATAACACCTCTTTCAAAAGATTGATGTCAGAATCAAAACTAATGATATATGCAAAGTGTTTTATAAACTTTTAAAGCAATATATAAGTGTTAGTTGTTATATTTGTGTGTCTATAGAGAGGAATAGACACAGAAAAAAATATTTTGTGTATATGAAAGAGCGAGAAAGGGAGAAGAGAAGAGGAGAGCAGAAGGAAAGACAGAGAGAGAGGAAGGGAGAAAGGCAGACAGACAGAGACAAGACAGAGATAACTAAGGTCCTGGTAACTTAGATTTAGGAACACAATTCAATAATTACCATTTTTAAAAATAGGCTGTTTTTTAAACTGGATGTAGATCAACTGCGCTATTTCACCAACGCAACATGAAAGAGACTAGGTAATAATTCTCCAGCAGGCATTAACAGTAAGATATGGTCAACTTTTGGTCATGGACTAGGAATGTCAAGAAGTCATATATGAATTTGCACAAGATTAAGAAGCATAGCAAGGCTTCAGTGTGACTAGATTTGCCCTGTTAGCATGAAAAGGAAGTTTACTTAGACAGCGCAGCAGGTCAGCCTGGCAAAGGGAGATGTTAAATAATTCAGAAAGCCTGCCACATCTTCAACATAATAATGGTTTTCCTAGAGCTCGGTTACTTTGTTGCTGGATTCACTTAACTGCTTTATTTCATGTTCTGACAAAGGTCTAGGCAGTGAAGAAAGTCTATGCTGTGATTCTAATACCTTCTAAATGACAAGCGGATTGAGGTGGCTGGGCTCTCTGCATACTTAAATATTCAAGGGACAATTCTTTGGGTACACACACAAATCAAGGTGAAAACTGAAACAGGAGAAAATGTCTATCATTCATAGTCTATCCCAGCTTTGATGTCAAATTCAGGTTGGGGGAAGAGGGAGAGGAGCAAAATGATGAGTTCAGCTGTCAATATTGACAATGACCATATAATTCTCAAGGTTGAGTTGCCTGACTGCTCAAGTTCTATGTGAATACAGACGATTGTTTGTTTCGGTTCTGGGGGCAATTGGCACAAGGATCAGCCTAACTATTATTTTCCACTTGACTATTCACAACTGGAATGGCAATGGACGTGTTGTTTGTAAAACATCCATGAATTTCACCATGGGTCTTCCTACCGACGTAGTAGCATCTGTGTCTCAAACTGTTCCCCAGCTGTTCATTCACTACCTGCAGGTTCTTGTAGCATCAAGGCCCGATTAACACTGCTGCTTACCCTCCACCCCTGATGGGTCCTTACAAAAGAGTTCCTCTTATAGTACACTTTAATGCACAAAATTCCCCAAAGATCAACCCCATAGGATTCTTATTGGGAGAAAAAAAGTTCTTGCCAGTTTGGAGAAATACTGCCAGGATTTCAGTGGCAGCTCTCCATATTTTAATCCAAACTCCTTTTTGTTCCCTAAATCCTTTGCAGAAGGTCCTTCCTTCCAGGGAGATACACTCAGGGTGATTTCTCAAACAAAGAAGAGAGAAAATTTCCATGAAAGAAAGATTCAAAAGTGAACAGGAATTAAAAAAAAAGAAAGACTAATGTTGTTCTAGGTCTTATCTTCAAAAGCACAATTGCTTCAGGACTCCTGAACAAATAGACTTATTATTAAGGCTTTGGAAATTTTTGTTCCTTTTTATAGTGCCACATACATTGTAAGTTTTAATTAAAACCTTCCATGATAATAGTTTGCATCATAGTCCCTTACTTTTTTGGGAGGAAGAGGGCAAATAGAAGAAAGAAAAGGAGAGGGCAAATTGTATTTCTAAATCATTTGGTAAAAGAAATTTAACAGCTTTACTTCAGGGGAACTTGAATTTTGTGTTTCAAAATGGATGAAAAGTAAACGATCTATCAACATTTAAATGTGCCTAGAAATGTATTTAGAGGCAGCTATGTGGTTCAGTGGATAGAGTGCTGGGCCTGCAGTAAGGAAGACCTGAGTTCAAATCCAGTCACAAACTCTTACTAACTGGGTCACATCTTGAGGAAGTCATTTAATCTCTGTTTGTCTTAATCCAGTAAAGAAGGAAATGGCAAAATCAGTACTTTTCCCAAGAAAATGCCATGGACATATGTTTATGGGATTTTAAACAATCAGACATGACTGAACAAGAAGAAATATCTTTACCTGAAATAGCATAATCAAAGTTTTCCTGAATTCAGATGGAAAAAATATCACTGGATCAGGCATTAGGAACCTGGATTCAAATCCCACTTCAGACATCAGCCAGTTGTGTGATCAACGGAAATCCATTTCCTTTCTCTGAGCCTCAGTTTTTTTATCTGTAAATTGAGTGGATTGGACTAGCAAGGCCAAAGGTCCCATTGCAGTTCTATATCTATGGCTCTGTGAATGAGACATTCATTAGAATTTGGCAATTCACCAGGTTTCTAACTTTCAATCAAAATATCATCTCTTGTGGTAGCTGGCAGAACAAAAGGCATCTCAAGGAGGCTTTCCTTAGTTGGTTCTTTGTGTTTTAACTTCAAGTCAAATGGCTAGCTGCATGAATCAGAAAATCATAAATTTTGATAAAAACAATAAACTTTTTTTCAGTTCTCTGGAAAAAAGGAAATCAATTGATCAAATCTTTAGAAAAGCCATCATTGAGGTTCTCATTCCATGTCAATTAGTGAATGTTGATCTTTTAAAATAGAGACAATGTCTGCCAACATTATAAAAGAACCAAAATATGTATAATGGAAAATAATCTATTTCTTGGAGTAGATCCCACATAGGTTTCTCACAACAGGGTTTGGGATATTATTTTCTTCCAATGCTGTATTTATGTTGTATACATGGGAAAGGCAAGCTAACACTAGAGACTCTTAAAAACATACCCCATACAAGAAATAACCTGGAGTTTCAGATAAGGCCATCTTTTTGTAAGTTATAGTAATTCCCTCAGCCACACACTTCTCTTACAAATTTATATCAGTTCATAACAAGCAATGCTTAGAGGGCCATTTTTCTAAATGCTTTCATTTGTCCACCTATACTTCTCCATTACATATTTCTGTTACTTCCACCTCTTTGAGAGAGGTATAAAACTGGACTGTCCTAATCTTTTGATGGCTATATTTCTGTACAATTAATGTTCAAAAAAATGTGTCCCTAAAATAGCTAAGCATGGGTTTTTCTTTACTGTAATTTATAGGTAAACATATTTAAAGAGTTTATGTTTATACAACATAGGCACTGCTTCCATTTTTCAAAGGAGTAGGAAGGAGAAAAGGAGGAGGATGAGAAGGGAAGGGAATAGAAGAAGGATGAGTGGAAGTGAAGGAGTAGAGAAAGAAGAGGGAGAGGGAGGGGAAGGAGGAGAAAAGGAGGAGGAGGAATAGGAAAAGAAGTTGAGGGAGAGGGAGAATAAGAAAAGAAGGGGCAGAGGAGAAGAAAGAGGGGAAGAGAGAGGAAGAAAAGGAAAAAGAGAAGTAAAGAGAGTGGGAGGAGAAAGAAGAGAAATGGTGGGAGAGAAAAGGAGAGGGATACAGAGTGAGAGAGAGACAAAGACAGAGACAGACAGAGAGAGAAAGAAGAAACAAAGAATGGAATAGAATTGTTTTTCATGAGCAATGGGTTAAAAGCAAAACTCTCCATGAAGAATTAGAAATATTGTCCTGCTTCCTTCCCTTCTAAATCAAATAGTATATTTAGGCATTCTTCTCAAGGATGGGGAGGGAAGAAATTTTCAAAGGTAAGAAAACAAAGTTGACTTGCCATTTGTGATAGCAGGAAGAAAAAATCCACACTGAAATCACATGTCCATTGAAGTATTTGAAACTTTATTGTTTAGTTTAGAGTAAGAGACCTACTTTGGATGTTTTATAGGATTTGAGATCCAAGTGCTTTCATCTAGTCAGTTGGTCAACAAGTATTTGTTAAGAACCACATGCCTGGTGTAGTGTCAAGGGCTGGAAATGAAAATAAAGGTAAAAGACAGTCCTTACCCTCAAAGAACTTACAGTATAATGGGGGAACACAACACACAATCAACTATGTACAAAAAAGCTACACAAAAGATCAGCGGTTGATAATCAACACTGGGAAGGCAGAAGAGTTTGGGAGAGGGGTGGTATTGAGAAAGGCTTGCTATAGAAGGTAGGATTTTAGCTAGGACTTAAAAAAAGCAAGGGAAGCAAAGAAATAAAGAGGGAAAATCTTCCAGAACCAGGTTAGATAGTGAAAATGTCTGGAATGGGGAGATGGGGTGTCTTGCAAAAAGACTAGCCAGTTGAGGTCACTGAATTGCAGAGTGTATTCCTTAGATTAATTGATGTAGAGTGGAGTGAACAGAAGCAGGAAGATAATATATATAATGACCACAATAACGTAAATGGAAGAAACAAAAAAAAATGAAGGCAACTTAATTATAGTGATCAAGGTTGGTCCCAGAGAAAAGATGAAGATATGCACCTTCCTGTCTTTTTTTATAGAGATGAAGGATCATAGATATGCAACGTCGTACATCCCTTCAGGATGTGGTTTCCTCTTTGTTCAATCGGATGAACTGTTCTGTTTTGTTTTTGCCTTTGTTTTAGAGGATAGCTTTTAGGGAGGAGACATAGAAGAAAGATATTTAAAAATAAAGGTGATATAAAAACAAAAAAAATCAATAAAATCATATGTGTGCATGAGAATCTATTTACTTCATTACCAGATTATACTGTTTGGTTAACCTTCATTTACTAGAGAAGTATATAACTCAGCATAGAGTTTAGATTGGACAATAGGAACAGGTGAGAGAATTTAATTGTCAAAGAATTCACATTCCACATGGAGAAAACAACCTAAAAAATAAAGTTGGCTATAGAATGGATGGAAAGGCCCACGAGTCTTTAGGTTACATCAGTAAGTCAAGATAGATGATACTGACAAACGTAGGAGAGAGGAGTCAAGAGGATGTAAAGGCTCCCTCCAATACTTTAAGGACTCATGATTTCAACAGGGTGAATGTTCTGTCCAATGATATGAACAAATTAGAACCCTATTATTTTTTGTCAGAATTTCTTTGAAAGCTATTAAAATATGCATCAATTTGTGGCAAACCTGACCTGGTAATGAATGTCTCTATAAATTTAGCTAGACCAGTTCTCAGACAACATGTTGCCAGTTGCCAGTTGCCAGTTATAGAATCGTAGATTTTGGACTAGAAGAGTCCTGAAAGATCAATAAAACCTGATTCTAATTCCACCAGTTTAGAGATAAGGAAATTAAGGTCCATAGAGACTGAGTGTATTAGTCAAGGTCATGTATGTTACAAGCGGAAAAACCAAACTTCAAACCCATGTCCTCTCACATCAAATGGATATTCCTCTTCTTTACACTATGTTGCTGCCTTTCAGTGTTCAGCACAAGGTTAATGGAGCTGCACAGCCCCAGCCAGAGCTGGATCAAAGCAGGGGAACTTCCCCCAGACCCCATCTTCCACCTTCCTGCCAGTGCCTCTTTTTACCTTGCTCTCACATTTCTACATCTTCCTGAAAAACCAGAATTCCCAAGCCAAGCCTGCCTTTAGGCTTATTCCCCACTCCCCAATAGTGGTGATCCATCCAATAGCTAGAAGCCACAAAAGGACTCCTGAACCCATCTGCCCAATGATTGAACTCTCCTGTATGTATTGACTCTCCCCATTATAGTGTAAACTGCTTGACAGTTGCATTGTCTTATTTTTCCTATTTCTATGCCTGAAAATTGACAGAGTGCTTTGGCATATAGTGATTAAAATGCTTTTTCATTCATTGGTTCATTCATTCATAACTTGCCATCAAGAACACAAAGTCTCATCTAAACAAAGCTAGAGTACCAGAGTGAATTTTTAGGAGAAAATATTCATAGGCCAGAGGATAATATGAATCTTGGGTATCATCAGATACAAGTTCCACCCCCCCCCCCCCGCATTTTGCATATGAAGAAGCAAAGGTCAAGAAAGGGGAAGTTACTGACTCAGTCACACAGGTAGTTATTACAGTGATCAAAACCAGTACTCTGACCAATATTCTTTCCACAGTACCAAAGTTGTTCCAGATCTTCTCTTCTCTCCTTCCCCTTCACTTCTAGCAAATGGTCTTACCTCCAACTTTATAGAAACAACTGAAAACATGCAATAGCTCTTTCAGCTATTGGCCTTTGCATGTCTAAACCACACAATTTGCAGAGTTATATAGTCTTAAAGTTCAGCCAGTCCAAGGATCGGCAGCTCAAAGCCAGAGGCCCTGACCTCTGTTTCTGTCCAGCCTAGGAATGATTTTTAAATACAATAAAACCTTATTTTAAAATGTAAAAATGATTGTTAGTTTTCAGGCCATGTAACAGTAGTTAGTTTACTGGCTCTGGACCTCAGGGTGTCCTTTTCCAACCTCTCCAAATGTGGAAAGGGATTGCCTTTACAGCATACTAAACAAGTGGTTTTTCATCCTTTGTTTGAAGAGCTCAGGTGAGAATGAACTCATGACCTATGAAAGCAGTCCATTCCACTTTTGATCAACTTGGATCATTAAGAAGCATCTCCTTACATCAAACCTCAATCTGCCTCTCTGAAATTTGTTCCCATTACTCCTACGTCTTCCACCCTGGAGCCAAGTAGAGTAAGCTGAATCCCACTTCCTCATGACAGCTCATCAAATAATTGGAGAAAGTTATGATTCCTTCTACCCCTGTGAAGTTTCCCTTCTTCAGGCAAAAACATAGTGTTGGTTGAAGTCAGGATTGAAGAGGGTGCCTTTAGCATATCTTAACACTATGGCATGAAATAAAGAACTCCCTTGACCTCTCTATGCAAAGGGGGAAATTTAGCCCATTTTGTTTCAGTATGTTCCCAAATTCTATTCCTCTTTGTCATTTCTTGTGTTTCATCCCCTTTTCTATCAATACAACAATAAAAAATATTTATTGAGCTTCTATGGCAGTCCCAGCCAGCATTGCACTACAAGCTAAATACTTGTGAGGAGTACAAAAGCAGGGTTAGACGGTATAAAAATACTTTGTTTGCTGATAAAAGGCAAAATTAGACATTACACTTGGAATTTGTAAGGTGGACAAATTTAGGTTCATGTCAGAAGGGGAAAATCTTCACAAAAAAATTTTTTTTTAAATCCAGTCTTATAATGGACTGCCTCCAACAACAGTGGGTCCACCATCACTTGAGTTGTTCAAGCAAAAGATAAATAACCGTTCCTCAGATAAAATGTAAAATAGATTTTTGTTCATGTATAGCTTAGACTACATGGCCCCTGAGGTCCTTTTCAATCCTAATAGTCTGTGATTCCATGAACCTCCTGTCAACCACTGTCTTCATGTTAAGAAATTTGCAAATGGAATTCAAGTTTCCAATATCCCAGTGGTTAACACTCTTGCACCTCCTTCTTAATGTTCTTGATGGGAGGTTCTGCAGGTGGGAGGTTAATTTGATGTTGTCCTATAAAATATTCAGATCACTTAATAAGATTTGATTTAATATCATTGTAACAGAAAATCCAATGCTTTTGAATCATCTCACATGGCTCCCATCCTGAATTAAGCTCATACTTAAATATGGTACTTATCTTGTCTCACAGTATAATGTGTGGCAGGGTCTTCTCAATTAATGTACTGTTGGTATCAGGCCAATGTGAAGTACAGAATATTAGAATCTTGGAGTCATAAAGGATCTTAAAGGTCATCTTGTCCAAGCCTTCCCCTATGCATGAATGCTCTTAATAGCATCCTCAGAGGTGGTCATTCTGCTTTCTCTTGAATAGCTCCAGGGAAAGCATTAGTATTATAACTTCCTAAATTATCCAATGTGATCTAAAGCTTGAAGATGTGTCATTCCTAGGTTAAAACCACAAAATACGAGTCATAAAACATATAAGCTTAATGGAGATTCTATGCTGTGCAGTATGAGGCTGTGCAATGAAATTTTTTAAAATCTTTAAGTAATAATAGTAAATCACTGCTGATTTTCACTTAAGAAATAATGTAATATATTTTATAGAGCCTATATATATAATCAAAAGTTGGGACTTGTCATGGAAAAGAAATAAGGGTTGGAAAAGATAGATATTCTTAGCAAGGGAAAAGATATAGGGGTTTTAGTATACTACAAGAGCATATTGAGTCAGTAGTATCATATGGTAATCAAGAAAGCTAATAGAATATTAGATTGCATTAAGATGGTCATAGTGTCCAAACATAATAATCCAGTTGTATATGCCTAATTGGACCATATCAGGAGTACAGTATTAAATTCTGAATGCCATTGATAAATTAGAGATCATCCACTGATGAGTGACCAGATTGGTGGAAGGAACTGAGATTATGCTACATGAAGAATGGTTGAAGGAACTGATATTATTCAGCCTGGAAAAGAGAAATCATAGACGGAACACAACTGTTTCCAAGTACTTGAAGGGTTGTCAACTGGAAGGGTGATTAGGTTTGTTCTACTTAGTCTTAGAGGAAAAATTTTGTCTCCCCCAATAGACTGTAAACTCCTTAAGTATAAGGGTTTGTTGATTGTTCCCCTAATGATGAACCATCCTAACATCTCTAATACAAATCCAACTTCGTGGACAAAACAACCCCCAGGGGATTTTGTTGTTTGCTGTGTTTTGTTTGCCTTTGGCAATTCCATTATAATTCATAATATTTCTTTCTCTGGGACTGGATTATTTAAGATCTCTATTCAGTTTTCTATTAGTTTGAATATTTTGTATTTTTGAATGTATGTAGAACTTTGCATAGTACATTCTGACAATTCTTTTTATTTTTTATTTTATTGTGATTTCATCTGATTGTTTAATTCATTGTCATTTAAGATCATGAAGGGTTAATTCTCTATTTTCCTCCATTAGTCCTAATGTTGTTTTTTTCTGAATTAGGACATTTATCCTCTTCCTCTATAAAAACAGTACCTAGTCATGTCAATTATTTTAGCTTAACCTGCTGGAAGACAATCCTATTTCCACTGGTTCTCTTATTTTCCTCCTGAAGTCACCTGCCTTTTATTTATTTTCCTATTTCCTTCCCTGTGACCTATTGGGAATTTTGCTTAACTTGTGCTTTTCTTATACAGTTATCTAATTCTCTTTTCATTCTCAGTTAATTAGTCAAGATAAAGCCATCTTCCTCCCTGCCCTTCAACTTATTTTGTTGTTAGATCTTTTTTTTTCTTGAAAGTGATTACTGTTTCATTCTTTTGTGAGTTCTGGGATTTGTCTGTAATATTCCTAGGAGCTTTCATCTGGGGATTTCTTTCAGGAGGTTATCAGTGGATTTTTCCAATTTCCTTTAACCTCCTGATTCTAATATATCAAGACAATTTTTCTTTATGTTTTCTTGAAATATGATGTCAAAGATTTTGTTGTTGTTTTTATCATGACTTTGAGGTAGTGTAATAATTCTTAAAGTATCTCTCCTTGATCTGTTTTCCAGGTAAGATGCTTTTCTGAAAAGATATTTCACATTTTCTTTTATTTCTTCATTCTTTTGACTTTGTTTTGTTGTTTCTTTATGTCTCATAGAGTCTTTACCTTTCACTTGCCCAATTGTAATCACTAAGGAATTCTTTTCTTCTGTGAATTTTTGTGTCTCTTTTTTGCCACGTAACCAATTTTAAGGTGCTATTTTAAAGGACTTTTGTGCTTCTTTTACTAAACTGTTAATTCTCATTTCATAATTTTATTGCATAATTCTCACTTCTTTTTCAGATTTTTTTCTCCACTGCTCATCTCTTTCTTTAACTCCTCCAGGAATTTTTATTGAGCTTATGTTCAATTTCCTTTTTTTTTTTGAGACTTTGCTTGTATCTGTTTTCATACTGTTGTCATTTTCTGTGTTTATATCTTGATCTTCTCTGCCACCATAGTAGCTTTTTGTGGCCATGTTCTTTTTTGTTATTTTTATTCATTTTTCTAACCTATTTCTTGATTTTGAACTTTATGTTAAAATAGGGTTCTGTTCATCTGGGGTTGGGGGGGACACTGTACCAACCTTCAGGCTTTTTTATCTTCTATTTTCAGAGCTAATTCTGGAGGGGGTGGTCTGTAAGTCCTCAGTGCTTCCAAGTTGGTGTTGTCCTAGAAGAGGTGTGGTCATTGCTCTCCTGAAATGTATTCTGATCCTTACCCAAGAAGGGTTCTCCTAAAGTCACAGTACTAACAATCCCCTCAGTTCTTAAAAGTTCTCCTCTCCTCCCTGGAACCTCAACTCAGAATTGCATATAGGCAATAGATTTGTCAAACAGTCTGGCATCCAGCTCAAAGTGCCTGGTAATTTTCTTCTGACAAATTATCATCTCTGGGCTGAGAGCTCCAAAAACAGCAGCTAATGATGTGGCAGCTGTCTCCAAAGCCCACCACTGATGTTGCTGACACCGGACAGCCCTCATCCCGTCACAGACATCTCCTGTCATACTTCTAAGTTATCTTGGGCTGGAGAAAATGTCTCATCCAAACCTTTTGTTGTCTCAGCCACTCTGAAATTCTTAATATGTTATTTTAAGTAGTTTGGAGTTTAAGTCATTTCAGCTGGGTTGCTGCCTCTACTCTGCTATCTTGGCTCTGCTACCAATTATGGGTTTTTTTAAGGTACTATTTTTTGCTTATCTTGGAGATTTTTTATCATTTCTGTGTATTTGAATTACAATTATTTGGTCTCAAAGAAAAAGTGTTTTTCATTGGTTCACTAGGTTTTCTCTATTCCTTTATTTGTGTAGATGATTGTGAAAGTAATATATGATTGATATATTATAAAATATTATTTATTATGGTATATTAAATTATACAACATATACATATTTGTGTCTGTATACATACATATATGTATGTGTACATTATTTTGAAGCCCAGCACTGCTACTTGCTACAGATGCGATCCTAAGTAAGTTACTTTATGTCTTCAGACCTTAGTTTCCCCATCTATAAAATGAGGAAGTTAGAACAAATGACTTCTAAGGTACCTTGCTACTCTAAACATATGAATTTTTAATTTTCAAACACCTTTATGATAATTATTAGAAAACTAATTCACATCAACAATGTTATTGAAGTGGATGAGCAACATGTAATATTGAACAAAATAGAAGGATTTCGGCACCAAGCATTTAACTGAACTTCCTAAAGCCATAGGATTGACCTAGTCTACGAACTAAACCCAGAATACAACCTTTCTAACCTCCTTAGAGTGTAATCTATGAGAAACAGAGTTAGCCAATCAATTAGCTTTTTTGAAGACACTTAGATTACATGCCTGGCTGTGGGTTAAGCACTGAAGATACAAAGAGAGAAAAACAAGGTCCTTGCCCTCAAGAAACTAATATTCTAATTGAAGAATTATTGTGAAAACAAATATATTTGAACAAAATAAGTACAGTACAAGTGAAAGATAATTTCAAATGTGGTATAAGCAGTGGAAAGGGGTTGGGTCACCAAGTCATCATTCTTTGCCTTGAAAAGACAACTCACTACATTACCCTGATTATCTGAGTGATTTGATGGAAGGTTCTTCCCAGAGCATATTTTAGTGTCCCTGTCTTATTCTGGAACCATGGAGTATTATTGACATGGGGGGTTGTTGGGGAGGAGGGAAATAATTCCATCCTCTTTAGTTCAATTCCCCTTCCTGTTTATTTGTATTCTCTTTCAACTTTTACTGAAGGAAAATGGTGAGAATTAGTTCAAAGACAAAAACTGAAATTTCAGGGTTGTAGCATTACCTATTTTAGGTGACTCTATATCTCCATTAATGAGGATTCAGAAGTCTCTTTTAATATTTAAAACTTTGCCATAAATGATTAAATTGAAATGCTAGATAACGCAGCTCCTGAAAAGGTGAGTAGTTAAATATATTAATTCAAATTCACAAAGGAATTTTTAAAATCAAAATGAATATCTCTACTCAATTTCAGTAAATTATTTTGGATAGCTTTAGGCGTCACCAAACTCACAAAGCAAACCCAATACATATGGTACAAATTAATGTTTTCCAGTATTAACTTTATTCTTTTTTTGCCTTATTTACAAATTATAATTAAACTCAAAATGTAGAGTTGTTCAAGAATTATCTTGGTTTTGGATGCAATTTTCAATAGGAGTATTCATTTGGGTTTTCATGAATGTATGCAGGTAAGCAGACACACATTCATTCATTTATTAAGTTCCTACTATGTTCAAGAGTGTTTCACATCAAGAATATGTCATCTAGGGATATAACTGGCTTATTCCTAAAGCACCACCTTTGTTACCCAGGATTTTCTAATTACAAATTCCTGTGCTCTTGTTCTTAGAGATGTTGGGAGGAAGACAAGGGAAAGGAAGAAAATTTCACCTTGCTACATTCAAGTGTAAAGATGAAAAGGACCAAAATGGGAAGAGGAAAAAAATAGCACTAACAATGTCCATTCAGATGGAATTTCTAGTTATTTATCAGTTACCCTGACAAACAACTGTCTGGGAAAATAAATGGAATATTAAAGAGAAGGTAAAGACCATGTACTCTATGGGTTCCTCACTTGGAGTCTCTGAATCTTTTATAAAAAAATATTTTGATATTTTTATTTCAGTATAATATGTGCCCTTGGTAATTCTTGTGATTTTATTTTATATACTTAGAAACTTTGCTTTTTCTCCCTGAGGAGTCCATAAGTTGCAAGAAGCCAAAGGAGCTCATAATATAAAAAGGTTAAGAATCCATGATCTGTTAACAACTTCTATTTACATGAAAAGAAATAGATAGCCAAAAAAGTAAGTGATTGTATCAAGGTACCACAATTTCTTTGTGGAAGACCCTGAACTAGAATATAGGTTTGCAGATTCCAGGTCAAGGATCTTCTTATTAAATCATAAACATCCAGTCTAACAAAAAACTTGTGTGCAAACTATTGAGAGACACATTTTTCATACCTTCCTTAATTCTTTCTTCCCATCTCCACTTCCTTCTTTCATACTGCCGTCTTTGTCTCTCTCCTTCCTTCCCTCTTATTACTTTCCCCCCTCAGATTCCCTTCTTCATACCTTTTTGGCCTTCCTTTCCTCTGTCCATTCCAGCCCCTCCTTCCTTTTCTCTCTCTCTCTCTCTCTCTCTCTCTCTCTCTCTCTCTCTCTCTCTCTCTCTCTGTCCTTATTTTATTTCCTTCTTCATTTTCTTCCTCTTATCTTCCTTTTTCTGTACCCTCCTTATTCATGTCTATCCTGACTTCATTCCTTCTTCCCTATTTCTTTCTTTCTTTTCATTTTCTCCTTTCTCCTTCCCCCAATACACTCCCTTTCACGGCTTCCCTGCCCTCCTTCCTTTCTTCTTTGCCTCACTCCATTTTCTCTTTTCTTACTCCTTTTTTCCTTCCCTTTCTTCTTTCCTTCCTTATCTTACCTCTCCCTCTCCCTCATTTGTCCCCTACTTCATCCCAGAGTATTTTAACATCCCTGTTGACCCTCTGATTGGATGGTTTCCTCCAGAACCTCTATTTTTTAATCTTTTATTTATTCTTAACTTAAGAAATAAAACAAGCATTTCCATAACAGTAGAACAGGAAAAAAAAAAAAAGATGATTGGACATGAAACTGCAACTCTATTATGTAAATCTTGCTATTCTTTTTAAATATATAATAAAGTTATCCTATAACTTTCTTTTTTCCTTTTTTTCTTCCTTCCCCTACATTTAAGGGGGGACAGAATCCCAGACCTGTCATACTTTCATTTCTTATCACAACCACCCCTGTGCTGGGTACCTCCCCATGCTTCTTTTTAGCTTCCTTTTATATGTGGATACTGATTAGATTGAGGTCAGGGTCTGTTTTACTTTTTGTCTTTTGGGTTTCCAGCTCTAGCACAAACCTTGCAAATAGTAAGCACTTACTAAATGCTTCTTGACTGCCTCACATCTTTCCTTGAACAGACTCAACCTGCTAAGCCTCAGTCTGATCTCCTGACGATGCCCAGTCTTCTCAAACTTTTTATTTCTTCCAGAGAAGGGGAGTCGACAAGTGAAAAGCAAAGTCACAGCTGGAGAAGCCTTACCCACTCCTAACATTCACTTCTTATTCTAATCATCACTGGAAAAGTTTTTCACCTGGTTGCTCTAAATCAGACACAGAAAAGTACAGAGAGTATCCCCTGGAGCATAGAGGGGCCAGTTCGTGCTGAGTTAATGAAGACACAACTCTGTTACTTTAGCAATAAAATTTTGTCCTCAAATCCATCTTGTGAAAATTAAGTGAAGATTCAGCTCTACAGTCTTTTCTGATTTGTTCCTAGATGATGTTCCAATAATTTTAGCTGTACAAGGACATTAAAGAAAGGCCTCGTTAACATTGTATTTACTTCATATCTGACTGAACTATCGATAGCCATTGACATAACTAACCTTCAGAATCTAACAAAGGTTTTCCTTTCTGTTGAAACATGTTCAAGATTACAAAGACCCTGAATCTCTATTATTTCTTCCTAAAATTATCCAACCTGGTACATCCTTGGAGGGTTAAGTATAACAAGAGATTTTAATATTGCAAGAGATTTATAGCTTGCCCTTAGGGTAACTTGGCAGCAGTTTCTTGCTACTAAATATTCAGATCTGTCATCATTTTTTACAATGTTAATTCAATTGTTCAAGATGGTGTCTGTCCACTTGGAGAAAGGAGGCATTTTCTTAACTCACTTTTAAAGTTTGTCTTAGCAATTCTCCCTTCCCAAGGAATGCTCCCTTATCTCAATCACCCACTAAGTACAGTTTCTTTGCAAGTAAAGAGTCAACTAATATTTGTTAAAGACCTACTATGTGCCAGACACTGTGCTAGACAAAAGGGAAATGCTATCTACTTTTATAGTTTATAGGGTATCATGTCTTGTGATATACAGCATGATATATACAGTCATCCCTCAACCTTTGCTGGGGTTAGGGGCACAGGCCTCCTATAAAGGTGAACTCTAGGGCTCTCCCCAAATTTTTAATTTTAAGCATTCTGAGTATATTTTTTAATATATGAAACAAGTAAAACAACACATTGAACCCATAAAATTGCTGCAGGTTTCTCAAGAGAGAGTCATATCTAGCACACTATGCAGAGTCTTTGCAGTCACTTGTATAGCTACAGCAACAGCTTCATGAATTTTCTTCTCCTACAAAAAAAAAGCTCAAGATACAAAGATTAATGATAGAGAAAATCTTGTGACTGTCTGAATGGTAGAGATACAAAGAGGAAGCATTCCCAAAGAGAGTACACAGCCCATCGTTCTTTGGTGCCCTGATACTTTTAGTAAATATTTAACTGTTTATTATAAATTTAAATATGAATGTGTAAGGTAGCAAATAACAAAATAGATTAATAATGTACAGTATTAATGTATTTATGACATTTTTTGTTTTCTTTACATATACACATCATCTGTGGTTTTCCAGAGTATGCCACAAACCTCAAAAAATCCCCATTTAATTATTGGTGGCTGACCCAGGAATAACCAAAGCCATGAATGTGAAACCCATAAATCTCGAGGTGTGATTGTATAACTATATATTTAATTCGTACAAGGAAAGTTAGGTGGTGAAATGGACAGAGTACCAGACCTGAAGTCAGGGAGATCCATCGTTCTGAGTTCAACTCTGGCCTCAGACACAAGCTATGTGCTCCTGGGCAAGTCACTTAACCCTATTTGCCTCAATTTCCTCATCTGTAAAATGATCTGGAGAAGAAAATGACAAACCACTCCCATATCTCTACCAAGAAAATCCCAAATATGTTCACAAAGAGCTTAAAATACCAGAACAACAACAACTAACCCATACGAAACAGAGAGTGGAAGTTACTATACTTCAGAGTAGCCACATGACTGAATGGATAGTAAGTCAGAGCTGAATCCAGAAAGACCTGGGTTCAGGGCAAGTGAATTAATGTCTCTTTTTCTCACCTTCCTTATTTGCAAAATCAAATGAGAACATATTTGTAAAGTGATCTGCAAATTTCAAAGCACCACATAAATTCTAGTTATTACCTTCTATGGTTTTATTGAAGAAAGAGAGGTAAGGGAACCTTCTCTAACTAAAGTTCTTTTGTTTCAAATGTTGGTTTTATTTTAGGAATTTTGTTTTATTTTGATTGAACCTTATGACTCAAATGTGCTCCCTACTCATTTCCATCCAGGAGAATCTCTAGCTTCTTTCAAAGCACAGCCCAGATGCTAGTTCTTATATCAGACCTTTCCTAATTGCCAAGTCTTTCATGTTCTCTCCTTGAAACTATTTTCCATTGCTTTGGCTTTACTCTATATTTACTTATGAGTGATCACTTCCTAGGCCTCCAGTGAAAACTAAGTTCCTGGGAGTTTTTTTGTCAACCTTTTACCAGAATGTGGCACAATGCTGAACACACACTTAAGAATTTTAAAAATTCTTAAGGCAGTTAATATTTTTTTAATTAAATTATTTTTAATGTAATTAAATTTAATTTTTTCAGAATTGTTTTAAAATTTATGTCAATATTTTGTGACCTATATCAATGAAATCATATATCCTTGATTTATGGAATAAATAATATTTTACAATTTTGTATTTTTTTGTCTATGTTGAAAGCTTACAGTCATTGGGAAGAGGCATTCCTGTAGATCTGAAAGAATGCATGAAGCCTTCAAAAAAAAAATAAAATTTTCTGAAACATAATAGCTCTAATTTTGATCCATTGGGGAGTCATTTCTTTCCTGCCACTATTCTATGTACAAAAAGTTGAAGCATCTTAGCATAAGTAAATCTCCAGGATAAATTTTTGCTGTTGTTATTGTCATGTGATTAAGTTCTCATCTAATTACATATTTTGAGAAATAAATTAGGAGACTGAAAACTTGAGTTCTAGTCCCTGATCTTCCTTTTTTGATGCAGGCAAATCTCTTTTACTTTCTAGGCCTCAGTTTCCTCGTCTGTAAAATGCAGGATTGGTCACGATGATCTCCAAGGTCCATTCTAGTTCTAAACCATTGGTCCTATGAAATCGACCTACATCATTTGCACTTCCTTTCATATGAAACTCACAATCCAAATATGGAAAAGACTTCATTTTTGCAGGTATTGTTAGACAAAATAAATGAATATTAAGCCATTATTTTTACATTAGCAAGTTTTCCCCAGGTAGGTTTTTATCATTTTAAGACATTTTGTTTTGTGTGTTACTCTCTTTTTGTCTAATCACCTCTAAAATTATGAACACTCCAAGAATAATACACCCTGAATAACAAAACAGCTTGAAATATTCATAACTAAGAAAGCAACTGGTAAATGTTCATAAACAAAGTTGTTTGGAGACTCCTTTATTAATTTTTAATTTATTTTCAGTCAATTCCTTATTACTTCCAAATTCCTGTAGGGGATTCTGTTAATTAGTCATGTGTAAAATATTCATTAAAACCAGCTTTCTATTTTCTTCTTTTATTGCAAATTTACATTTCTAATCTTATAACCAAAATAAATGCCATTGGGTAGAGAAGCCACATTAATTTTGATCCTCCACTTGAAATACAACCTCAAACAAAAGATATGGTAATGTTCAATGCAAGAATATTGGGATATTTGATAGAAGACATTACAGGGAGTTACCTAGTTAAACAATTGAAAATATGTCCATCAACATTGGAAAGAGATAATTGAGAAAGCTAGTAGAATTACTTAAAATAGAAAATACTAACCTTGCCTTGTTTTACTTGTTATGTCGGGAAAACTTTAGAATTCTAATACAATTCAACAGACATTTACCAAAGCACCAAAAAAGTAGTCATGTAGCATCTACTTGAAGATATCTCTTAAAGCATCTCTTAAAAGATGGGCTCACTACAACCTGAGGCAGTCTATTTCACTTTTGCATGATTTTAATTGTAACAAAATTCTTCCATTTATTAAGCCTAAATTTAACAGAAGCTTCTTCTGTTTGATGATCCTGGTTCTTCCCTTTGGAAGAAACCAAAACAAGCCAAAGATCTTTAAACACTTACTGACATCTGTAATGTGCTTCTTTCCACCCTAAAAAACGTCTATTCTGTAAGGGAACTGTCTCAGTTTCATTCAGCTGATCCTTAAATAGTGTGGTCTTTGGGCCCTAAAGAAATTTGAATAGCTCAGAAGGGGATTACACAGCAGAGGTGAAATTGACATGGTATTTACATTATTGATTTGGATTTTTCTTTCTTAAGTCAGTACATTTTTACATTTACATTTTAAATTTTATTTTTTGAACGAATGATTACAAACTGATTCTCACTCATCAGTACAATGATACTTACTTGACAATTATTTGCGTTAAGTAATCTCACCACATAAAAAGGGATAGACTTTCACTGGTTTCATCTAAGTCTTCATAAGGAATCTTTTCTCATTCATTCTTGTTCACTTTTTTTTTCTCTTACATGGACATATTTGGTATACACTTTGTTCTAGTTCTGTTTGTTAGCCCTTACTCTTGTTTGCTTCACATTTTTTCAAAAGGTAACTGAAGATGTCTTCATAGTCCTCATATCTGAGAGCCTAAAATTGCCTTATGAGAGTCAATTTTATTAATATACTTATTTATTTATAACATTTTGGTTGTTTTTATTGGTGTTTCAATTGCAAATAATGCTTATGAAAATCTCTGAGTACATAACTCCTTTCTATTTTTGCTTTTGATAACAGGGGTTGGGTTGAAACTCTCCTCATCTCATTAGATTAAATGGTAAAAGACCCTTTGAATTGAATTGAAGTTTGACAAGGATTGTATTGCCTGCAAAAAATTTGTTGCTAAATAGGCCAAGGAAATTTAGCCATGCCTGCGAGATTGTCTACAGATTTTCAAATGAGTTAAGAAAGAAGGAATTCCAGATATTTCAATGTGTGGAATTTTAACTGGCACCCCTCCACAGGAAGGAATCACTTGTGGAAAGAAGAGGCCTAATCTTTAGCCTTAACCATATTTCCCTCTCTCCACTGCTTTGATTAAATAAAGAACTCATGAATTCCAAAGCATCCAAAGTACTTTGGATCCCTCATCTATCTATAAATGGTATCCCTGGTTCACCTGATGTCAGTATCTGCATTGAAACCAAGAACTAACTGCAGACAGATTATTAACTCATAGAGAAACCTAGGAAAGAAACTATACCATGTAGGGAAACTTTCCCCACATATGGAAAAAAGGTCTTCCATAAATGAAGAGCTGGATTGGCTTTTTTGCCACATTTTCTCTCTAAATTTAAGCCCACTTTATCCTAAATTCTGTATGCACTTGTAGGTAAGTAGAGAGTATTTTGTCTCACCTTAGTAAATACTCCTTTCTGGAAGCTACTTAAAATTGAATAAGGAAATGATCCTCAGCTAAAAATAGAGGGATAGGCAAAGCCCACTTGTGGGGTCTCAAGGGGATTACATTTGAGAATAACTTATCAACTGCTCAGGATTACTTCCTAGAACCCTGAACAATAAATATTTTGAAGTTCTTTGGACCCAAGTCATCTCTGACTATGGAAATTAGGATAAGAACCCCCAGAATTTACAAAGGTTTCAAGAACATAGTGATAAGGGATAAGGCAGCTCAGTGACACAGTGATGAGATTACTAGGCATGGAGTAAGGAAACGAGTTCAAATCTTTTTTTTTAATATAAATTTATTTATTTAACTTTTTACATTCATTTTCACAAAATTTTGGGTTCCAAAATTTTCTCCCCATTTGTCCCCTTCCCCACCCCAGTACACTGAGCATTCTTATTTCCCCTATCACCAGTCTGCCCTCTCTTC
>CM053770.1:648978394-649082747 GCA_028658325.1 Potorous gilbertii | reverse complement strand
TCATTTAACCTTCATGTGCCTCAGTTTCCTCAACTACAAAAAACTGTAGTTGTAAAGAGCAAATGAGATAATGTTTGTAAAGTGTAAGCACGGTGCCTAGCACATAGTAAATACTCTTATCTATAAATGCTATCTCCATCCCCATCAATTAATATTGAATGACTGAGTCAAAGGTTATGATTACTTTTGTAACAACTCTGTTTTCAAGTTATACATCAGGAAAAAAATCCAAAAAATATTAAGCTTCATTAAGATAGGTGATGTGAGAGATATAAAAGGTAATGCAATCATGGACTACATTAAGGGGAAGAATATCTTACTTTTAATAAGGCAGTGATAACCTCACTGAACTATGCCCCAAGCAGACCATCCGTGCATGCTGTGTTCAACTCCAGGAAGCATATTTTAGGAAAGACATGATAAGCAAAGAGATTGCAAAGGAGGCTAAGTGGAATAGAGAAGGAGCTTGAGTTCATGTTATGTGAGGGTCAGTTGAAAGAACTAAGAATGTTTTAGCCTGATCAAAAGAATACTGAGGGGGTACATGATGACTGTCTTCGTGTCTGATGAATTGTCATTCAGAATAGGAAATAGATATTTGTTCTGTTTGGCCCTGGAGAAAAAACTAGGAAAAATGTGTACAAGTTGAAAAGAGCAAAACTTAATGTGAGGGAAAACTTCCTAAAAATGAGGAACTATTTAGGATGTAGTGGTTACTCCTTCACTGGTAATATTCAAGCAAATGCTAGATGAACAGTCAGGCACGTTACCAAAATACTTGGGAAAAGAGAGTGATGCTGGTAATTTTGCACAGCTCTACGTCACTTAAATCTAATTCATGCACAAGTCAAAACATTGCCCTTATGATGTCGTTGGCCCTCCTTGAGAATGAAAAATGAACAACAATTTAGAAAACTATTTTTTCCAATTACTACTTACACTACTTACTGGTCTAGAGCCCTTTCAACTCTGAAAATCAGGGATTTCTTTTCTTTGCGTTGCAACAAAAAGTTCAATTAATATTTTTTACATTAGTACTTTCCCTGAATCTTTTATATCTTTGAGGCAAGTGACTAGTAGAACCATTGCTGAATTAAAAGGTGTGGATAGTATAGTCCAGTTTTGGAATCTCTAGCTTCTTTCAGGACAGTTCAAATATCCATTTTTGTAGGAGGCCTCTCTTGATTTCCCAAGAGACTGATGCCTTCCCTTCCAAAAATTTCTTCCTATTTCATAATATCTTGTTTGTACCTATGAATATACTTGTGGTGTTAGCCATTAGAATGATAATTCTTTTAGTGCAAAAACTGTTTTTGAGGGTTTTTTTAATCCGTCATGTCTAACACATTTCCTTGTGAAGAGTATGTGCTTAATAAATGGTTGTTGGTGGATCAATAGCTCCAAATTGCTTTCTGTCATAGCTGGACCACTTTTAAAGATCCAGCAAGTATGTACTGATGTGTCTACCCTTTCATATCTCTTCCAATAACTGTAATCTTACTTTTTTGTCATTTTTATTAAATTAGAATCACACAGTTGTTTTAATTTGCATTTCTTTTATTATTAGTGATACAAAGCATTTTTGCCTTAGTATTTTTTTCTTTTTAGAAGATACTTTTCATATCCTTATCCATATATCTATTGTTTAGCATCTCTTGCTCTTCTATATTTGAGCCAGTCCTCTATATGTCCTGGATATCAGTCTTCTAGCAAAAATACTTGCTGTAAAAGATTTTTTCCCAAGTAATTTTTTCCCTTCTACTATTAAACTGATTTTGTTTCTGCAAAAGCTTTTCTATTTTCTGCAATCAAAATTGACCATTTTATCTCTTCTGGTCCTCTTTACCTCTTGTTAAGTCATAACATTTCCCTTATCCATAAGTGGAAGAAAATATATCCTTCCTGACTCCTCTAGTTTGTTTATAATGTTATGTTTCATGTCTAGGCCATGAATCCATTGGAAAATTGATGTGGTGTATGGTGTAAGATGTTGACCCAAACCTAATGTCTACCTTACTGCTTTCTAGTTTTCCTATCAAGCTTTGTCAAATAGTCAGTCCTTACTCTAGTAGATAGAGAACTTTGGTTTAATAAGCACTATACGGCTGCACTGATTGACCTCTGTATCACTCTTCCTAGAACCACCAACACTAGTTCCCATGACTCTCACCATCATCCCCAAGCTCTCCCTTGTAAAAATAGAGTTAATATTCCCTTGATCCTGCCCATTTATCTCTTCATCGTTTCATGAAAGTCTTTCCATATTTTTCTAAAATCACTGAGCTAATCATTTCTTCTAGAAAGTAGTATCCCATCACAACTGGGTATCGCAACTTGTTCAGCCATTCCCCAATTGATGAACACCCCTGCAATTTCCATTTCTTTGCCACCACAAAGAAAGCTGCTATAAACCTTTTAAAACATATAAGTACTTTTCCTTTTTCTCTGGTCATCTTTTTATGGAAATGTTTGCTTTATTCCATAAATTAATTTTTTAAATTAAAAAGAGTCAAACAGGACCACACCTTGCCTTATATACCTAATCTGTTCAGATTTTCTCTTTTTTTTAGACAGAACCTCCCCTTAGCTCTCCAAGTGATCCTCCTCAATCACAAGTCTCACTGGGTTAGCTTTCTACTGAATAAAATTCACCAGCTTTCTATCACCTACAGAATCATAAATAAAATCCTCGTCATTCAAACTCCTTTATAACCTATCTGCACAACCTTTGTTGTTTAGTCATTTCCAGTTGTGTCCAACTCTCCATGACCCATTGTGGGGTTTTCTAGGCAGACAGTGGAGTGGTTTGCCATTTCCTTCTCCATCTCATTTTGTAGATGAGGAAACTGAGGCAAACAGGGTTGTGCCTTACCCAGGGTAGCACAGCTAGCAAGAGTCTGAGACCAGATTTGAATTCAAGATCAGTCTTCTCAGCTCCAGGTCTGGAGCTCTATCCATTGTACTACCTAGCTGCCTGCCCTGCAACTTTACCAGGTTTTTATATCTTATAACCCCTTTCTACAACCTGAAAACACTGACTTCCTTGTTGTTCCCCAAAAATATATTCTATCTTCTCTCTCCAAGAATTTTCCCTGCTTGTTCCTCATACCTGGAATGCTTTCCCTCCTCATCTTTGCCTCCTGACTTCCTTGGATTCCTTCAAGCACTAAGTAAAAGCCCACATTCTATAGGAAGCCTTGCCCAATCCTTTTAATTCACATACCTTCCTTCTGTTAGTTATTATCAATTTACTCTGTATATTTCCTGTTTCCACACAGTTATTTGCATATTGTTTCCCCCCAATTAGCCTGTGAGGTCTTTGAGAGCAGGAACTATTTTTTTTTATCTTTTTTTTTTTATATGCACAGTGCTTTAATACAGCACCTGGTACATAGTAGAAGTTTAATAAAAGTGTGCTGATTAACTTACTGACTATAAACATTTGTTTAGATGTCTGGTACATCTGAACCTTTCCACTGTCCTATTTCTCCGTTGTTTGCTTAGTACCAGATAATTTTCATCACTAATGCTTTGTATCAGGTTTTAATCACTCTAGCGTGCAAGAGTAACTGATGGCATTTTTCTCACTGTGTCCTTTGGTATTGAGTATTTTTAATGTTAATTTCTTTATGAATTTATGTAATTCTATCAAGATACCCTCTGATACTTCATTTGGTATTAAGATACATATATGTGTATGCATATGTATATATAAACATACATGCATATATTTATATACACACATATGTGTGTATATAAATATGTGTATAAGTTGTGAATATTGTCATCTTTACTATATTAATCAGGCTCATTGGGAAACATCAAATGTCTTTTCAATGACATAAGTCTTCCTTTAGTTACGTAATTTTTAGCTTGCCTTTATCCCTTTATCTGTCAGATGTATTTCTAGGTAGTTTAATTACCGAATATTTGTTGGGTTTTGTTATTGTACTAAATGAAGTTTCTCTTTTATGATGTTGTCTTTATCTTTATTGCTAGTGAATAAAATTTGAAACTGTTTTGAACGATTTTATATTTTATCCTGCTATATTGATTAACTCATTTACTGTCTCCATTACTATTTTTGGCTGAAATAGCTAGATTTTTCCAAATGTGCTAAAATGTCATTTGAAAATAATGATATTTTGACTTCATTTCCACTTTAATCTCTTTAATCTTTCTTATTGCAATCACTAGAATTATGCATACTAGGTCAAGTAAATGTTTATACTGTCTATAAAATATATCTTAGCCATAAGTACCTAAATGCAAGTTTCTTTTCCAAGGACCAATGAATGGACTTGTTATTGAAGGAACTATACCATATCAATCTTTATATTTACAGTATAAATGAAATCAGAAAACCAAAAGAAGTCTGCTAAATAGAATGATGGGTCACATTCTGCTTGAGGAGGAAAATAAAGAAATTAAGAGGGTAAATTTTATCATGAAACCAAAGGCAACAAGAAACATTATTTCATGGTGTATTTGATCAACTTGTGTTCAGTATCTGAGAAAAAAATCACCATGAAAATAACTGCAACTTATTAGGCAATGTCTGCTACTGATGATAAAGAAGTAGAGATATTCTAGGAAAAACTCAATTATATAGTTTGTGAATGTAGTGAAAGCTGACATTTATGAAGTAAAACCCTCCATATTAAATCAAGATATTCTTTTATTCTCATGATTTTAATGCAAAGGAGGTAATATAGGAGGATAATGAGAAATATATTAGAAAATATGGATCAGAATTAGGAATGAGAAGGACCCAAAATACAGACTACACGAATTTTATATATCTACATCATGAAGATATTCTTCAAAATAACCATAATAGCAAGGTGCTGTGCATGATGTGCATAGCAAAAGCAGCTTCATTTTGTCTGTAGTTGCCCCAGACTCTGTACTGTAGCTAGCCCTTTTTGACTTTCCTTTCTGCTGAAACAGAAAGGGTATTCCTATCTATTAGGGCGGGTTTACAAGAGGTTGCTAATCTGAAGAAGATCCTTTCCCATTACTAGACCCAACAACGGACACTATATCCTCTATGCCTACCCTGCAAGCCTCCAGCAATTATTTTTATTCAATCAAGAGGTACCTATACCCATTTCACTTCTTCTTTAAATTAAAACCTATACAATCTTTGTCCTTTTGTTTCTTCAGGGAGTCACTGCCCATGGAGATTGGGCTTCCTTGCTGGACCCTCATTGGTTTCTAAATTTTCTGTTAGTTTTGGTTCTGCCTCTGGTTATAGTTTGTTCTGGCACTGACAAAGGCATAAACCTGAAAAACATCACAAAAAAGAAATTGATTTCATGCTAACAGATAAGGAATGCCATGTTACTGATATGGGAGTCATTGCTAGATCGAATATCTTTGTACAATCAGATAAAGAACTCGTTAAAACAAAGACAAAATTTATTACAAAGTTAGAAGAAGAAAAAAAAGAAAAGCAATGTGGTATTCAATTTAAAAGATTTCTTCCTGAACTATTTAAATAATTTATTATGGGTGAAACATGTTGAAAAAAAGACATGGAAACATACTATAACAAATTTATATGGAAATTTAACCCAACAAATGGTTTTGTTTAGTATTCATATAATAATATCATTTAATAGTGACTTTCTATTAACTAAAACTATCATTTAAAAAAACTTTACATCAACTCCTGTTGTCAGGTAATTTCTATTTCTGCAATTAATTTAACCTAATTTTAGTCATTTTCTTCCTTCTTATTAAATTTTTCATTGTTTTGCTATGTCATAGCAAATTGGTAAGCATGCTATCAGTCTCTCCTTTGAAATTATTTGTTAACATGTGACTTAGGTAGAAAATAGAATCAGCTATAAAATACTACAACATGTCCTACGAGACCTCGCAAATCTCTTATATAATATTTTTTCAACATGATCATTCCTTGTTAACTGAAATCTATCTGAGCTGAGGTTTACACTTATCCTGAATTATGAAACCACTTAATTGTCTATCAACCAGTGATCATTTATCCAACTTATCCGGAAGTCTCTCATGAGATATTCAAACACATAATTTACTTATATCAAGAAAAAAAGGTACATCTATAGCATTCCCCTGATCATCCAGTTTAGTAATCCTATCAAAAAAAGAAAATGGTTTAAGTATGGCATGACTTCCTCTTAATGAACCCATGATACATCCTGCTAATTACCTCTATCTTTTTCACTTGTTCACATATTATCCATTTTAAAATCTGTTTTCGAAATTTTACTAAGGACAGTCTGTAGATTATAAAATCTACTTTTTCCCTACTTTTTTTGAAAAATGGGGCCTCATTTGCTAATCTACAGTCTTTTCCATTCTCCATGGCTCTTCAAAGATTCACGCAAAGTACTTTCACATCCTAATGTGCAAGTTCTTTTAGTTCCCTGGGTTATAGTTTGTTGAGGCATTAAGACTTCAATTCATTTAAAGAACTTGGATTCCCTTTCATTATCTCCTCACTTTCCTTGGGCGTCATTTCTCACTTAATCACATTTGTTCTACTTTTTCTAGTGAAAGATCATTCTTAATGATAGGGAAAATGAAAATAAAATTAGCATCGTAACATCTTCTCCCAAACAAGGAGCCCAGCTCTTCCTAATTTTTCTTTTGGATCTCAGAACAACCACGCCATTAGCAACTGCTATTTATAAAGTGTCTGCTCAGCATCTCAGCACTGAAAGAAGGCTGATATTGTCTCTCTCTCTCTCTCTCTCTCTCTCTCTCTCTCTCTCTCTCTCTGTCTCTCTCTCTCTGTCTCTCTCTCTCTCTGTCTCTCTCTCTCTCTCTCTCTCTCTCTCTCTCTCTCTCTGTCTCTCTCTCTCTTTCTGACTTGTGCTATATACTAGGGATAAAAAAAAAACGGCCCCTGACCTCCAGGAGCTTATTTTCTATTGAAAGAAAACAGCAAAAATCAGATAACTAAATGCAAAACATATTAGTGCAATTTCCAAGAGGGTAGGAATCAGCAACTTGAGGTGACCAAGACAGTCCTAGAGTGGGGAATGGAAGGAGCTGAGCCTTGAAGGAAGGCAGGGATTGAATTGAATTGAATGTTGAGTTGCTTAAATTCACTTTGGACTTTAGCCTTCCCTGACAGCATTATAATTGTGCTTCTCTAGGCCATTTCTAGTTTATGAATATGCAATTCGCAAATATTTAGTTTGTGAATATTTCATGACTCTCCTAATAATATATATCACTGTAAAATGAAGGCTTTGAATAGATGATCTTGAAAGTCCTCTCTAGCTCTAAATTTTATGCTTAGATAATTCTTCATCAAGTAATTTCTAGAAAGGATTGGAATATCTATTATATCTGAAGAAAAAAATAGGTTACCTGGGAAGGAGAGTGAAGGGAGATCAGTAAAAGTTGTTCCATTGACTTTTCCTTCCTTTTTTCTGTGCTGTCATTGTTTTCCTACTTTTATTACTTTTGAGAACTGCTGGATTGTCACAATTCCTGGGCCTGCGGCCAAATGCCCATTGAGTTGGGTGCCATTCCTGTCTTGATGCCAGGATGCCTTCGATCCTTCCCATACTTTTTGTGAGACTCCAGTTGTCCAGTCATTTACATGCAATTTTAATGCTTATCATCCCAGTTGCTCTCCTTGCCTCCCTAAAGCAGATATTTCATTTGCCACTATCCCTATTAGACCAAGGATTTTCTTTTTCAAGGTAGAAGAAGTGTCTAAGTAGGTGTACTGGGTTATCCCTTTCACATCGCAGGGGTTAAGGGGTGTGAGTGATGTAGAAAATCTATGTATGATTTTTGACCTTCCCTTCACACCAGGGAAGAAGTCTGAATCATTAGGGTACTAAAAAGATAAAATATGTTGATATTATACAATACTATACATATCCTTTATGCATTTTTGAGATTCTAAACATTTTATGTGTCAACTGCTGACCCTCACCTGTCATCTGTGGCTTCTGCAAAGCTCCCAAAAAATTTTCTTATGCCAACCTGCAATATATCAAAACCATGATGGGACAAGTTGTAATGTGAAAGCGTTAACTGTGTATCTTTGAAAATAAAACTGACGGGAGCTAGAACCAGGGCAAGGAAAGACTAGGTGAAGATAAGTTCTATCCCAAATGAGAAATTGCATATAAAGTGTTTTACAAATTTTAAATCACTATATAAATGTAAACTTCGTTTTTGTTTACAGTTAGGTAACCACCCTACCCCATATATTATGCATAAGAGCATGTTTTCTGTTTTGTTTTCAATACATTCTGGCTTATGCCCAGCATTTTATTCGCTTTCTGGCTGTAGCTCCCATCTGGTTAGATTCTCTTCAATTAGAGCTAGGGTGGGAGCTGGACCAAGGAATAAACTACAGAGCTTCCACTATACTGTACCGTCTTTCCCTGAAAATATCCCCAGCTGTAATGGAACATACTTTTAAAACAAAACTATGGAACCTTTCCCTAAAATATCCTGCCAGTATCAAAAATCTCCTATTTAAGACATCACCATATGTAGTAGATTCTTACTTGTAGAGATATCTTAATTTGCTTAGCATATAAAGAAAACCTGTTATTTTCCCTTGTAAAATTTTGAACTTTAGAGTAAAAAGGTCAAATTTTAAAGAAATCCCTAAATTTTGCAATCTGATAGGGATTCATCTGTTTTGCCTTTTCTTCCTTATTTGTTCTAAAAAATGAATTTTACAATGTAAAAGAACACTTTGGAAACCAGATAATTTTATTAAAATATAATATTTTACTATTATTTCAGCCTTTGAGCTGGATTCCATGGAGTATTTTATTGCATTATGTTACTGTGTTTCAGTAAGGGAATTTTTTCTTTAAATATATAGAGGTTTAAGAGTAGAGAAGTGTAGTGGATAGAGCTGTGGGCTTGATGTCACACCTCTGCCACTTAGTAGGTCTGCATCCCTGGATAAATAACATCTCTCTGAGACTCATACTTTTAACAAAATGGGGATATCAAAACTATAATATCTATCTCATGTGGTCATGATAAGTTAAATGGGATATGTATTTGCACACATATTTATGTGTATATGTATATATATATATACATATATGATATCTGTTGTGTATATGTATAAACATATATGGTATATATATTGCATATATGTGTATAAATATAATACACATATTACATATAACTGGTGTGTGTGTGTGAAAACAATACAACAATATACAAATGCTTCCTTTTTGTTATTAGCTGATAGACTTCTCTTTTTGGAGTCAGGAAGACCTGAGTTCAAATATCACTTCTGTCACCATTTTATTTAACCTTAATATGAATCAGATAACTATCCTGGAAGTATATACTAAGTCATAGAATAAGATCTATAAGTAGCCTGGGCACTTACTATCCCTAGTGTGTTCTCATAAAAGTACAGAAACAGTTGTATCCATCACTTATTATACATAAAATACCACATAAAGGCAATATTTTTTATAATATCGTTACTCAAATAAAAGTGTGATCTCATTTAGAATTTACACACACACAATGCAGACTTCAATATATTTCTGTTTCTCCATCCTAAGAGACTCCTGTCCATATCTTCTCACAAGTTTGCTACAGAGGGTCCCCTCAGCATGCTAGGGGCCTTTATTGACCTCTAACCTTACCAAGATATCAATGGGTCTCTCAAGTGGTTTTCCTATTTTCCCTAGAATCACCACATGATTATTTCATCTTCATTTACATATTTTTCTGACTTCATTATCCCAGTTCTTCTTTAAATTACTTATTTATCATATGTTGCAACCTGATCACACTCTCATCACTCTCAATGGGATGCTAATTTCCAGTTCTTCAGAATGCTATGTTGCACATGACATATGACAACAGCAATAGAAATCTAGCATTAAAAAGATGGGTCTTGAGGAAACAAAATATCACTCTTTGCGGATGGTTTGATGGTCTACTTAGAGAATGCTAAAATGAATTGAAACCATTTCAACCAACTTGCAGATTACAAAACAAATCCGTATAAATCATGAGAATTTCTATACACTATCAACAAAGCCCAACAGCAAGAGAAAGAAAGAGAAATTCCTTTAAAAATAACTGCAGACATTATAAAATACTTGGATATCTTCCTGCCAAGATAAATACATGGATTATATGAGTACATTTACAAAACACTTTTCACACAAATACAGACAGATCTAAACAATTGAAGAAGTACCAATTGCTTATGGGTAGTCTGAGTCAATAACAATGCTATCCAAGTTAATTTACTTATTCAATGCCATATAATAATACTACCAAAGAATTATTTTATAAGGCAAAGAAAAATTATAATGAAATTCATCTGGAAGAACAAAAGATCTAGAATATCAAGGGATTCAATGGGGGAAAATGTGAGGGAAGGTAATCTAGCATTGTCAGATTTCAAACTATATTGCAAAGTGTTAATCGTCAGAACAGGATGGTGATGTGGCACAGTGAATAGAGTGCTGGAATGCCCTGGAGTCAAGAAGACCTGAGTTCACATCTGGGCTCAAGCACTTACTACCTGTGTGACCTTGGAAAACTCATTTAATCCTATTTGCCTCAGTTTTTTCATCAGTAAATGAGATGGAGTAAGAAAAGGCAAACCACTCCAATACCTTTGCCAGAAAAATGCCAAAAGAGGGTCATGAAGACTAAGGTATGACTGAAAACAACTGAACAATAAATCATCAAAACAATAAGATAAGAAGTAGAACGGTTGACCAGTGGAATAGTTAACTTACACAATATATAGTAATAAATGATTGTAGTAATTTAGTGTTTGATAAATGTGAAGATTCAGGTTTTGGGGTAATAACTCGCCATTTGAAAAAACTTACGTGGAAAACTAGAAACAGCTTGATAGAAGCTAGGTCAGGAGCAGTATCTCTCACTGTAAACAAAGATAAGGTCAAAATGGATAAATGATTTAGATATAAAGGGTAACATTATAAGTAAATTAGAAGAGGATGTGAAATCATGCCTCTCAGATCTATTAATAAGGGAAAACTTTATGATCAAACAAAATAAAATAACAGGAAGTAAAAAAATATTACATGAAATTAAAAAGCTTTTGCATAAGTAAAACTAATGCAGCCAAAATTAAGAGGAAAACAGGAAACTAGCAAGAAAATTTCATGACAAAGCTCTAGTTTCTCAAATACAAAGGAAGCTGAGTCAAACTAATAAAAAATAAAACCCTTTCCATGACTGAAAAATGGTCAAAGGATGTGAACAGGAAGTTTTCAGATGAAGAAATCAAAGCCATCCATAGTCACATGAAAATATGTTGTAAATCACTCCTGGTTAGAGAAATGCAAATTAAAACTACTCTGAGATATCACCTTATACCTATCAGATTGACTAACATGACAGGAAAGAAAAATGAAATGCTAGAAGGAGTGTGGAAAAATTGGGACACAAGTGAATTATTGGTGGTTTTGTCTGGTAGTCCAAACATTCTGGAGAATATTTGGGAACTAGGACCAAAGAATTATAAAACTGCATGCTTTTTGATCCAGAAATATTTCTACTAGGTTTGTGTACCAAATAGATCAAAGAAAAGTGAAATACATCTATTTGTACAAAGACATTTATAGCAGTTCTTTTTGTGGTGGCAAAGAAATAGAAATTGAGGGAATATTCATAAGTTGGAAAATGACTGAACAAGTTGTATGTGATTATAATGTAATACTTTGGTACTATATGAAATAATGAGCAGAATGTTTTCAGAAAATCTTGGGAAGATGTATATGAATTCATGCAAAATGAAGTGAACAGAACCAGGAGAACAGTGGATGCAGAAACATAAAAATTGTGATGATGTCCAACTGTGAAAAACTTAGCTACTCTGATCAAGAAAATGATCCAAGATAATTCCAAGGGATCTATGATGAAAAATGCTATCCATCTCCAGAGAGAATGGGGAGAGAGACAGACAGACAGAGAGACAGAGAGAGAGAGAGAGACAGAGAGACAGAGAGAGACAGAGAGACAGAGACAGACAGAGAGAATTGATGAACTCTGAGTGTAGCTTGAAGCACATTTTTTACTTTATTTTTCTTATTTTTGTCTGTTTTCTTTCATAACATGACTAATACTTAAAGGTGTTTTGCATGACTTCACATATATACTCGATGTTAAATTGCTTGCCTTCTCAAGGAAGGGAGTGGGAGAGAATCTAGAACTTATTTTTAATGATATACATATAAGACACATATGCATCTATATACACACTATATATATAGTATCTATATACATATATGTGGTTGTGCATGAATGTGCTGTACATGTATACATATTATGTATACATGTTAGAGAGAGATGATGATGATGATGATGAAGGAGATAGCTAATGATGGAGAGATGATAGATAGATGGATGGATGGATAGATAGATAGATGACTATAGAGTATCTAACTGTATATCCTAATATATGGTCTTTCTTCTGTGAATGGACAAAGAAAATACTTTCAAGAGATTACAAATCAGGGACTGACCCTTTATTCATCATACTATATGAATTTTAAATATATATAATGTCAAACAATATATAAAAAGATAGGATCTGGTCATTGACTTTTTCACTCAGTATGATTAAATAAAGAAGTTATTTTAAAAATTATTCTGCCAATATGATTAACATAAAAGTTGGTTATTGTTAATACAAAGAATTATTTAGCATTATTTGTTTTGATTTTTTAAAGAAACTTTCTACTAGTAAAACAACCTTTTTTACATTCTTAACCTTTTGTGTGGCATCAGGATATATAGCAGTTTTGGTAAAGTCTATTGAATTTTTTTCAGAATAATGCTTTTAAATGTATAAAATACAAAACATTAGAAAGTAAAGCAACTACATGGAAATGCAGTGTTCAGTTTTTAAAAATGTTATTGTCCCTTCTTTTTAAGAATCCCTGATAGAGAGTTAGTTACTGATTGCTGGTCAGTTGTGGCGAATTCTTTGTGAGCCTGTGAACCACAGCACGTCAATACAGTCCATGGGGTTTTCTTAGCAAAGAAACTAGAATCATTTGCAATTTCCTTCTCAAGGTAAAGAGGTAATTAAGTGACTTGCTCAAGGTCATAGAGATAATAAGTGTCTGATGCCACATTTGAACTCAGATCTTCCTGACTCCAGTCCCAGAGCTCTATCCACTGAACCACCTAGCTTTCTGCTTAGCTATCCTTTTACTATTTTAAGTAATGTTTCATTAACATTTTCTGTTGTTATATTAATTAAATTTATATCAGTAGTCTCCCTCCCCAATAGCCATATAAAATTTTATTTTAAAAAAAAAGAGAAATGAGGAAAGCTTATCATTAGATGAACAAAGTTTGAAAATGTAAGCAATATTCCACAACCATGGATCTTCTACTTCTTCAAGGAAGTAAAGAAAAGTAACATCTTTTATATCTTCTTGGAGGTCATGACTGTTATGTGTGATTGTAAAAATTCACCTTTTTTCTATATAAAAATAAATTTGTATTGATATTTTTTGTTTTCACCCCATCAAAATTTCTCTTAGTATCCCTCTTCCTTCCTACCCCAGAGTATGATCCCGTATAAGAATACTTTAAAATAAAAGAAAAGGAAGAAGCAAAAGAGAATCACTGAAATCAATCAATATATCAAAAATATCTTAAATATATACAGTATTCTACATCCATGGATCTCCCAGTACCTAATAAAAGGAATGGGGTGTATGCATATTGTCATTACTCTTCATGGGACCAAGCTTCTTCTTTGTAATTTTGCAAAGTTCACTTTTGATTGGGTTGGGGCTGTTGATGCCATTTGCACTGTTGTAGTAATGGTGTATATTCTTTTCTTAATTTGGCTTTTCACTCTGCATCAGATCACATAAATCTTTTCATATTTCTCTGTATTCATTATATTCATCAGTTCTTATAGCATGATCTATGTACCACAATTTATTTAGCCATTCTCCAAACAATGGCATCTATTGTATTTCTAGTCCTTTGCTACCTCAAAGAGTGTTGCTAAAAATATTTTGATGTATAGGAAGACTTTCTTCTTATTGATGACCTTTTTTGGAGTATAAGTTTTATGGTAAAATCTCTGGGTCAAAGTGTGTATGGACATTTTAGATACTTGTTAATTCTGAATTACTTTATAAATGGTTGTACCAATTCACAACTCCACAACCAATGCATAGGAGTTCCTGTCTTCTCACAACCACCAATATTGATTTTTCCATGCTTTGCAATCTTTACCAGTTTTCTGAGTATGAGGTGAAACCTCAGAATTGGAAATAATAGTAGTTCATAATTCTTTTGATAACTATTTTTATATAACTTTTAACCACTTTTCTATTGGATAATGTCTTTTGGGGTGTGTGTGTGTGTGTGTGTGTGTGTGTGTGAGAGAGAGAGAGAGAGAGAGACAGAGAGAGAGAGAGAGAGAGAGAGAGAGAGAGAGAACAAATGGGTCATCTCAAGAAAATCATATTTTTATTGTTTTTATTTTTTAATATGATTTATTATGTTTATTGCTTTCCTAGTGTTGAACCATCCTTGACTACTTAGTTAAATTCAATTTTGTTACAATGAATGTTTTCTTGGATAAATTACTATATCCTTCTCTGACTTAAATATTATGGCTATATTTGTCTCACAAAAGAAACCTGTTAGAGTGCTTTCTTTCTCAAATTTTGACATTAATTTGGGTAGTATAGATATTAATAGTTTTCATAGAACTCTCCTGTGAATACATCAGGACTAGGAGTTTTTTCTTTGATGGTTCTTTTTTTTAGAGTGGATTATTTAATGTCTCTATTTGACCTTCTGGTAGTTTGGAATTTTGTACATTCAAAAGTATGCCTCTCTTTTGCGTCCTTAGTTTTGATAAAATATGGCTATACTTAATAAGTTCTAATAATTCTCTTCATTTCTTCTGCTTTTACTCTGATTTTGCTTTGCCTATTTGCTATGTGATCCATTTGATTTTCTGTCCTCTAATTTTTAATCAGGTTGACTAAAGGTTTAACATTTTCTTAGTCTTTTCCAAGAACAACTTGTATTTTTGGTTACCGTTTCTATAGTCTTTTTTGTTTATAATTTATATATTTATTCTCTGATCTTAATATATATGTATGTATATAATACTTATTTTGGTTACTTATTTTTGGCTTTCTAATTTTCAGATGTATCATCAGTTCATTAAATTTCTATTTTTCTTATTTTTCTAATGTTGTTTTAAGGATATCATTTTTCCTCTATGGATTTCTTCATATGCATCCAATTTTTTTGCTTCATCATTACCATTTTTTACAAAATTAATAATTATTCTATAATTTGTTATCATTTAAAATTTCTGTGTTAAATCCTCATTTACATATGCATCTTTTGTTTGTTCTCCTTGAACTGATTATTATTTTCATTACATTATGGTCTAAAATATATTTTTATTGTGTCTGACTTCTTGCATTTCTTTAAAATACCTCTGTGCTCTAATATGTGGTCAATTTTTGTAAAAGTTCCATTTGGTGTTGAGAATATGTATATTCCTTAGCAGTCCCATTTAGAACATTCCATAAAATAGTTATAATTTTATTGGTAGACTTTTTTCTTTCAAATTCTTTGAAAGAAGAAAATGTATTTTTAAATTATTTCTTTATATTCTCACCACTTAGCACAGTGCCTGGCACATAGTAGAACAGTAGATACTTAATAAATTATTAATGTTTTGACATGTTTCTCCAGCAGGTTGTTACATTCTATACTTTCCCTTGTGTTTGTCTTACTTCAAAACTGAGACATTGACATATGCTATTATAATTGTGCTATTTTGTATGTCTTCTTGCAACTTGGTTAATTTTTCCTTTATGTATTTAGATACTTAAGCATTTGGATCATATAAATTTAATATTGATATTGGTTTTTAGTCTATGGTTCTTTTCAGTATATGGTAATTTCTTAGTTTATCCATATTTATAGTGTGAATTTCTATTTTTGTTTTGTCCTACATGTAGCATGATTGAAATTCCAACTTTTGGGGATTCAACAGACATATAGTAAATTTTGTTAACACATCATTTTTATTCCTTATCTTTGCCTTATAGATCTGTTCCTTGTAAGCAACATAAGGGATAAGGGGTTTCTATGCAATCTTTTCCTCTCATTTTATTGGATTTTATTCCATTCACATTTAAAGTTATGAGAGTTAGGTTGACATTTTCCTCCACTTGTCTCTTTTTTCTGAATTAGTACTTTTTTTATCCTTCATCCTCTGCAAACACAGTGTTTTTTCTCTTCATTTATTTGGCTTACTCTACTCAAGTCAATTTTATTCCCACTAGCTCTCTTCTCTTCACCTTTAATCCCCACCTCATTTGTCCCTTTCCCTAGTTTTAAATTTTTAACTTATTAATTCCTTTCTCTTTCTTTTATATAGTTCTCATATTATTCCTTTTTTCTCTCAGTTAAGTAGTTAATTAAATTCTTCATCTTCTCTAAAATGTCTTTGTTAGATTTTTTAATTTTCTTTACCTTTTATCTAAAAAATTATTTCTTTTACCTTGTTCTCCTTATCAATCCTCTTCCCTTTCTATTATAAAATGTTCTTGCTCATGTACTTATTTATTCTTTTTTACTCACAGAATTGAAGTTTATAAACTATCTATTAAGAGTTTCTTCTTCCAAATCATTTCTTTCTGCCTCTTATGCCTGACTCTTAGAGTAATAAATTCCTTCAGGAGATAAAGAGAATATTGCCCTGTGGTAGAAATTTTCCCGTGTCCCTGATTATATAGTTCATTCTTGACCCTTGCCTTCCCCATGGTTACTTCCTTTCCCGACTGTCTTGAGGTTTGCTCTGGGTTCATGTCCTCACTCCCTTCCAGATGGTAATTACCTCCAGAAGCTCTGATTCCTCTTCTCCTATGGCAGAATTCTGTCCATGGAGTGGTGGGAGAGGAGGGCATAACACTTTCTCAGAGACAGCGATTATCTCTGAATAACCAAAATTCTGCAAAACATGGCCATCTTCTTCTCCCGTTTCAGAGTATACCCATACTCCCTCCCCAAGGAAGCACTCTACAGGGTTGTGCCCTTCCACCACTGAATTGAAATTTCTCCTTTTTATACCCCTGTTTTAATCCCTCTCTTTCCATGACAACCATTCTCCACAGGTCTTTTTCCTAAAAGACTAAAGATTTATTTTCCCTCCATCATTTACCACTGACTTGGTTATGTCATGTTTCCTTAAACCTGAGCAGCTAGGTAGCCTTCTAGAGAGACCATGAGACCTGGATGTAAAAGATCTGAATTCAAATATGGCCTCAGATACTTAGGAGCTGTGTAACCCAGCGTGAGGCACTTAATTTCTGTTTATTACACTTCCCTCATCTGCAATAATAGCAACTAGTTCCCAGAGGTGTTATAAGGATCAAATGAGGCATCATCATAAAGCACGTAGCATAGTGCCTAACACACAGTAGGGGCTATATAAATGTCAGCCACTCTTATGACTGTTCTTATTGCCTTCTCTCCCCCTTTTTATGTGTCTTCCAATTCTGATATTTACTCCCATATTGATTCACTTGCTTTAGGAGAAGAAAAAAGAAAGGAGCAGTCATTTATTAAGTACTTACTTGTGCAAGGCACAGTAGGAAGCAGTTTACAAATATTATCTCATCGACAGCATTTCAGTCCTGTTCCTCCACCCTCACTGTTATGTAAGTTCTGCCTTTCTATTTATTGCCTTGTATTCTTTCAGAATAAAAACTCTTAGTGGTCCTTTCATTGTTATTTTGAAGTTAATAGATACCTTTCTCCTTCTTTTTTCCCTTTTTAATAGTCTTCAGAGATGGGGTAATTTATTTAGTTACTTGTGTTTTGATTTTGGTAGCAGTGTTTATTTAACTTTCTTGTGTTTTTGTTGTCTTAGTTGTTTGCAAAGCAAATAAGCTGCTCGTGTCTGTTGAAATGCTTCAAATGCCTCTCTTTTATTGAATGTTCATATTTTTCATTAATGATTAGGTTCAGGTTTGCAGAGTATGTCACTTTGGTTTATATTCTGAGGTCTTTTTATTTCTTTAATATATTATTCAATTCCCTTCTGCCATTTCTGATGGATGCTGGATACTTGTGTTATTTTGCACTGCCTTTCTATTTGAAGTTCTTTTTTCTGGTTGCTTACAGAATTTGTTGCTATTGGACTTGTTATTAACCATTATATGTTTTGGAGTATGCACTATAGTTTTGCTTTGTTTTACTTTTTGTGGAGATAATCTGTTTATCCTTTTGATTATCATTTTATTTTCTGTATTCAGAAGTTCTGTGTAGTTTTCTAGTATTATTTCTTGAATTGCAGCATTCAGATTTTTTGACTTGTGTTTTCTAGATTTATGATTCTTAGATTATCTGTATTCCTATTTTCAAGACCATTATGTCTGTGTAGAGATAATATGTTCTTTAACATTACTTCATCTTGCCTCTCCCTCTTTTCTCTTTCCTCCTCCTCCTCCTCCTCTCTCTCTCTCTCTCTCTCTCTCTCTCTCTCTCTCTCTCTCTCTCTCTCTCACACACACACACACACATTTTCACAATCGATTGTTCTCTTTCACTTCTTTGAAGAGATTTGCCACGTTGCATTCAAGTTTCTCCATTCTGCTAAATATTCACACTGTGTAATCCATAAATTCTGCTTTTGTGATTCTTATTTCTCTCCTAAACCATAGGTATATCCTACTGTGGTTCCATAATCTCTTTCAAGTTCATAGTCTCCTGTCTCATCTTCTACTTGATTTCTTTTGTCTTGCAATATTTATTTAGAGATATATAGATTGGTTTGAATGTCTTGGTGTCCACTTTCCTTTATGATTTATTATCTTCTGTCTTGTTTTATTTATTTGCACTCAAGGTTTTCAATTTCAGGCATATTCTTCCTCCTGAGATATTCGGTATTTTCAGACCTTTCCCTTTTATATTTTGCTAGAGCTTACTTTTTTATTGCTTCCCCTGGATCTTAAAACTATTTTAGTCTCCTCACTCTTTGGAGAATTCCCTTTCTACCAGCCTCAGTCCTTGCCCTAAGTAAGTTCTCAGGAGGTAGAATTGGCCCCAGCTGATTGCCTGTCCCTTTTCCTTCTGGTCTGGTGTAGCCCTTCACATGTGCTGGTGCACTGCCTCAGTTCTCTCTCTATTTGATCAGTGGTGCATTCTTAAACATATTAGACTTCCATTTTCCTGTACATCCACTTTCTCCAGCAGAGGCTGGAGCGAATAAACGCTTGTTATGATAGAATGGTGTGGTGGCAGAAAGAGCACAAGCCAATGGGTAAGATGTGTGACTAAGAAAACGCCAAGACTGGTTGGGCAAAGGGAGCTGAATAACTGCGATAGTCATGAACCTCTTCTTCTGTTACTCATCTTGTTAAAATCAATGGCAGGTTGATCTGCAGAGACAGTTGTAATTACTTCATCCCTTTGGCATAAATTTTATTTGGGGCAGTTTTGAGAATTGTGATGACTGGAGAAAATGTCTAGGCTTCTAGCTTGCTGGTCACATGACCAACCTCTCCCCATTATTATATTGTTTTATTTTTAATTCAGGTTTTCCAGGACTTGTAAAAGACTGATAAGACATCATAAAATCTTCTTCACATCAGCTAGGGTTGACTCTTAAATTTTATAAGTGGTATATCTGCACCCTGTAGAGGTGATTTTTTAAAAAAAAATGTTATTTGACAAAAATAGCAAAAGTCGTTTGTTTTCAAAATCTCAAGGTAATGTAATAGGAATCATCATTTATGTCCTGGCATACTTATGTCAAATTTTTTGCGACAAATAGAAAATTAAGCTTATTCATTTTTAAAAAAAATTTAATTTACTTTTAACATTTGGATAAATAAAGAGGAGGTTTTACAAAAAGAATTTAAGATGAAGAACACAGAGTTTTACAGTGACATCTCTTCCTACTTAACATAGTTCAGTTGCCACTCAAAAATACTTCATTTATAATTCAAATATATCTCAGTATTTATTCATTTCCTGGCCCTTGTTTATTTAGTGGAAAGTAAAATAATTCTATAACCCCTATTGTACAGCCAGAATAAATAGTGATAGTAGAGAATGCTAAATGAAAGGGACTTCTGCAGACAAAGCAAATCCCCAGCTCTGGTCCCAATCCATCAGAAAAATTTTCCTTAGGAATTAAACCCCTAGGGGAACTAAAAGGGCTGCCATTATTACCAACATACACAAGTATAACTTTCTTCCACACCAAAATAGATTAATAACCTATCACAGAGTCAAACCCAAAATGAACAAATGATAGACAATTACATAATACTTTAAGTTATGGAACCATTTAGTGGAAGCCTTTTATTTTCCTAATTAGGAAATTGAGGCTTGAAGAGAGAAAGTGATTTATCCAAGGTCATCCAAGTAATAAGAAATAAAAGTAAAACTAGAAATCAGACCTTCTGAGCTCTAGGCCATTTGTCTTTCTATCAGACATATTTAGAGCACAATGTAGATATTTGCATAGTCTGAAGTATTGCTTTTCACATATGACCCAATAAAAACAAGAAAAAATTAATGTTTACGGACTGCATTTAAGTATCCAAAAATAGACTATTTCTATAGCAATTTGTAGCTTTTTCTCCTCTTTTATATATTTTGTGAGGTTTCTAATTATAACTTTCAATAAAATCTCTGAAACAAAGAAAATAACTGGTAAAGATTTTAATTATGAGATTTTTTCTTCATAAAATTTTCCTGGAATTTCAAATGACACTTTGGGTAAGATATAATTAAATATAATCTCAAATATTTAATATTAATTTTCTAGTCTCTTACATGGATAAATGAATCACATTCTACCTTTTTAATCATGAAACTAATTAATTCTCCTTAATTTACTGAAACTGTTACAAGCAGTTTTTTTCCCCCAAAAAAACTACTCAATTTACCTTTGCTCTCATTCACCAGAGCTCCTTTTTCATTAGCTTATATCATGTCATTAAATATATTAGAGAGATGATCTAGCATCAATGCTCCTTAAAACTCATTGTTTTAAAACATATTACTATCTTTGATGTCTTTCATACAATTTGCAATATTCAGGAAGAGTCTATACGATTTATATGTCACAGACTTTCACATGCTGCATATGGTGACTCTTACAGATTTCCCTTCATCCTGTCACACATTTCTGAATGCAAAAAAAATTAATTTGGAATGAGATGTAGATAGGGGGAAAGAGACCACAGATTAAGCAAAAGTGAAGCCAATTTACCATTTCTTCACCCCATAAGCTCCATTTACATAGAAAGTTCAGAATAACTTGAAGATTTTTGTGTTGTTGAGTGACAGCCAGTAGAACTGTATCACTGCCAAAGGGTATGCTCATTAGCATAAAGACTGAGGAGAGATTGTATTTTTAAATCACAAAAAAAATAACAAATTCTTTGTGCAAGTTTGAGGCTTCTCCTGAATTGAACCCTGTCTTAAATGAGTGAAAGAATCTGTTGTCTCATTAGCCAAATTTCCTTTTACCTCAGAATGCTGTGTAAGTATAAATCACATTTTTATTGCACTCCGTTTATTATCCAGTCTTACAATTTCCATCAGAATGAGCCTAGTGATGATTACAGTTTTGCAGGATTTTACAACTCCTTCACCCTTTGGAGTGAATTGAAAAATATCCTGATACCACAATAGACAAGTTGGCCTTCCAAGCATTGGGGCAAACCCTTTCTGTTGTTTTGTCAGGTGGCAGAATGAGCAAGTCAACTGCTGAATTTGAAGATTCCAGGAGACTCACGGGAATGGAAGATGGGCTTTCTAAGAACTCAGTGCAGAAGGGAAACTTGGCAGAACTCATGTGGAAATTCATTTCATCTATTTTCCTATTACACTCTCTGTCATGTAGTTTTGATCATCAAATGAAAAAGGAAAAAGCTAAATTCGACCATATACCTCTCATAAATTTCATTTTAGCTATCAGGTGTCCCACCTTCCATCATTCGCCTATTTGATATATTCTTACCCATTGGTCCAATCATCTTCCCTTTATAACCTATATCATTCTAGGAAACTACTTGGCTTTTGCAATAAATCCAATTTCTTGCCCATTAAAGGAGGCTACCCATGCCAGCTGTGTTAACAGTCCTACTTAGGACCTGTATGACTGTAGGCAAGCTTCTTCATCTCTCTAAGAGTCAGTTTCCCCATCTGGAAACAGGGGAGATTGGATTTGAATTCTAATGCCCCTTTTAGCTTCACATCTAAGTTGGACCTTATGATTCCAGATGTTTAAAAGCATTGTTATTTATTCTTTTATCCAAGTTAGCATCCCCTGACTATAATTTTTCTGTGTAACATCCTGCTGTCCATATAGTAAAAGAATATGTATACACAAATGTGATGGTGGAAGTTTACAGAAAATCACAACCTGTTTCTCTGAATATAAATCCAAGAGTAATTTGCCTTAATGTGGATTTTCTTTTTAACCCCCAATGAAAATTCCCATATGTTTTTAGTTTAGCAGGGAGGGTGGGAGTGGTTATTCATGAAAAAAACTAAACATTAAGGGAATTTCAGGAAAGCTGTACTTCTACCAAACCCAAATACTTCCCACATTCACTTACAAACATTTCATTCCTTCAAGGCTTTGTAGGATTGTCTTCCATATTCATGTCTTAGGTAGCCTTCCTTAATTTAAAAATAAAGATGACTTTACATATGCATATACACACATATTGCAAGGACATTTCTACTCCAAAATTTGGCTCATTATTTCTTGAATCCATTTGTCATCCCATTCAGTCAGCTTTTTTGGCTTGTGCATGCCAACCCATTTCTGTGGATCAGAGCAAGAGAAAAAAGAGGAGAGAAAAGAATATAAACATGAAGGTTGTGCTACAGGGCACGGAGAAATAGAGAAAGTATTTTTAAGAGCAATTGAATGAATCTAAGTGCTGAGAATGGGAACATTTTTTCTAATGCAATATTTGTTCCTTTTTTAAAAACGGCATTAAAATAGCTATTCAGAGAATTGGGAGTGCCAGCAAAGCAGTGAGAGAGTGAAGAGTCATGTAAGAAACTCAGTTTTTCACCCCAGCTCTGACACTTAATATGGTGACCTTAAGAAAGTCACTTAACTCTCTCAAGCTCAGATTCTACATCTATATTACAGGAGTATAACAATACCTGCACTACCTACCTCACAATTATTTGAAAACCCTAAAGACTTGTAGAAATTTGGCTTGTTTTATAATTGGTTTCCCTTATAGTACTTTCCATTTATCGACTGCACAACTTTAATTAAAGAAGTAATCATTGATTAGTATTTATTTGATCTCCCTCCTACCTGTCACCACACCACGAGAAGAGAAGAGAAAGGAAAAGAAGGTGAGGGAAGAGAAAGGCAAGGGAGGAGGAGAGAAGAGAAGAGAAGAGAAGAGAAGAGAAGAGAAGAGAAGAGAGGAGGAAAGAAAAGGAGAGGAGAGGAGAAGAGAATGAAGAGGAGAGGAGAGGAGAATGGAGAGGAGAGGAGCATGGAAAGGGGAAAGGAAAGGGAAAAGGAAAAACAAAAATCTTTACTTATAGTAGTCAAGCAAAACAAATTTTCTCCTTGGCTATTTCCAAAAATGGACTTCATCGGGCACCTTGAGCCCATCTCCTCTTTATCAGTAGGGGGGTAGTATGTTTCCTTATTATTTCCCTTGATTTGTGCTTGGTCATTAAGAGTAAAATAAAATTGTAAAAGTTTTTTTTTCAAAATAGATAATTATTTCATAACCATAATATGCCAGACCCTGTTCTAGCTACTGTAGTTGTCTTGTTGAATCACTCATGTCATACATTTATACTGCTCTCTCTATTCACACAGTCCATCTTAACACCTCTTGCCTGGTCCATTGCAGTAGCCTTCCATTTGGAGTAACTGTCTCAAGTATTCCCCTTCTACAACTCATCTGTCAGTCAGTCGCCAAAGTGATTGTCTGATAGCTAAGGTTTGGTCATTTCAACCCCTTACACAACAAATTCCACTGACTTCACATTATCTTTTCAGGGTTGCTATATATTTTTCTTCTTCCTTCACTCACTAGTCCAGCCAAACTGACATTCATGCAGTTGCACAAATGAAACACTCCACCATCCATCTCCATGTCTTTGCACTGGTTGTGCTCCATTTCTGGAATGTGCTCCCTCTTCATCTCCACCTCTTAGAATTCCTTATTTTCTAGAAAGCTTCGCTCAATAGCTAACTTCTACATGATCTTTCCTGATTCTCCCGACTGCTAGTACATTTTCCCAAAAATAGTTTTTATTAATTTGGTCTATATCTTTCATTTATTGTCAACATTCATTTTTCATGCTTTGAGTTCCACATTTTCTCCCTTCATCCTACCACACACACACACTCATTGAGAGGTCAAGAAATATATCAATTATTTATGGGGAATTATGTAAAGTATATTTCCCTATTAACCATGTTACAAAAAAAGCAAGAAAAAATTAAGTGAAAAAGTATATTTCAATCTGCACTCCATGTTCATCTGTTCTCTCTCTGGTGATGGATAGCATTTTTCATCATAAGTCCTTTGGAATTGTCTTGAATCATTGTTTTGATTAATGTATCTGAGCATTTCACCGTTGATCTTCATTCCATACTGTTGTTATTGGGTACAGAGTTCTCCTGGTTTTGCTCACTTGACTTTATATCATAAAATCTTCCCATGTTTTTCTGAAATCTGCTTATCAATTCCTATAATACAGTCGTATTCCATCACAATCATATACCACAACTTATTCAGACATTTACAACCGATGGACATTCCATTAATTTCCAGTTTTTTGCCATCATAAAAAAAAGAACTGCTATAAGCATTTTTGTACATATGGGGCCTTTAAGGAAGTGATTGCAGAACATTTAAAAATAAATAAAAAATAAAAAAAATATGAGTCCTTTTCCCATCTCTGATCCCTAGAATATGGAGCTAATACTGGTATTGTTGGGTAAAAGGGTGAACAGTTTTTTTTTTGGCTCTTTGACCATGGTTTCAAATTGTTCCAGAATGGTTAAACCAGTTCAAAACTACCAGCAGGGCATGTGGCCGATTTTTTTTCACTTCTCCTCTAGTGCTTGTCATTTCCTTTTCTGTCATGTTATGCAATATGACAGGTGCGAAGGGGTGCCTTAGAGTTGTTTTGATTGCATTTCTCTAATCAATAATTATTTGGAGCATCTTTTCATGTGACTCTTGGTAGCTTTACTTTCTTCTTCTGAAAACCGCCAAGTCATATCCTTTGACCATTTATCAATTTGGGAATGGTTCTTATTTTTGAAAATTTGACTTAGTTACTTATAAACTTAAAAATGAAGTCTTTAGCAGAGAAACTTGTAAAAAAAATCCCCAGATTCTTGCTTTCCTTCTACTTTTGACTGCATTAGTTTTGCTTGTGCAAAAACTTTAATTTTATGTAATTAAAGTGATTTACTTTACTTCCCTTTACCCTCTCTATCTCTTGTTTGACCACAAACTCTTCCATTATCTACAAATCTAATATATAAATTTGTCCATGCTCCTTTAATTTACTTATGATATCATCCTTAATCTCTAAATCGTGTGCCAATTTTGACCTTATCTTGGTATACAATGTATCTATACTTTTATAAGTGTATATATGTGATATGTAACATAAAGTGATATGTAATCACCAAATAAATATAAGTTGAAAGCTCACATATGATCATGTTGCTCTCCCTTCCCCCTTTCCCCCATCCCTACTCAATAAACTCCACAATTCCCTATCACTTCCAGGATCAAATACAAAAATCCTCTGACATTCAAAGTCCTTCATAACTTAGCATCTTTTCCCTTTTCAGTCTTCGGATACTTTAAAATCCCACCCTACAAATGCTCTTCAAATCACTTACACTGGGCTCCTTGCAAACAAGACACTATTTCTTGGCTTTGAGCAGCTTTTTTGGCTATCCCCAATGCCTGGAATGCTCTCCCTCTTCTTGGCTTCCTAATGATATCCTTCAAGTCCCAAGTAAAATCTTTCTCAAACACTTAATTCTAATTTCATTCTTTTAATTATTTTCTAAATTTTCTGAATATGGCTTATTTGTTCATATTTGTTTGTTTGTCTCCCCATTCAATTGTGAACTCCTTTAGGTCAGGGACTATCTTTTGTCTCTTTTTGCATCCCCAGTACTTAATACAAGTGTCCAGCACATTGTAGGAGCTTAATAAAGCTTTATTGATGAACTGATTGGCTGAATGTAACCCTATCCACAAGTTTCCAAGGAGAATTTGTATATCTCCTTAGGGAAGGCGAAGATTTTATGTCAAAGCTGTGAAGAAAAGATAAGATTTAGGAGCTTCAGGAAGCTTGGTTATTTGAAGAACAAATGAGGAACTCATCCAGAAGACAACATGTCTGGCCCAGGCAGGAAAATTAGGAAAAGGCAAGGGACTATTTGGAGTAGAGTGACCACCATTATCTTTCACAGTAAGTACACAGGACTATAGTAGCCAGGTTAAATAAAAGTCCTTGTATTTTATTTGATACAACTGAAGCACTATGACTCTCTTTCTCTCTCCACTTATTTGAGAAGAGCTGAAAGAAAAGAAAAAAAAACACTGTCCTATTTCACTATGGACTATTGCTAAAGTATTTTATAAACCCTAAATCTCTTTTTATAGATTAGCTTATCTCCACTGTCTTTGTGCATATAGTTACTGGTGATCTGAGTATGCAGGAACTGAAAGCTGTAACGAGTTTTCTATTTCACAAATTATCTATACTAGAACCCTGCAGTGCTGGCATTGGAGGTTAAAACCTATGGGAATTATGAAGGCACAATTAGTGTCTCCTCCAAACTAAACTTCAGAGTTTGATCTCAGAACCCATTTAGATGCTTCATGAATAGAATGAACCACTGGAGCTAGGTGTCAGCTGAGGAAAAACTGAAGGAAAGAAAGGAAGGCAAAAGGAAAGGAAGGAAGGAAGGAAAGAAGGAAGGAAGGAAGGAAAGAAAGAAAGAAAGAAAGAAAGAAAGAAAGAAAGAAAGAAAAGATTTATTGTATCTATGTGCCAGAAACTGTGCTATATGCTTTTACAAATATTTTCTTATTTGATCCTCACAACAACCCTGGGAGGCAAGTACTATTAATATCCCTGTTTTAGAATTGAGGAAACTGAGATTAAATGACTTGTCCTGAATCCTACAGCTAGTAAATATCTGAGACAGGATTTCAATTCAGTTCTTTCTGACTCTAGCCCCGAGTGCTCTATCCAGATTCTCAGTTTCTTTCTCCAGTCTACAAAAATCTTAACAGACAGGTGGAACATCAATAAAGCAAACCACCACATTAGCAGACCTCGTCTTAGCACCTACACTGGAAACCCTATTAATGAAAGCAGAAAGTGCAGAAATCCACATTGATAGAGTGAGTATGCCAAGGTTTTGGAAGTGATCATAAAAAATAATAAAACAAAACTCTTCTGATATAACCATTCCAGAATTCATAATCACGTCATGGTGGCTCCTGAAATGGAAAGCTACTTCCTAAAGTTACCCAGTATAGTTTATATCCCATGCTGTGAAAATGTATTGGGGAGTGAAAATGACAGATGTGAAGTACATTAGCCAAATGAATACTCACTTCATCCCACCAGATGAAGCATTTCCAGCACAGTCATTTATCGTGAACGAGACGGTGATTTAAGAGGAAACACTGGGAGAATGGTATCTGTTGTGAAGGAGTAAGCAAGGTTAAAATTGTGATATTAAACATATCATCAGAAGCCTCATAACATAAGCAATTTGGCACAGTTTTAAATATTGATTTTAATTCAATGACTATAACATGAGCCTAAATGCACTAAATGAAATAGGAACCTAAGTCAATTATTTTTTAAATCTTCTCCCTCCTTCATTATCCAGGGATTTTAGCAGAAAGTAGGGAAATTGTAGTCTATATTTATCTAGATTATAGGTATATATATTTTTTGCTTTGTATTTGTAGACATTACCTCTTCAACCAGTTCTTTATGGACTATACAGAGATTTTCCATCTGAGTAAAAGCTATTTTGATAACCTAGTGAGTTCCAATATTTTGAGAGCAAGTTACTTCTAGTTTCAAAGTCCAGTGCCTACTATGACCCAACAAGATATCTATCATTATATGTTATGTATGTATATATTATATGTATATAAAAATTCAAGTGATTTTAACATTATGTTAAGGAAAGAGGAATGTCATAATTTTGTTTTGTTTTGTTTTTCTTGATCATTTGTACCTTGGCATGTTTTAAGAATACATTTACATAAAGGGAATGGTTGCTGAGTCACACTCAATGTTGTTTGAATCATCACAGCAATCCAGAAACCTGCCAAAGGACTGAAAAATGAAATATCTTTTGAAGAGGGAGATAACATGAAAATACTCTGGTCTGTCAGCTCACTTTTATAGAACACAAATAGGGGTGGTTCCTTTGTTAAAAGTTCATCATTCTGAACCTCCACTATCTTTTTGTGTGATCTCTTACACAGCTACAAGTGGACATGCCCACACCTCTTGGGGAGATGTCCCTCAGTTGACTCCAAACAAAGGCTCATAGCCTGTAAACTCATCAAGTCAACTGGGAAACTCAACAACTTGATCAAGACCTCTCCTAAATTAACCACCTTATAAATATATAGAAAAGGGAACAGTAATCATTAAGAACCACCATAGCTTAATTAACAATACATCATACCAGACTAAACTTTACTTCCATTTTTTATAGTGTGTGTTTGTCCTTTGTTGCCAAAGACGACCATGCCATCAGAGAAATAATGACATGACTTGCACTTGACTTTGTTTTGAGTGAGGGAGGACTGTGCAAGGTCACCAGCCTCATTTCTCCTCTGGAGTCATCTGGATCCAGTGACCAGATATTCATCAGGATGACTGGAGATGACCCAGGATGAGGCAGTTGGGGTTAAGTGATTTGCCCAAGGTCACACAGCTAACGAGTGCCAAGTGTCTGAGATGAGATCTGAACTCAGGTTCTCCTGACTCCTGCAATGATGCTCTATCCACTGCGCCACCTAACTGCCCCATTTTTTATAGTATTATCAATCTGGTAAAGCAAGGGACAGCTATAGACTATTTAACAAAATCTCCCATGTTAATCTCATAGGCAAGATGGAGATATGTGGACTATATGGTTAAATAGAATGTCCTGATCTGCTTGGCCTTATAGCATCACAAGCAATGCTTCAAATAAAGTAGAGAAGAAAACAGCTGAGTGTGATGTCAAGTAAACTAAAAGAGAAGTGAATGTATGATTAATTGATATATAAACTATATCTACTTTACATTTTTAACTAGGACTATCGCTGAATATGTGTTCCCTGTTCTTTTAGATCTTCCAGGTGAACAGAAAGTAGTCTTCAAGGACACTGTGATTCTCAAATTTAAAAATACTATATATGTTTATGTTGTGTGTATGTGCATATTAACATATAATCATATATATATATACATGTCAGCTGTTAAGAAGTCACAGAAGCAGAATTGGTAAATAGTTATTCATTCTGAGGTTCCTTATTTTAAAATAAAAATATTGTGCCCATGAAAGTCAGTTATAAGGAAGGATGATTTTTGCAAATACTTACCCCAACCAGTTATTAGAACATGGGATATTATGCCTGCTTAGCAGGAAAAAAGACTATTACAAGTCATACTTGCAGACATACTGATCTAATCATTTCTTTTTCAGGAGGGTGCCAGGAATATGCAACTTCTTTTTCTCATTAAAATATGTATTGTAAATACATGTAAAAAATACATAAAAATATGTATTGTGAAATACATTAATACAAAAAATATTGTAAAGCATTTCAGTGTTACATCAGTTCATTTTTCCTGCTATTCAGTTCTTGATCCCTGTGGACTGATGTGTTGGATAGTATGAGTTTTTCATTAAACATGAACAACCTTATCCTTGTCCCTGAATATCAAAATTATTGTGGAGCCCTCTTGCATTCACAGACACAATACGCAATTTCTGATTTGTTTCTACTGTTTTATTGGGATCCAGAATTGATTGGATGGTCAGACTCAAAACTTCAAAATTCATAGCAGTTTTAAATGATTCAATTTTAACATGGCAAGGGGTCTACAGTCACATGCCTCAGAGCTCTGGGTTGTTGAGCACTGTTATCAATGACTTAAATGGATATGGGGCATTTTCATCAAATTTAGTGGACAAAACTAAAAAGAATAGCTGATGGAAACTTTTGACAAGCTTAAACATTGGGCTGAATGTAATAAGCTGAAATTAAATATGGATAAATATAAATTCTTACAGATGGGTGCAGAAAATCAGCTTCACAAGTATGTGGTGGGATGGACATATTTCAGCAGATTTTCTGGAAAAGGTCTGACAATATTAGTAGACTGAAATCTGATCATTTATCAAAAGGGTGATTTATTGTTGTGCAATCATTTCAGTTGTGTCCAACTCTTTGTGACCTCATTTTGGGGTTTTCTTGCAAAGATATTGGATTGATTTGCCATTTCTTTCTACAGCTCATTTTACAGATGAAGAAACTGAGATAAACAAGGTTAAATGACTTGCCCAGGGTTACACAAGCAGTGAGTTTCTGAAGCCAGATTTGAATTGAGGAAGATGAGTCTTTCTGGTTCCAATCCATTCACCACCTAACTGCCCAGCAGTATAATAGAGGCCAGAAAAAAATACCTGATTCAATCTTGAGCTATATTATAAGGAACATAACTTTCAGGAATAAGAGAGTGATAGTCCCAAGGTACCCTGCCCTAGTCAGACCCCATAAGAAGTATTATGATCAGTACTATGGGTACCATGACTGAAAAAGGGCATTTATAGGAAGAATATACAAAGGAAGGCAACAAGGTTGATGGACATACTTGGGTCCATGGTAGGGAATCAATTGAAGGAAGTGAGCATACTTAACTTGAAGAAAAGAAGATTCTGAAGATACACAATAGCTGTAGTTGAAGGAATGTCATATGGAGTGGAGGATAGATTGAATTTGTTCTATTTGACCAGAGATGAGAACTAGGAGTAATGTATGGAGGTAGCAAAGAGGCCAGTTTAAGAGAAGAAAAAAAGGAGATTTCATGCCAAAATATTACTCTTGAGAGGGGGTGACTTCTCTCATTGAAGTCTTCAGACAAAGACGACAACCATTTCTCGAGGGTGTTACAATGGCGATTCCTTTCTTTAGATTTAGACTCAATAGCCACTGAGATCAATTCCAATTCTCCACTTCTATTATTCTATTATTTCCTCCAAAACTGAGTTTTCTTCTTAAATGTTACATATAGAAACACATTGTAAAAATAGCATTTGATTTTTCAGTGCAAGTGATACTAGACTCCTGTCATGTGCCAACCACTTTTATAGCTTATGATTGCTTACTTTCTATTCTAGCACAGATGAGACAAAGAAAAGATAAATGGTACCTGCCTTCAAGGTGATTCTAATCATTTGGAGGGCCATAACATGTCAACAGAAGAGGAAGTAAGAATTTGAAGAGGAGGGAAAGAGCATTATACTAAGAAGGGGAACAGGAAAGGCTTTCTATAACTCATATAGATGAGTTAGCTCATAGGAATTGAGCTTTGAAGCAGTGTGGGAAGTAAGAAAAAGTTTCATACCTTGTAAACTAGAAGTATTGTCAGTGTACATCAATACAAGTTAATGTGATTAATAGGAGATATAAAAGAGCTTGGAAAGATCAATAAGTTTCACAGAGCCCCTTTAAATATATACCATTCTTATCTATAAACTAATACTATATCTTGATTGAATTTGAAAGAAAACCAACCCAGAATAATTTTACCAATAAAGATGTCATATAGTCTTGTACTTTGTACGATTCAACTACTTAGAAACCAAAAGACTCTGTCAATAAACCACATTGCTCCACTCAAAGCCCAGTGTTGGTGCCACATAAATGTCCTCCTTACAACCTAATAACGATTTCCATTATCACTTAGCACATGCAGAGACTGTTTTCAAGTTTGTCTGATAAATATTATCTTATTTTTTCCTTGACTGTTCCTAATCCATTAAAGTCACTAAGTGAATTTAAGCAAGCTTTGAACTGAACAAAATTCTTCTATACTTGAAATCTTTGAAATTGTGTTGTTTTTTTTTATTTTTCAATAGTTAAAAGAAGGAACAGTCATAATCAAATAATATGCTGAGCCCTGAAGTGCTTGGAATATAACGATGAAAGGGGTTACAATTTCCAATGAGGTAGATTATGTTTGTGTATGTGTATGGAATGTACATATGTACATACCATACACATACATACACACACAGTTGCTGGTGAACCATTCTGACCATACCACCACTACTATTCACCCCATAAAGCATGCATAAAGCCACCCTTCCTGATTACTATAGACAGGAGCTTTAGCACCTGCTTCTAGCCCAGTACTGAGAGGACTTGGCATTTTAGAATGACTTAGCAAATATAAGGGATCCTCTTGATCTGGAAAATCCGTGTAAAATATTTTGCCTCTCCCTTCATACCAAAGAAGTCTGATTTTTTTTTCTTTTATGAGGTGTTTGCAGTGCCTTGCTCTAAAATGTGGGTTAAGTATTTGGTCATAGACTCTTTGTCATCTGCTGGCCTTCATATACCATTTGCAGCTTTCACAAAACTCCCCAAAATTCCCATTTAATTTCTTTATTCTGACCCACAATATATAAAAAGCATGATGAGGAAAGTCATGATGTGGAAAGAATAACTGTATAACTATGTTTCTCAATTTAGATTTATAAGTCATGGATCTGAACTCAAGTCTTTCTTACTCCAGACCAATTCTCTGTCCCCTGGGCCACTTCATTGCTCACTGGCTGAAACATAGTAAGTGGATGAGAGAGAGAGAGAGAGAGGGAGGGAGGGAGGGAGGGAGGGAAAGAGGGAGAGAAAAAGAGAGAGAAGATAAATCTTCACTTAAAAATAAAATGTAATTTAGAAAATATTTTAATTTTTTAAAATATCTATTGTTTGATTTTGAAAGTTAGTCTGTTATAGTGGATAGAAAAAAACTATTCTTGAAGTCATGAATAGTGTGTATGGTCATCCTTCATTGCCAAAGAAGACCATACCATCAGAGAAATGATGACATGACTTGCACTTGACTTTGTTTTGAGTGAGGGAGGGCTGCGCAGGTCACCAGCCTCACTTCTCCTCCTGAGACATCTGAATCCAGTGACCAGGTATTCATCAGGATGACTGGAGATGACCCAGAATGAGGCATTTAGTAGCGTTAAGTGATTTGTGCAAGGTCACATAGCTAGTGAGTGTCAAGTGTCTGAAGTGATATTTGAACTCATGTCCTCCTGACTCCTGCACTGGTGCTCCATCCATTGCACCAAGTAGCTGTACCTTTGAAGTCATGAATACTTGAGTTAATGACCCACCTCCAATACAAACTGTCTGTATGACTTGTAACAAGTCATTTAACCTCTCAATACCCAAGAGAAACTCTTTAAGACTCTGAGTAGTGAGCTAAGTGGTACAAGGAATAAGGTTCTGGGCCTGGAGGCAGGATAGAGCTGAGATCAAATCCAGCCTCAGACAGTTACTAGCTATATTGCCCAGGGCAAGTTGGTTAACCCTGTTAACCTGTTCCTCCTATAAAATGAACTAGAGAAGGAAAAGGTAAACAACTCCATATTTTTCCAGTAAAGACCCAAAAGGGGTCATAAAGAGCCAGACACAACTGAAAAGTGACTAAAGCACCATGACAACAGCATAGTAGTTGTTGATCTGCATTGGTAAAGGGAGTCCCCTCACCTCCACCAATCAAATCACAGATAAAAAACCTAAATGCCCATTTTGCAGAGCCTCTGAATACCTTTGGTGGGGGGAATCAAATCTAGGTAGCAAAAGGTTGGACAATAGCTTATCAGCTTTGTAATGGATACTGTTCCTTCCATGTTTGGGCTGGAACGGAGTGCTGTTAATTGCTTCCAGCCCTCCAATTCTGTAATTTGTGATTCTGTAGCCTGACCCCAAGACCGGTATGTAATCCGCTAGGGTAGACTGACTCTCAGGAGCATCTTCATCCAACCTAGGATAGTATCAAACACATATTTGATAAGGGTTTGTGTGAAAGGATAGGTGTGCCTGAAATTCCTTATGCTGTGGTAATAGTGTCTCCATCTGGGAATTGACTAAAACATTCGGGAAAGTGTCCCAGAAATATTTTTACCCAATGTAAGATTCCCTTGGTATTTATAGTGCTATACTGTTCTTAACAAAGGATACGAAATGAAAATTTAAAGATTCTTATATGAATGGATTCATTGGGTGTCATTTTTAGCCCTCATTACAGTTTTTGTTGCAGAGATATAACTGCAAATAGAATATGAAGCCGCTCAGAGTTTAAATTCAATAATAGCTCATTGTTAGGATAGAATCCTCTGTGTGTGTATATGTCTGTGTGTGTGTGTGTGTGATTTAATGATAACTAACACTCAAGATTAATCCAGACTAGTGACAGCTTCATGAGTCTATCAGAAATGGAACATGGAATGTAATGTATCCATCCCATTGACAAGGACAGTGAGCAAATGGAGCAAAATTAGTACATTTGCATGACAACCTTTAAGACTGTAATCATACTGTTCCTTTCAAATGTTATGGTAATGGACCTTAAGGAAACAGTGTAAACAAGACACATCACTTCAATCCACATTGTACCCATCAACCTTATCAATCTGAGTGCTAAAAGTATAAGCAGAACATAAAATTAATTTCAGACTTCAAAAAATACAGTCAACAGAGGATTTGTGACTCTCAAGCGATACGTCATGCTGTGAAGTTCTCAAAGGCATTTTAGTCGCAAACACAGAAAAAAACCATCTGAAATATATTCTACCAGTTGAGAAATCTAACCCAAACTAACCTTATAAACACCTATTAAGCATCTAGTGTGTGCAAGCCATTGGACTAGATTCTGGGGTGATAGACACAAAATCTACAAGTCACTATCCCCAACAAAGAAATTCGTGTTATATTGGGGCATGCAACTAAAAAAGAAAACTTTACAAGATACTCTGATGAAGACAAGAATGCTAACAATAGAAGAGATGATAATGGCTCACATTTCTATATTTTTAAAATATTGTTGTTTTTAAGGGTTTGGTTTGGTTTTTGCTTGATTGTGGTTTTTGTTTCTGATGGGGAATTGTGGCTTACACAGACTGGTGAAGACCCAGGATGGAAACTCCCTCCATTAGCAATTCTTCTATAACCTGTAGTCTTATAGGGTCACCTAGGACCCAAAGAAGGTGAGACTAAACCACAGTGACATCATTAATAGGGGTCAAAAGCAGGAACTGAACCCAGGTTCGGTTGACTTCAAGGCCTGTCTTTCATGTATTATGTTATGCAGCCTAATTATTTATATGTGGTGCAAAGAGCAGCTAGGGGATAGAGTGCTGGGTCTAGAGCCAGGAGGACCTGAGTTCTAATTCAATATTAGACACTGGCTAGTTGTATGATGCTGAGCAAGTAACTTAACCTTCCTTATTTGCCTCAGTTTCTTCAACTGTAAAATGAGAACCTTGGAGAAAGAAATGGGGAACCGCCCTTATATCTTCATCCAAAATCTTTGCCCCATAAATGGGGTCAGGAAGAGTCAGATGAGACTTAAGAGTAACACCTTAGATGCACATGGTCAACGTTGGAAACTCAGTTCTATCACTTAACTACTTTTCTTGAAGCATGGAAAAGTTCTTTCAACACCTGTGTCTGCCACTGGTAAAATGAGAGGATAGGACTAGATGGCTTCTAACATCCTTCTAGCCCTAACTCTATCATCTTGTATGGACAATACTTTAAGTTGCAAATGACTTTATAGATATTGTTTTATTTCATCTTCACACAAACCCCATAAGGTAAGGGCTACTATTACTGCCATTTTACAAATGGTAAGACTGACATTCAGTCTGGTTAAGTGAATTGTCCAGGGTTGCATAACTCAAAAGCGACTGAGACAATATCTATACAAAGGTTCTCTTTGCTTTACGTTCTTCACTCTATGCACCATGCTACGCTGCCCCTCTTCTGAAAGGTTACCAAAAGGAGAGGGGGCAACTAGATGGTGCAGTGGATAGAGCACTAGTGCAAGGGTCAGGAGGACCTGAGTTCAGATCTCCCCTCAGACACTTGACACTCACTAGCTGTGTGACCTTGGGCAAGTCACTTAACCCCAATTGCCTTATCCTGGGTCATCTCCAGTCATCCTAATGAATATCTGGTCACAGTATTCAGATGGCTCTGGAGGAGAAGTGAGACTGGTGACCTATACAGCCCTCCCTCATTCAAAACAAAGTCAAGTGTAAGTCATGTCATTATTTTTCTGATGGCATGGTCTTCTTCGGCAACGAAGGACAAACACACACACACACACACACACACACACACACACACACATACCAAGAGGAGATGGTATGTATGAGGAAACTACAGAGAAGCTAGTGTTCTAAGAGCAGAGGGAGAAGTTGTTCATTTGTTTCACTCATGTTTCTCTCTGTGTCCCCATTTGGAGTTTTCTTGTCAAAGATATTACATTAATTTTCCATTACTGCCTTCAGCTCATTTTACAGATGAAAAACTGAAGCAAATGTAGTTAAATCCAGCTAATAAGTGTCAGAGGCCAGATGTGACTGAGTTCATCAGGAAGATGAGTCTTCCTGATTCCAGGCCCAGCACTGTATTCACTGGCCACCTAGCTACCCTGAGGAAGAATAGAGAGTATTTTTTAGGCATAAGAAAGACCAAATTTAAATACACATTAGTAGAAGCATAAAGGATGTAATAAAGTGAAAATGCACAATTAAGAGATTAACTTGGATTCACACTGCACTTTCTGGTTTACAAAGCAGAACAAGATTTGTTCAAGTATCTGACTAATTAAGAGCTGGAAGGGTCTTCAGAGGAATCTAGTCTTCATTTTACAGATAAGGAAACTGAGGCACAGATAGGTTCAAATGATTCATTTGGGATCACAGAGATGTCATTTAAACTCAGGACTTACTGATCCCAGTTCATGTCCAGTGTCCAGTTTACCACACCACAATACCTGTCAGTATGCACAAAAATTGATCAGCACCCACATACACACATATACATACACATATCCCTTCAGGCAGTACTAAGTAGAATCATAGGATTTAGAGTTGAAGAGATACCAGACGAGGCATGTATCCCAACCTCTTTTTTTTTTAAACGCGTGAACTGATTCCCTCAGAGATGAAGGGATTCCTCTAAAATCAAACAAGAATAGTAGATTTAAGTTTCAAACACAGGTCTTCTAACTCCAGATCTGGAGCCTCCTTCCACTAAAAAAAGTTTGAGGCTAAAGATGGAGCAACTCGATTGATTTTGAAAAGCAATAAATTGTTTGACGTAACAAAGATGTAGTAAGATAATTTTTAATTTCATCTCAAGTAAATGGAGAAAATGAGAAATAAACATCTTAAACATGCAAAACTATTTTGTGCATCCAGCCTAAAAGTACAAGGTTCCTGATTTTAATTCAGCTTTAATTTGATTAAAGACAAGAACTCCTGGAATGGCATTCCAGATACATTTTCTTTGATTTTACATGCATATATTTCCTTGAGGGGAACTGCATGTGTGTGAATACTTTTGAGTCTTTGTTCAATTGATTCATTCATGTGCAAATCTTTGCAATCCATTCGGAGTTTTCTTGTCAAAGATAATGGAGCTCATTTTACAGAAAAGGAAACTGAGACAAACAGGGGTAAGTGACTTGACCAGGGTCACATAACTAGTAAGTAGTCTTTGGTCAAGAAAAGGATATTCCAGAGTGGTTTAAACAGCTCAATGACATCAGTACTAGTTCAGTTTGTCAGTCTTCTTAATAGAGACACACATTGTTTCATCATTAATCCCTAAGCATTTAAGTAATGTTCTGCTAATTTGAATGGTTTCATTTTCCAAAGAATTCATTTTAACCACTGACTTCCCCCTTCAGGAAACTCATCTGCTGTAAACACTTGTGCAGCTGTCACTAGTGTTGATGGCATTTCACCTTTTCCATCCCTGACCTAAAGGGCAGTAAACTCCCTTATAAGCTGAGATAGGGTTATTATCAAGCACAATGCATGTACTATACAAGCTCTATCCAAATGAAGTAAAACCGTACATTTAAGAGACAGTGTTCCCTATTGGTACAACACTGGAGACTTGAGTTTTTATTTTGCATCTTACAGCTACAAGCTATGTGACTTTAGGCAAGTCGCTTAACTCTTCTGGGACTCAGTTTTCTTATCTGTGAAAAGAGGTTAGTCACCCAAAGGGTTACCCCTAGATCTTGAGGATCCCTTTCCCCTTTGCAGAAGCAACCTCCAAATGTGAGTATGACCTAAAGGGGATGAGCCCAGGGTGGGAAGCTACAGAATTAATTTATAATGAGACTAGTACAGTAGATTAAGGACAGGCTATGAACAGTTTTTAAAAAGCCAGCCCGGCAGAATACCCATAGAAACTAATTAAACCAAGGTCAACTAAAAATCATTTGTAAATAAGATGTTTGTTTCAAAATTGGACATCATAGGGATGAAAATATGTTGAGAAATAAGACAATATGATTTAACAGAAAGATTACTGGCTTTATGGTTTCTGGATTCAGATCCTCCCCTCTGAAGCTTACTTCGCCTGAATAAGTATTTACTATTTTGGACAAGTCACTTAACCTCCCAGACTTGAGTGCTTTCATCTGAAGAATAAGAAAACTGGCCTTGAAATGTCATCCAGGCTTAGTTCTATGACCCTAAATCTATCATCTTTTGTTACCAACTTTGGGAAGGTAAATTGTTCGGTTGTAAATTCACTTATAATCCACTGAATCTCAATGAAAGCTGTGGCTGGTTTGGGCAGAATTTATTTATGCTCATTATGTCACTGAATGGAAATGCCACCAGAACCTGGTGAATAGAGTAAGAAACAAAGTTTTTAAAATGAATCAAATGAACAAATAGGACCCAGTGAATGCAATTTATTTAGACCGTCAAAATATCTATTCCATTTTTAGACAGTACCTTCCCACAGAAGGCTATTAAGAAAACTTGTTATGAAAGGAGAAGCAAAATCCTGTCAGAGATTAAAAACTTGAGAGGAAATAGGAAGGAAAAAGGAAGACTAAAAGGATAATTTTCAGGGAGAACTGAAGTTAATAATGATGTTCTCTTGAGATCAGTACCAAAGACTCATGCTTTCAGTAGCCTTATTAATAATATGGAAGACGGGAGTGAATAACAAGATACAGAAAGATGCTGACAGCACACAATTACAGTATTTAATTTAGTAAAAAAAATAATAATAATACAGAAAAAATAGAACAACATGGGCAACTGCAGAAGGGTGCAATAAACTGAGTGATTTTGGCACATGATGGAAGATGAGATCCTAGGTTGGCAAGCTCAAACAGCTATTGAAAAAATCATTTAAAGGACCCCTATACCCCGAAGGATTTCAAATTAGCTGGAACTTCTCCTGGTGCCATGGTGGATAGCTTAACTTATAATAACAGATGGGGGAAAGGATGCTAGCACGCATTCAGCAAAAAGAGGAAAATGAGAAGGATCTGGAATAAGAGGTGATTTTTAAAAGGATGCCTGTTGTTACCCTTGACAAAATGAGGTCACCTTAATCTTTTTTCCTTTTAAATGAAAAAAAAGGTTCTGAACAAGGTAAACAGTATGATAGAAATGAGAGGATCAAGCAGTGATTTCTTTTTAATGACATGCAACAGGAGTGAGTTAAAAAGCAGCTGGTTATTAACGTGAATCTGGGTATACTTCCAGGCAAATCCTGGCCCTCTGAGAAGGGATTGAAGAAGGAACCAAGGGGTGCAGGGCGAAAGTCTGAGGTACTAGTTTATTAATCTTCATAATCCAGAACCAAGGAAGAGAAGAGAGGGAGAGGAAACTGGGAGATCCGCAGATGGTGAATGAAACCACAGAGAGGTTAAATGATTTTCTGAAGGTCACACAACAATGGAATGACAAGGCTGGGGAAGGAACTCAGGTCTCCTCCCTTCCAGTCAATCAGCTGTAAAATTTGCCAGATGTGATTTTTGTTTTTCTAAAGGAGTTTGGAGAATAAAAGCCAATTAAGCCCCCCTGTTCACCCTGTCTCCTGATATAAATGGAAATCTGGTGAGCCTGTAAAAAAAATTCTTTTTTATATTTATAAATAAAATGGAAATGTACGATAGACCTCCAGAGCTCACTTTTGCTCTGCTCAGCAATATCAAGGCAATGTGTTTGATGGAAACTTTCAAAGATTCAAGGCTGATGAGGTTAAAATAAGTTTCCCGTTTTTGAATTTGAATGTGACACAGGTCTGTTCTGATCAAAAACTTCTCATTAGGGAAGTTTTCTGATTGATAAAAGAAAAAAAGGAATTCTGAAGATTAGGGCAGGGGGAGGTACATCGGGAGAAGCAGGGAGAAGGGGGACCCATGAAAGAAATAGGAGGGTCTGTCCCTAACCTTCAGGAGCTTACAATCGAATTGGGATGTTTGAATTCTGAAAGTGTCTTTATCAATCTGAAAGTCTCTTTTTTCAGGGATTTAAAGTTTCCACAAAGCAAGCATGATGTAAGCTCCTTGTGAACAATGTCTGCTTCATTTTCTTGTCTTTATACACTAACACCAGCCACAAAATAGTAGGTACTTTATAAATGAATGTAAAACTGAATTGAACTAGACAACAATGATGTTAAAATTAACAAGCTTCTTTTTTTTAGCATCTATTTTATCTTCTAGGGTGGCATAGTCAAAACAAGCAGAGGGTTTTGCGTTAGCGATTCAAATCTTAATTCTATTCATTGTCATTTATGTGACACTGGACAAGTAATTTCTCTTCGAACTTCAGTGTCTTTAACTGTAAATTGAGGGAACTGGGCCAGATGACCCTGGAGTTCCCCTCTGACTTGAGAGATGTGATCCTAGCTAGATACAAATAAACATATGGGCACCAAAGCAGTGCTACTATGACCAGGAAAAAAGGACAGGGCATGGAGAAAGAGGATGGGGTGAGCCAGAGTGCTCACCTGATCACTTCATGGTGCTCGGAGAAATGGAGGAGGGCTTCCAAAAGACTGGGTGGACCCTTTGTAGTCAACTGTTAGGAAAATATGGAAAGGACACCTGTACCACTGGAAGGAGCTTCCAAAATGAGGAAATAAGAGATTCATTTAAGTATTTGAGGAGTGTTTTTATCTCAATTTATGATGATGATACCTCTAATAGTTAAATATCAAGAAATCAATCAAAAAGCATTTAGTAAGCACCTACTACATGCCAGGCACTGTGCTAGGCATGTGGAACACAAATAGAAGGAAAGAAACTCACCACTATTAAAGAATATATTATTTTTTAAATTTTATTTTATTTTTTGCAATTAAGAAAAATCTTTCTCTCCCTCCAACTCCATAGCTCCACTAGGGTGGGTAGGGGAAAGAAAAGAAGACTACTTGTAACAAAAATGCGTAGTCAAAACCCAATTCTCACATTGGCCATGTCCAAAACTTTGTGTCTAGATCATTCTGTACCTGAACCCATTACCTCTATGCCAGGAGCTGGGTAGCATGTTTTATCATGTGCCCTCCTAAATCACACTTGGTAACTATGTTTTTCAAAGTTTTCAACTGAGGCAGTTACGTTGCATAGTGGATAGAGTGCTGGGCCTGAAGTCATGAAGAACTGAACTCTGGGAAAAAATAATTAAGTGACCATTGGCAAGTCAGGTTACCTCTGTGCACCTCCTTTTCCTCAACTACAAAATGGAGACAATAACAGTACACACTTCGTTGTTATGAGGATTAAAGGAGATAATATTTGTAAAGCACTTAGTGTAGCTCCTGGCACATAGTAGGTGTTTAATTAATGTGTGTTCCCTTGCCTCTTTCTCTTAATTCTTTAAAAACTTTTAAAAGAGATTGCATTCTAATGGTGGAAAAATACATATCCATGTATGTGCAATATAAATGTAAATAAATACAAAATAATGAAATAAAATGTAACTTGGGAGGGAAGGCACTAGCATCTGGGAAAATCAGGAAAGGCTTCCTGCAGGAAATGACGTTTAAGCTGGGTCTTAAAGGATGACAAGGAATCTACGAGGTCAAAGTAACAAGGTGGTGCATTTCAGCGTGTGAGACAGTGCTCAGGCATGAAGCCAGGAAGGAGATGAAATGTCTTCTGTGACATTACAGTGGTCACATCATAGGAGGGAAAGTAATGTCCAACTAGACTAGAAATGATTGTGAAGGACTTTAAAAGCTGTACAGAGGACTTGATAGTTTATCCAAGAAGCAATAGAGGTGATTGAGTAGAGGAATTATATGGTCAGATCTGCACTTAAGGAAAATCACTTTGGTAGCATGAATTGGAGAGGGGAGATCTTTGAATCAGGGACAATAAGGAGGAAATTATTGCCATGGTCTTGGAGATAGGTGATGAAGGACTGATGGTAACTGTGTGAATGAAAATAATGAGTAAAATTCAAGAGACGTAGAGGAAGAAATTGCAAGATTTGGTAACTGATTGTCTATGAGGGTTGAGGGAAAGTGAAGAGTCCAGGACAGTGCCAATGCCAGAAACTTGAGAGGCTGAAAGGATGGTGGTACCCTTGATAGTACTGGGAAAGTGAAGAACAGGGAAGGTTTGGGGCAGTCCAGTTTTGGACACAGTGAGCTTGTGATTTCTCTATGACATCCAGTTTGAAAAGCCTAATAAACAATTGATGATATGTAGCAGAAGCTCAGAGTCATAGTGCCTAATTGAAGAATGTTGGCAAAGTTCTAGAAGAAATTTATTTTTAATTCTTAATAGTTTCCTTTAATAGTAATTCTAAGATACCCCTAAGATTTTCTTTCAGGTTTTTTTTTGGTGATAAATTAAAATTTATAAATCAAACCATTTTCCTAAACAAAATTTAACCTTTTTCTTCTTCATCAAGAAGGTGAATTAGATGATAATGATGCCACATAGTGACTCCCTTAATTCCTGGAGAAAACTTTTTTTTTTAACAAAAGGGATTCTGAGTGATTGTTGAGATTTACAGAAGAGCAGTCTGAAAACTGAAAGCTTTTTACAAAACATTGCCTATTCATTTTGAGTCATTTTTCTCCCCTTTGAAGAGAATTATGTTGTTTTGAGTAAACTTCCATCTGCCAACAGAAACAAAGGGGGGAAAAAGATATGACTGAGATATTTGAGATGAAGACAAACATTTTCAATTACCTTTTAAACCCCACCAAGTCTGTTTTGTGTATGGAGACTGAATTGAACACAGTAAGGTGTTTTATAGAATATTTGAATTTGAGTTGATTCTCTCATGTTTCTATTAAAGCATAAGTGTGTTTATGGGGCACAGGAATAAATGAACCATTTTGGGAGAGGGGTTCAGTATTCATTCTAAATATTAGGAAAAGTAGAGTATAATAATTAGCAATATTCCTCCTCCCTCCACTCCAGGCAAACTATAAAGTTGTAGCTCCTACCCTAATAGGAAGACCTGATTGAGATAGCAAGCAGGCATCATATATATTTTCTGTCCCCCATAGTTTTACATGCCCTTGGAAAATGCCTCAGCTGCCTTACCCTTGTTACCACTTTGATATTTACTCTTTATATCATACACACATGCACATTCTTTATAGAATCTTAGAATTAGTTAGGAATCTAGTTTAAAATCTGGCTCTGTTCTCTGAAAAACAGAGACACTTAGGAATGTGCTTTTTGAATCTAAGTTCTAAATGTATGTATGTTGAAAGAGAAACTGCTATGTATGTATGTTTTGACTCCAGATAAGCTATATCCCCATGAGGTGGAGTCAAACCAAAATATGCAAAATGCTATAGTAGCCTGGAACAAAATTAAGGTAGTTGAATTTAAAATAAAGGGGTTAGTTATTTGAGTTTTAAACCAGAATATGTTATTCATGTATATTCTTATGTTAGCTATTCAGCTAAAATGATATATGCATGAATGTTTTGGGAAACTAAAGAAGCCATCGATTCAATTCAACAAATATTTCTTAAGCTCCTATTAGGGGCTAAGCAGTGGATATGTAAAAGCAAAATTGTCCCTTCAAGGAGCTTACATTCTGCTAAGAGTAGAGGTGAATACAGATTCATCTTATTTATATTATGAATGTATCATATTTATAAATACTTTGCTTAAAATATAATTATATATTACATGTAATTGAAATATAATTGTGTATAATTATAAATAATTAAAATATAATTACATATAATTGCAAATTATTTATATTATTGTTTGTTATATTTATACTATATTTGTTTATATTATGAATAATGTAATTTCTCTATAGAGCAGTGGAAAAGTGTAACTGATTTGCAAACCTGGATTCAAGTGTCAGCTCTGAAATTTACCAGCTTTGTGTCTTTGGCCAAGGTATTTCACCAGAATGGTGATCCTATTTCCTTCTCTGTAAAATGAGGTTGGACACATAACCCCTAAAGTGCTTCTTCCTGTTATAAATTTATGACACGCTTTTTGGTGACATCCTTACAACCATCCTAAGAGGCTGGTAATTGAGTCAGGCAGCAAACCCATTTTACAGATGCGGAGCTCAAGATGATTATAAACTGCTGGAAGGGGGGAAAAATTGCTCAGCCTTGGGTTCCTGCATCTTTGAGACTGTCTATACAGAGGGCCAGCTAGAGGGAAGGAGGTATGCGTGCACAATAGAGAAAAGATTCAGTGCTCAAGAAAAGGGGCTGCTATGTATAGGGTTTGGAGGTGGGCCTGGGATGGGGATGTACAGTCGTGTTGGCTTTGAGGATTGAGAGCTCTCCAGGAAATTTAGAATCATGGGATAAAAGTTCAAATTGTGACTGTCTCTTCCTGACTTGGGCAAATCACTCTACCCTCTCCCAGTCTGTTTCCTCTTCTGTAAAATGAGAGTACTGGACTAAATGACCCCTAAGACAAGTGAGATAGCTGTGGAGAGGAGGAGAGGGAGAGAAAGGAAAGAAGCATCTCCAGAAACAGAGGATGTACAAGAGTCTTGAAGTAACAAGAACTTTTCGAGGCCAGGCATCAAGCCAGGTCGGGTCCTGGTGACCGGACATGGGAGGTGGTTTCGTTGTTTTCCCGCATACACACATACACAAAAGGGCCAGGAAGTCTCCAAAGGAAGTGAAGATCGTCACTGTTCCAGTGCAACAGGGCCTCCCCCCACCTCAGCTGACCCCCACCCACCCCACCCCACCCCCACCCTCCCGCCTGCTGCATCCAGGGACCAAGCGTAGAACCGGCTCTCTGCAGCCACAGCTGGAGCAGCCCAACAGCCCCAGTCCAACGCAGCCAGGTCTAGCTCATCCCCTCCAAGGCCAATGAAACTGATCCTGCTTCTAGGTGAGTTACCGTCCTTGACCCTGGGAGGAAGCAGGGATACGCCAGCATTTTGCTTGGACATAGATTTGGAGAGATCAGTGAGGCACAAGGTCTTGGGTCAGAGGACCTATGTTCAGATTGGATCTTCCACTTAATCCTCATTTGATTTTGGATAAGTGATTTCTTCTACCTGGACCTCAATTCCCTCAGCTATAAAAACGAGTGAGTGATGAAGTATCCCTTTTAGCACTAAATCACTGTTTCTTAATTACTTTTGCATCATGAACTCCTTTGGCAGTGTGGCAAGTCTACAGACCCCTTCTCAGAAGTGTTTTTAAATATGTTATTTAAAAGAGGATTACAAAAGAAACCAGATACATTGAAATATTGTTATTAAAACTTTTTTTTTTTTAGTTCACAAATCTCCAGTTAAGATCCTGTGTACTAAATCCATGACCTGGTTCTCTTCTGGGTCTCTCAACTCAAAAGTTCAGTCCTCTGACCTCTATATCTGAGAAACTACATCTTCCTTCTCTTCCTTGGCAAGGAAGCCCCAGAAAATCCCAAGCCCATGCACTAAGTGGTCTCCTTAGAAGAACTTTAATTTCTAGCCATAGAGACTACAAGCACTGAAGTTTGTTTGAACACCCTTCAAATGATGCTCAGTATGAAGAAAATAAATCCTTTGATGGAGAGCAAATGAATTTGGAGTGAGTTATGGTCACATCTAGTCCCTGTGTAGGATTTGTATTTAGCTTGGAAATCTCTTGCTACCATATAAGGATAGTTTATCTCCTGACTTTTCTTGGAACAATAACTTATATAACTCATACATATTCAGCCCATTCTTGTGAGTTAGCTTCTTGAAACAACAATTTAAAAAAACTTGGGGGAAAGGGGAAGGTACGCCTTCCCAGGGAGTTCCCTTATCTCTTCTTAACAGTCCACTAAAGATTGTCCAACTTTATTTTCATTCACTTAGAGATAAAGTTCTACTCTGTCCTGTGTTTCATTGTTTTTAAGTTACTCCAGATTGTGCTGCTTTCCATTTCCTGAAGAATGGTCTTTACTCTGTGAGTAGTAAAAACTGAAAATCTTAAAACTTGAGCTACAGAAAATAGGTGATTTTGGGGAAAAAATCTCCATCATCGATTGGATTACAGAAATTAGTGTCTTTTTTTTAAAAAGCATGCATTTTAAAATGTTTGATGCTCTTTTCATATGTGAAGTATAGTCTGTTGACCCATATCATATAACTTTTTGAATTAAGAAAAAATATAATATTTCAAGTTTTAAAAATTTTCAGTCATATTGTGCATGGGCTGCTAAACAGAGAAATTTCTAGAAAAGTACATTTTAAATCATCTAAATTTAACTTTTAAAGGCCCTAAAGTGAGAATGTGGTCACCTGTGTGATCTTGGGATGGTTACTTTACCTGTCTGGGCCCCCAGTGAGGAAAAGGTATGACAGTTTTGCATTTATGTTCCCAATCTATACCTCAGCACCTCAGGATATAGATCAATCATTGAGCAAACGTTTATTAAGTGCTTGTTCTGTGTCAAGTATTGTTTTAGGGACTGGAATACAAAGATGAACGATGGAATAGTTCTTGCAATCAAGGTTACTGTATTTGTGGGGAGAGACAGACACACAGAGAGAGACAGAGACAAAAAAGGAATTGTATTTGTGGGGAGAGACAGACACAGAGAGAGACAGAGACAGAGAGACAAAGATAGAAAACAGCTCTATGTCCCAGCTGAAGAACAAGAATATGTTAATATTCTTACCAAAAACAATTGCAATCTGTTGTTTACCGTACCACTTATGGGAGCATAGATCATAAATATAGAAATGGACAGGACTTGACCTTCCTGATCAAGCCTCAGAAAACTGAGGCTTATATAAAGGTGGATGGATTTGCCCAATGCCATGTAGATACTAAGTAGCACAGCTGGGATTCAAGCCCTTATCCTCTAAACCTCCTGATTTTTCAATAGATGTTACATAGTTTGAGTTGTGCATTATCCAATTGAATTACAAAAGGAAAACAAAAGGAAATGTGTATTTTACACGTCTCCTTTCATTTAGTGTGCTTGTCCACTTTGCTGGATGGGGCCTTTGCTCAGAACTGCACCAAGACCCCGTGTAACCCACACGCAAAATGTGAGATTCGGAACGGAATAGAAGGCTGCTATTGTTTCCCAGGATTCACAGGAAATGGCATAACCATATGTAAAGGTATGTATTCTCTCATAACTTTTAGAATTGTTTTGAACAGAAGGGTTGACTACAGGCATTGCTATTTCCTTGCATTACTAATTGTATATAATATACGTTTTTTTTTAATTGATTATCACGGAGAAGACTTTTGACTTGATGAATATTGAATTTGAAAAGGGCCAGGCCTATCTCCTCTCCCTTTGTGGGGCAGAGACAACAGTTAAAGGAGGAAAAGGTATCGTCTGCATTTGTGATTCATCCCATGTGGGAAACACCCTATGTAAGGGCTCCCTCCTACGGAAGGTCTGCAGCTCACCTGTCGTTAATTAGTTTAGAGCATTACCTCATGAGTTGAGAATTTAAGTGATTTGCTTACTCCTGCTTGCTCAGTTGATATGCATCAGAAGCAGGGTCAGAACACAGGTCTTCTGGACTCCATTACATTCTGTCTATTACGTTGCCCCTATAGATCTCATAAAGGTATTTTATTGTGTGGAGTGAGACCTTCTTAACTGTGATTAGCCGATATGAGAGTCAAAAAAAACCCCAAAAACAGCTATGAAATCTTCCCATATGATGTCAATGTGCTCATGTATTCCTTGACCATACTTTTACCTCCTTCATAATATATTGAGATTGATTGTAGAGTCTTGAATTCCTTCCTTCCTGGAAAGTTTTCCTTCCTCACTTCTACACCTTGGCTTCCTTCAAGATTTAGCTCAATGGCCATCTTCCGACTCGAAGCCCTTCCTAGTCCTCTCATCAACTACTGACTTCCCCTCTGAGATCATTTCCATTTACTCTGAATGTATAGTGTAAACCTATTTATGTACAAGTCTCCTCCATGAAAATAATAGCTTTTTGAGGACAGGGATTGTTTTTCCTTTTTCTTTATATCCAGAGCTTAACACAGTGTTTGGCCCACAGTAAGCATGTAATACTTGCTTATTAGTTTGATTGATTGATTCCTCAGGCATCCAAATTAGAAAAACCTCTGCATCCTGTGATAGGACTAGCCAAGACTGACTCTTGCTACCAGTTTTGCACAGAAACACAATATCACATAATGTGTCTTGACAGACAGTGAGTACAGTGGGAAAACTTCTGGATTTATTCTTAGGATCTAGGATCGAGTGCTGGAATGGACTTCAGAGACTATCTAGTCCAATGCCCACATTTTGCAAATGAGGAAACTGAGACTCAGAGGGGTTAAGTGATTCAACTTAACTCCATGGCTAGTGCTATTTCTGCTGAACCACGCTGACAGAAGATATTGATTTAAATTTGGCCCCACTATTTCCTACCTTATCAAAGTTGTTGAATATTTTTTGATGTTGGAATTTTCATCTTTAAGATGAGGCTGATAGATTAAAGAAAGCTGTTGCTCGAACTCTGGATCAAATCAGCAGAAGGAATGGTAACTGCATAAAGAATGAGAGAGAACTTACTTGAGTGGAGCCAGAGCTGTCACAAAGAACTTGAGTTTATTGGTAATTACAATGGAAAGAGGTAGGAGTGGTGGTCCTTGTAGCACAAGCAGACCACAGGAGAAGGGATGAGAACTTTGTCCCTGTTGTCCCCATAACCTAGAGACAAAGTCCTCATCTATTTGTTATAGTTCTGGAATTAGATGAGACCTCTTAGCTCTAAGTACTGTTACTGTAGGGAAATTGGAAATTGCTGAAACAGGACCTTCCTGGGTAGTGAACTCATAAGCTGATAGCAACAGTCAGGTCACAAATGGCACAGTAGATGAATGCAAATGGTGGCCAAGATAGTGCATTGGGATATGAAAAGCCATACACAGGAAGACATTGAAACAAAGATAGTAACAGCAGTGGCATCCACTCTACTATCAATTTTGGGAGTCTGTATCACTCTTTCAATTCTTGTTGTAAACTTGGCGGGATTCTTTACCTTCTATCATCCTTTAAAGATGTTAGGATATTAAACTGTATGTTGACTATATTAAGCAAAAAATTTAGTTTATTCTATGAGTGGTTGAATGACAATAGAGTCCTGGCATTTACATTTGCAAAATGAATCTTGCTTGCTTTAAAAAAAACTAGGGAGAGTTTATGTGTTTCCTTTGATAGAATAAAAACTCCATGAGGGCAGGCACTATTTCACTTTTAGCATCATACCTTCAATGCTTAACACAGTATCTGGCACAGAGCAAGGGCTTAATAAATGCTTGTTGACTGACTGAAATCATCAAAGATGTGGGTTTTCAAGAGCATTTCAGAGGATGGCCAGTTTTTGCTCAACAGAGCATTTGCTAGAAGGAGTTAGAAGGAGCATTTCAACCATCAGGTGGGCCAAGAGAGTGGACTCGAAGGTAGCCACAAGCAGCTGAAGGAAGGGCAGAATAAATTTCATGGGGAAGCATGGACAGCAAATGAAAAAAATAACCCAGAATATTCTGGTAATGATGCCAATAGCCCACACTTCTTTTGGTGCTTCCTAATGACTTCCCTTTGTTTTGGGATGAAGGAGGGGCAGGATCTTAGCCTACACTGCCTGTTCAGCAGAGATATCAATGAGTGGAATTTTCAAGGAGAAATTTAGGCTTAACGCCAGGGAGGAAAACAAAACAATAACAAGCAAAAAACCCTAACACCTTGAAATTGTGTTGAAGAGGAATGAGCTCTCTATGCTTATAAGAGGTGATGGGTTGTCCTGCCTTGAAGGTCTGAAAGCAGAGGTTAGATGTTCACTTGTCGGTTGTGTTATTGTGGGGATGCCTTTCTTTGTATGGGCCAGTCTGTGTCACTTCTGGGGTTTCTTCTAACCCTAATTATGTGATTCTTAAAATCTCTTCGAAGAGGTTGACAGACCACCTTCAACAAAGCAAAAAAACACAAAAAACAAAACTTTCCATGTCACATAAATTATGTTTAAAATATAATTAAATGGCAAGTTCAGATGAGAACGGCACAATATTATACCCCTAAATGTATTTAAGACAACACTGAGGTTTTTCTAATTAAGCCAGTGTACTGAGCACTGTTAATATTGCATGTGTTTGCTTATAGCATAAACAAGTTGTATTGTGTGATTCAATTTGATAGGCTCTTAAAAAAGATTAAATATACAGCATAGTCAGGCTAAGCCTCATCATAATTAGTTTAATGCTTAAAATATGTAGAGCAAAGCTACAATGGCTTAATAGTACATTAGATCAGGCGTTCGCCTGCTCTGTACATGCAGCAGGAATTTGTAATATGCTGTTCTACAGACTCCACAAAATTCCTTTCAATAAATAATCTTGGATTTTTATGGGGTAGTTAATTGAATGGCATCATCACATTTTGATAGTTCAGTGACCTTCAGAATAGCCCCATCAATCACCTTTGCATATGTTTCCTCTCCAGTCATTATTGCCGTGACCACGGTTCTTAGTAAGCAGCTTCTTGACTTTGTTCCATAGGTTGATGGCAACTACAATTATTAATGTCAATAATTTTTCTCCATTTGAACCTTTGACAACCAGCTTTTAATGATGTTTTTAATAGTTACTTTTTAATACCTCCACCATTACCCAGTATATGTATTCTTCTTTTATTTCTTTTATTTCCTCTCCATGTTGATAACCAACTAAATAGCAGTAAATGTTTTCTATGGAGAAAAAAATATAGTTCAAAGTTCTTTGGTCTGCATGTTTTTCATACTGTAAAACATTTTTAATATAAAAATATACCACTTGTCAGTGATTTTTCTTTCAAGTTCATGTTTATGCGTGCTTTAAAAAAATGCTTGTCTTCTCCAAAAGAACTTGCATATTCATTCATTTGTACAGTATTTTTACTGTCTGCTGCTCTTAACTTCCCCACTAAAAATATGAGTCTTTCTATTTAAAAAGGAACATTCATAATTTAAAATATTATTAATTTTCTATTTATATTAATTTTTCATAAACAACCATTTATTTTTTCTGCTTCCCATCCTACACAATGAGGAAACTGAGTCTCTGGGAGACCAAATAATTTGGCCATGGTCACACCCCTAGTAAAATGCATGTGTCCTGCCACTGGAGAAGCATTCAGATTCAGATCTTCCTGACTCCATTGCGGTATCCTCTCCACTGCCTCCTACAAACACCTCCCAGTCCCCTAAATTGCAGGTGCCAAATTCTATATTAAAGAAGCAGAGCATTAAAATAATCTAAACCTGCCTGATTCAGAAATCACATTAGAGAAGGTCCTTTCAAACTTTACACACACACACACACACACACACACACACACACACACATGCATTTATATGTATATATACACATACATTTTTATACATATATGTATATATACAATATATACGTGTATATACAATATATACAATTTTCCCATACCTATTCTCAGGATAATCTTTTAAAACTATTCATCACTGAATTATCCTAAATTTCAGTTAGAGATTAGTGATAGCAAAAATGTATTTTTCTCATCTAAGTTCTCAGAGCCCCCAAAATCTGCCATGAAGCCCAAGTTAAGAATTGTTTTATTAGAACACTAATATCTGTTAAAACTGCCTATTTCATAAGTCACAATTCAGAATTTTCACACCTTAACACTAATGTATACGGTATAAAAGTGTCACACAAACATCCTCATACACACCCAGGAACACTATGCCTTCATCTTCCCTTTCTGCCTTGTGCTAAAGTAATTGCTGCATACAAAGTGTAGGGGAAGAAATCATGCAGTTCAAGCCAAAGGTGAAGTCTCAATGGGAACAAACATTTTTGGAAGACGTCCTGCAGGGACTTGTTTAGTTTGCTTGGGAAATGAAATAGTGAGTTTTGCCTTCTCCAATTTCCCTTCAGTTCTATCTCTTTGAAATGTTTAGAGATTAAAACTGGTCTGTAAATGTGGGGTTTTGTGTCCATTTTCATCTTCTCTTGCTTGGCAATGATGCAACTGGCCGGAGAGCCAAGGGGCAACTTGACTGCTTCACCAGCATCATAATGGTCTGTGTTTCTGTGTGTCTTATGTGGGCGTCCTGCCTCATCAACTTGTTAAGATTTCTCTCTGTGTTTTGTAGGAAACCAATGGCATTTGCTTTGAACTGGGAATGTCAACTCTCAGATTTTGTAAGGAATCAACATACTCTATAACCAACTCTTCTTATTTCAGAAAGTGATGCTCTAATTTGAGAATTGCCTGGTTTTCTGCTGATTCTCCTTTTTTCTCTCCTTCTCCCTTCAAATGCCTGATTTGGGGGAAGTGTTTCCTGCTCTATAACTTTTCTGCCAGAGGGTGGGTAGGAAAAGATAAAGTAGGAGAAACTCATCATTCACTTCTTTAAAATTATATTTTCACTAATGTCTCTCATTTTCATGTCACCTACATTTACAAATATGTCCTCACTTCCTGATAAAAAACAACCTCCCCTAATAAAGAATACTGACTAATACAAAAATAATAAAGATGGGGGAAAACAACACAGCAAAAGTAACCAATATATAAAAAAAATGTTTGAGACTATATGCAATGTTCCATAATCTACCACTTCTCCAAATGCACAGGAGAAGGCCTTCTAATACCTGTTATTTTGGGACAAGATTGGTTGTTTTATTATTCAGTTCCACAAATCATCCAGTTTTAATCTGCAGTTTGAATATTACCTCTTTCATCAAGTCTTCTCTGATCATCTCCACCCCCATCCCCCAAAGGGTGACAGGTTTTCTTCCTCCAGGTTCACACAAAAGTTTTATTCACTTACCTTTGGATTATTTTGTATTATAGTCATTAATGTGTCTTTTCTCCCTACTAGATTATAACCTTCATGAGGTCAGGGACTATATCTCTTGCAAAAAAAAACCCAAAACATCATGTTTGAAACTTTTTATTTGCTCCAACATCTATCAGAGAGCTTTTCATTTAGTTGACATATAAATATTTTATTTGTACTGATTTATTACTTACAAGCATCTTGGAATAAAAGGTTTGGAGTCAAAAGATTGATCAAACCTTTGACAAAAATGAAGTTTTTAGTCATTTTGTATATTTCATTTAATTTTTGTATACATAGACAATAGTTATGGGTTTTATGTATAAGTGCAGGGATGATGATAGCAATCAGAGTTGTATGGTCCCTTAAGGTTTATAAAGTACTTTCCTAATTTTAAAAATTAAAAATTAGAAGTGAAAGGAGAACTGACTGGCTTCTTGGTATTTGCAGCTCAGAGGATCAAACATTCCCTTCTCAACTCACAATAATCCTTGGGCTAATTAATAAAATATTACTGCCTTTCACTTTAGGGATGAGGAAGCTTTGAGAGGTTTAATTGCATGCCTGTAGTTACACAATTAGTATATGTTTTGAAGTATGATTTGAACCCAGGATAATTTAGCCTATTTAAAAAGCTGTTTCTTCAGTACCTATCAACTTCAAAAGAACTGAGCCACTCACAGAGCAAGATAAACGCATTTTAATCCAATTAAGTCCCTTTCCTCAAGGATCTAACTGTTCCAGGAGGGACAAAATCAGATGTGTACAAAAATAACCATAATGCCACAGAAAATATGAAATTGAATGAGTATTAAAAAGTTCTAATAGAGAACATAAGTTAGCATGAGTAACCCTGTTACATGGCTCACTGTACTGTACCTTGATCAGACCACATCTGGAGTAATAGGGCAGTTTTGGAGGTCAGTTTGAGAGTGTGCACGGAAGAGGATGACCTCTTTTGATGGGTAGAGGATTAGAAAATTCATCATAGAAGGACCAGTTGAAGAAAAACACTGTGAACCCTTAGTCAGAAGAACAGCAACCTCATAGAGTACATGATATTAGTAAAAGGGAATTAAACCTCATCTGTTTGTCCCAAAGTACAGAACTAGAAGTCACATGTGGAAAATAGAGAGGCATGTTTAGGCTTGATGGAAGGTAAGACATACTAACCATTAGAGCAATTAAAAGGGGGGAATTGTCTATTTTGGGGTCCTAAATTAAATCACAAATTTAGAGTTGAAAGGGACTTTAGAAACCATCCAATCCACCCTTCTCCCTTTCATTTTTACAGTTGAGAAAACTGAGCCCAGAGGACTTAAGTGAGTTACTCAAGGTCACACAATTAGTGTCTAACTTAGGATTTGAATCCAGAAGATTCGCCAGCAGAGGCTAAATGTCCTTTTGTCAATCTGCTAAATTGATCCAGGCTTCTGAGTCAATATCTGGAACATTTAAAAACTTTTTTGTCCCCCCAGTGTACTGAGAAAAAATTAGTATTGGTTCAACTTTCACAGTAAGGGTAGTAACTCCTGGTTTTAGGAGATCATGGGTCTAAAGGTAGCAAATTGGGAAGTGATTTTTTTTTTTACAGCCAGGATTGTGACAATTAAGATCTAAGGGCGTTCTCTCCAGTTTTAGTGTTTAAATTATGTACCTTCCAGGACAACGGCTGTCTTCAGAAGGGTTACTTTTCCCCACTTTTAAATTCCTTTGATTTCCTAAAAGGGATTTCATTTGCATGGACTTATTTTCATTGACATTGGCATTTTCTTCTGCTCTTTTCCATTCCTCTCCCTGGGTAGAAAACAAACACATAAGGAAAATGTGCCCTTCAATATTATCATTCCAAATCTTCACGGACTGTTGTCTGTTCTTAAAATACTAGAAACTGCCCTGAAAGCTGTTTTTGTCTGTAACTTTTGTATATGAACTCATATGTAAATTTACCAAATAAATATTACATTCAATTATAAGAAAAAAAGAAAGAAATCCAAATTCATTAGCTGTGCTAAGCACTAGGGATACAAAAGAAGATAAAGAAAACTCCGTCCTTTCAAGGAGGGAGGAGGCAACATGCAAACAACTATTTCCAATTATACATACATAACACACATTTTTGTTGCTCAGTTCTTTCAGTCATGTCCAGCTCTTTGTGATCCTGTTTAGGGTTTTCTTGGCAAAGATAATGCAGTGGTTTGCCACTTCCTTCTCCAGCCCCTTTTGTAGATGAAAAAACTGAGACAAAACAGAGTAAAATGATTTACTTTAGTCACACAGCTAGCAAGTGTCTAAAGCCAGATTTGAACTCAGTAAGATAAGTCTTCCTGAGTTCAGACTCAGCGTTATATGCACCATGCCACCAAGCTACCCAACAATGGTAGCTATACTTAAGTAGAATGAGCTGCCTCCGGAGGCATCAGGTTCACATCTAATGGAAGTTTTTTAAAAAGAAAAAAACTAGATAACAAAATCAGAATTAGAATCTCAGATTTGGAAAGGGCCTTAGAAGCCCTCTTGGCTAACCTATTCATGAGGAAGAATATCCTTATAGTAGTAAACATAAGCTCCTGAAGGGCAGGACTGATTTACTGTTTTGCCCTTATATCTCCCAAAGCTTTAAACATAGTATATTTACTGCATTCATCTTGAATTAGACTGGATCTCATCTGAGTATTTTAAGATCGCTAAGAGAACTAAGAACCCCTAAGAACTCCATATTATTGCCCCTATTTTGTAGATTGAGATTAGGTGATGTGGCTTAGAGCAGGGTCAGGGAAGGGATTGAAACCCAAATGTTCCTGACATCAAGGTCAGCACTCTCTCTAACATGTCTCACTATATGCTCACTTCTTGGTTTCTGACAGTGTCTAAACTCAGAGCTCCCTTTCCATTTCTACATACAGGATCATAGATTCAGAGTTGGATGGAACTTTAGTGGTCATGGAGGCCAACTCTTTTGTTTTTTTTACATAAAAAGATTTAAATATGCACCAGAGAGCTTTAAGCAACTAGCTAGTAAGGATGACACAGTTTCTAAGTGTCTCAGACAGTACTGAAGCTCAGGTCTTGTTAACTTCAAGTTCAGGGCAGTATCCACAACACCACAGTGTTTCTCATCCTCTCATAAAAAGTACTCTATGATGATGGAATGTGTAAATATCTTTGTATGGTTTCCTTGAGTTTTGGTCTCTGTAACTCAAATCATATTCCCCTTGGTTCGACCTTTTTAAATATTATTCCCAATATGTGGGATATTTTTATGGGGGCTGCATGTTACTCCCACTCATTGTCTGAAGTGTCTTTGTGCCTGGATGTACACTGTTTAAGGGACTTTCACCAACTGTATATTATTACTTAACCTGCTCCAGGCATGAGTCAAGAAGGAATGAAACTTTTTTTCTTTATGCCTTTGAAAGGACTATTATTAGCAACTAAATATGTGAAGGGTATTGTTGAAAAAATCCATCCCCCCAGCCACAAGAGAGTTTCCGAAGGTCTAGTTGATTATTCATATAGGGAGATGTATTTGTTTAATTAAAAAATGTGTTTTAACCCTTGCCAAGTGTTAGTAACTTCCTTTCTCTAGGAAAACTCCTTTTCATCCTTTTCAGTGACTCTGAAATCTACCAACAGATTACATGTTTGGAGGATGTAGGAAAATTCACTTAAGAAGCTGTTAATGTTCCACTTTCTGTCTGCCAGAGATATGATTTTATATCCTGTGTTCCTGTATCAAACATAAAATTGGTCCCATGGCCCAGGAGTAACGAATAGATTTGTCTAATTTGTTAGGCAGAAATATGAAAGAGTATTGCACCAAATGGATTTTGTAGCTGTATAAATGTATCAGAAATTTAACAGTAAACTTTGGAAAGGTTTTTACAAAATAAAAATGTGATTTGTTTTCAGAAGGTCTACTTCAATAAATAATAAAATATTGTGGCACAAGGTTGTTGGGATAGATTACTGACTGCAATGCCTTCATATCTAGATCCTTGCCACAGAGTGAATTGTAAAGGTCTTGGACTTTATATCATCACCGTTATGCTTATATTTGTGAGGTCTGAGAAAGAAACTAGTAGAAAACATTCTATTCAGAGGAATTAGAATATGAAGAAGAATGCTGCAGAAAAGTGTAATAGAAGATGATTATCTTGAGATGCAACTCAGATGGTTTTTGCATTAAAATAAGAATAACTTGAATGCTATCGGTCAGACTAGTTCATTACTGATAGGTTCTATTACAAGCATTATATTTAATGCAATTGGATGCTATTTTCAATTTCAACCATGGATTTTACTTGTGTGTGTGTGTGTGTGTGTGTGTGTGTGTTCTAATATAGCAGTGCTGGCATATTTTTGCCCAAATTCTTTGTATATTATTGTTTAAACTTCCCCAACTACATTGCCTAAAAGACAAAATGTCAAAAATTGGTCAAATCTCATTTATACAAAGCACTTTAGGGAGGAAATTAACACTTTGGGCCTTTACTTGCCATGGACACAGATAATGACCTTCTCTTCTAGCAAGATCAGAATCTAACCAAACATTGTATTCTAAATATAGAGCACAAAGCCTTGTGCCATTTGTGAAAATGCTATCAGGGAGAAAACCTGAGGACTGAGTTTCTGCACTGTATTTTTTAGGGACATAGATTTAATTTAGAGATTATAGTTTGAAAATAAAATTTATAGTATGAGTGTTTTTGGCTGATAAGAAATTGATTTTGTGACCTTGGTGAGCATTAATTGAAATATCTGGCACTGTGTCTTGACTAGGTTAAAGGAAACCATATATGCCTGGAACCACATTATTCCTTCACCTTGAACTTTACAATTAATCATAGTTGTAATCACCATGAGGAAGGAAGCCACCATTTTGCTGTAGAACATGGAAGTTGAATAATCCCAGTTCATTGTCTGATGAGTGGGGTCTTATATAATTAGCATCAAGCTTAGTTTAGTCACTCTTGTCTAAGATGGATTTATTTTCATTTGAAATAACATTGGCATTGAATGTGCATAGTATAATGTTTAGCAAAATATTCTTGCAAAATTTTGGATTTACATAGTGAATTAGTAGGATCATTGTGAAATTAGATATGGAGAAAGAAACTATAAATTTCATGTTTTCTATTGATCGTCTAATGTTTAGGATGTATTTTTAAGAATTTTTTAAATACATAAAAAGGAAAGGAGTACTTGAATTAATATACCACATAACACTATAATAACAGAACATTTATTCCAAGTCCATCATTTTTCCATAAGAAAGTAAGGCCTAGAAGATGTTTGACCTGACTAACCAGACTGCTTGTTTATGCAATAATTACCTGGTCAACATTTATGTCTCTGTTTTCCATGTGTACATACAATCTGAAAGTCAAAATCAAAACCATCCTTAGTGAGTTGCTTTCTGCATTTACTGTATACTACAGAAAAACATATTCCTACTTCTCCAGAATGTGTTGATGCTAAAATACAATCTGAATTATATTTAAACAAATACTTTGAAAGATCTATGTGGACTTTGAAATTTTTTTCAGGATAGGGTATTCCCATTGTAACACCAGTGCAGATACTGATTAGACTCCACCAATGATTTAGTAAATAACTCCTAGGGAAATGCCTGAGGCACAATCAAATTAAATGACTTGTCCAGGGTTATTTAACTATAAAGTGTCTTTGGCAGGATTTGAACCCAGATTTTTTGAACCCAAGCCCAGAACTCTATCCATTACAGGACTCTGACTCAATGATATTAGTATTTGAAAAAGTAGACTGGGGAAGGGATGTATAGTCTTCCAGAATTATTCATTCTAGAATTTGACTCAGACATCTGATGATAAATTGTGTTTACATTAAACAAAAGCAAAGATTTTTGTTCTTGTTGTTGCATGTATATGGTCTATTATTATTTCTTTAAAAAAGAGTCATGTATCCTCTATGTCAGAAAGGTTTCAATGTTAACTTTTCTTATGCCATATGGAGGATGGCTTCTGAAGATTAATTCTAGGCATATAGTCAGAGAAACCCATTGAGAATACCAAAGAAATTAGAACAGTGCTCTGGTGCATATGGAGCGCAGTACAGACAAGCAGATGCTTGATTATAGCTTTATGTTTGTTCAACTAATGTTATGTTCATTGCAGCAATTTTGTTATACACCAGGATGTGGAGGAGTATGGCCTATCAGATGTACTTTAGATTTCAATTTTTGAAACTGGTTTATTTGTAGAAAAATGTTTCTGAAAGTTTCCATCAGGAAGCAGTTATTTTTCTGTCAATAGGTTATATTCAAAACTTTAAAAAAGTCATATCACAGAAACTGTAAATGCTTTTATGATAATGAAGTAAAGAGTAATTCTGGACTGAGTTTTGATCCTGTTTCTCCTGTTTAATTTCCCGGTTAATTTAGACAATTCAATCCAAATAAGTATCTCATCTAGATTAACAAGTGAAAAAGATCAATAACAGTAAGAACAGTTATATATCATTCTGAAGTCTTCAAAATGTTTTACAGTCATCAACCCATTTGAACCTTACAACAAACTTCTAAGGTGTATGCTACAGGTATTATTATAGTTGTTTTACAGATGAAGGAACTGTGGTCCAGAGGATAAATGACCTGTTCGTAGTCACACAGTTGGTAAGAGTCACAAGTGGGATTTGAATCAAGGACTTCCTGACTCTCAGTCCAGCACTTCAGTGACCATGCCATATAGTCTCATTCAAGTCTAAAGAGTAGTATACAGTGATGTCCCATTGGATTTGCTTGTGGGTTTTGGTCTTAGTTTACATTGCTTTTAATGATTGACCCAAATTATTTAGTAGAGGATATTCGCATGCAATTCTTGAGTAAAAATGTCCAAATATTTAAAAATAGAGGAAAAATAATTCAAAGGGATTTAAAATATTGGATTATCCTTTTAGTCAAATGTAATTTAGAACTGATAAACATAAGATAGCACATTTCAAGAAAAAAATAAAACCTTAACTTTTTCTGGTTACACCTCTTAGGGAGTAGCCCTTTAGTGGAATTAAAACTCTTCTCATCTTGCTTTCGTAAATACATGTTCTCTCTTTTCGTCATTTTAATAAGAAGCAGAATCAGAAAATTTCTTTGTGGAAGGAGATCTCAGAATCTATCTAATTTAACTTTTGTCCTCTGCGTCACACTTGACAAGTGGTCATCAGTCAATCAGTAAGCATTTGTTAATTTCTTATATGTGCCAGGCACTGTGCTAAGCACCAGGGATAAAAAGAAAGCAAAAAGTCCCTGCACTTCAAGAAGCTCCGAGTTTAATGGACGTGGTACCAAGTAAATAAATGGGTATGATCATTTAGTTTTAGCTTAAGTACTCTATTTTTCAGAGGGAAGGACTCACTACTTTCTGTGGGAGTCCAGTAGACTTCTGAAATGACAGTCAAAGCCTAATAAACTGATTCAGAGTTATGAAATTTATGTTGGATTGTAAATTCTGATTAATAAAGCAGGAAAACGATTTGTTCATTTACACTGAGCAAATACCAAGTGAATGCCAAATGTTCGTGTTGGGCATGTGCCCAGTTGTGCTTACAATGATAACTTCTCTTACCTCCATTTCAGCATCTGTTTGTAACACGTTACTCATTTCCAGTTTATAGATTGTTTCTGTGGCTTACATTTTAACCAAAATAGCTCATATTGATATAGTTCTTTCTAAAGTATAACCCTTTCTTTACAATGATGTTATAAGAGAGTATGACAGGAATTATTATTCCCCATTTCATTGGTGGAGAAGCTAAGAAGTGGGGAGGTCAAATAACTTAGCTGAGATCACAGAGCCAATAAGGGCTCTCCAGGACAAAATTCTGAATATTTATGGTTTAAATAATAGTTAACATTGAATTTATGGAAAGCTTTAAGGTTTATAAATCCCCAGTGGCTCCTCTTGACTTCCATGATCAAATGTGAAGTTCTCTGTCATTCAAAGCCCTGCTAATAGACCCTTCCTGTCTTTCCAGTCTTCTTACACCTTTATCCCTGCCATGAACTTTCAGTCTAGTGACACTGTCCTCCTGGCCATTCAAGGAATATTCCATTTTTTCTGACTCTTTTATGCCTGGACTGTTCTCCTTCCTCATCCCTACCTAGGGCTGCCATGGCTTTTTTAAGTCCCAACTAAAACCCCACCTTCTACAGAAAACCTTTCCCAACCTCCCTTAATTTCAGTGCCTTCCTTCTCTTAATTATTTCCTACTTGTGCCATATATAGCTTGTTTGTAAAGATTTGTTTGTCTCCCCCTTTAGCTTGTGAGATCCTTTAGAGCAAGGACTGTTATTTGTACTTTTTTTGTATGCCTTATGTGCACTTAATAAATGGCTACTGACCAGTTGAGTTATATATTCTTACAAGAACATTGCAAGGTAAGTGCTTTTTCATTAGGGTCATTTTATAGAAGTTGAAACTGAGGGTGAGAACTATGAAGTGACTTACCCAGGATCATATAGTCAGTAAGTATCTGAGGCAAAATTTGAACTCAGGTCTTCCTACCTTCAGGTCGAGTGCTCTATCTGCCAACCAACTGCCTAATGCTCATTGTTTTTTGAAGACAAAATTCCCCCCAAATTATCTGTAGGACCAGATACAATCGTTCTATAAATTTGGTTCACAGAAGGTTGTTCTTTCTTGCTTGAGTATCTCATCCTTTTCCTGATGCTTCCTTAACTCATTTTTGTTATAAATTCCTTTTTATTTTTGGCCCTGTAGTGCCTGTAAACCTACTTCATATGTGTGACTAGATGAGTAATTTTGTCAACATATGTATAGAAGATCTTAACCTGGGGACCATGAACTTTTATATATATACATAAATGGATACACATGCACATATTCATCCTTAACAACTGTATTTCAGTATAATGGGTTCCCTTTGTAATCTCATGTATTTTATTTTATGTATATAAAAATATTCTGAACAGGGCCCATAGGCTTTACCAGACTTCCTGGACTAGGATATAGAAAAGGGTAAGGTTCCTAATCTAAAAAAGTATTCATTTTTAGAGACATTTTGAAGTTGTAGATAGATAGATAGATGATAGATAGATAGAGGAGATAGGTGATAGATAATGGAGAACTAGCTAACAAATCACAGACCAATAAGAGAGATGACAGATAACAAACAGATAACCAGTAGATGGATGGATGGATGGATGAATGGATGGATGGATGGATGGATAAGAGAGATAATAGTCAGATAGAGAGATAATAGACAATCAGATAGATGATAGATGCAGAGATAGAGATAATAAGTAGATAGAGAAATAGACAAATCACTTGGTTAGATAGATATGGAGAGAGGATAATATAACAATAAATTTAATTTGTGATATAATACTCCATATTAAAAAATAGTATGGCAAAATGGACAGAAAGCCAGCCTCTGAGGTAGGAAGACTTGTTGGATTGAGTAGGCTGCGTGACCCTTTACAGGACATGTCACCTCTCATTTTTCTCTAGAAAAGTCACTAAGACCATCAGTTGCAGAATGGATACCAGCCAACATTGCCTAGAGAGCTTCCTTACATCGGAGCTCACTATAACTGAAGTAATAGATCCAATCCCTTCCCATTTTCTATAATATTCACATCCAAAATTCAGATTGAAATTGTTATAAAAACTGATACAAAATCAATATTTACTGAGATGTGCCTGGCAAAGAAAAGGCTCAATAAAAAGCTTTTGTTTATCCTCTTACTGTTAATGATCCTTAATTTGTTTTAGGTTCCTTTTTGAGAGAGAGACTATAATATATTCATTACTCCCTGTTTTCCTACAAATTTTCTTGCTCAGCATGAAATTTTAAGGATTTATATTCTCATCAGCTTAGGAAATTCCTCTTATACAGATTTCGGGTAAACTAGGGCTTAGGTTTGACGTAGGGAGTTGTCCAAGGAACATAGAGGGTGAGTGACTTGCCCACATTCACACAACTAGTAAGTATTGGAGGTAAGATCTGAACCCAGTCTTCCTGACTTCAAGCACAGCCCTCTGTGCACTAAGCTGTGCTGCCCCTATAGAAAACTAAAGCTCAATTTGAATGTTGTTCTGTGCAATTACCAAATCTTAGAACTTTTGTAAGTGCTCTGACTTCTCTTACTGTTTTACCTCTCTGCTTCATAACCATAAATTTACCTTTATCTAATTTTCATGCCAAATTGAGGGTTTATGATTGTTTTTCCTTTGACATCGCTCCCTTTTTAATTTGAAGGTTAGTTGTAAGACTATCACTGGCCCTCTGGAGTGGTGGTCTTGAAGGTGAAGGATGGCCCCACACAATTAATCACTGGCAAGAAATACCTTTAAAAGAGTTTTTTGTCTTTTAACTTCTTGGAGTCATTGGCGCATATTAGCTGTTTAATATAATGAATATATGCCAAGAAAACCCCAAATAGGGTCACAGAGAGTCAGACATAACTGAAAAGGTCCAAACATTAACAAATAATGAACACAAATCAGGACTCTGGTAAGAAATTTCTTTTTATCTCGGAATCTTAGACAACCAATTGTATGCCATAAACTCTAGGAAGTTAAATTTAGAAAAATATTTAAACAGCAAAAAATTAGAACCCCATACTGCTTGAATTTTTCTTCTTTCTGGTAAGACTTTTCATGTGTCTGCCATGAAACCAGTCCACTCATTTGGTCTTCTATCAAATTTCTTAAAGTATACTTTTAAAGAAAAAGCAAACTTATTGGAACAATTGCTTCAAATAAAGTACTTCGGCAAGGGAAAAAAAAGACTTTCAAGCTCATAGAGGCCAGATTCTAGTGGGGCAACAGATCATTCACTATGCTGAACTTGACAGGATAAGGCAAAAGAAAAGGAATAATTTTCAGTGAGAGCTATTTTGTCTTAATACCTACCCATCAGTATGAAAATAGCATTGAATAACCTTAAAATGTCAGAAATTGTGGCTGCATTTACTTCATCTATACATCAGTATTATAGCATGGCATATGGTAAATGATGTAGTTCATAAAATAAAATTAGGGGGACAAAAGAGAACTGGTTATAGAAAATAACAAGTGTAAATTCAGAAACAGGAGAGACAATGCAATGTCCTCTAATTTATCTTTGAAGCACAGTGGGTTTCACCTTTCTAAAAGGTGAGGATGTCTTAGGAACAAAGATGACTTTAGAGGATTTTGACTTTAAGTAATCTGGAAATATTCTTTAATTTGATGTAAACATTAAAAACCTGCTCTACACAAAGCAGAGTGTTATGCACTTGACATGCAAAAATAAAAAGCAACAGTCCCATTCATTTTTAAAGAGATTTCAATGTCAAACAAATGCATGTGATACCATATGGGCAGCTAGGTGGATGGAACTCCAGGAATGGAATCAGGAAGACTCATCTTCCTGAGATCAAATTATACCTCAGATGCTTACAAGCTGTGTGACCCTGTGCAAGTGACTTAGTTCTGTTTGCCTCAGTTTCCTCATCTGTAAAATGAGCTGGAGAAGGAAATGACAAACAACTTCAATATCTTTGCCAAGAAAACCCCAAAAAGGAGTCATGAAGAGTTGAACTCAACTATAATGACACACCGACAACAACACAAGGATATAAAGAGGAAAATATAGAGCCAGGCAAAGTATTATAAGAAGATTTGAGGTGAAAATTCAACTTTCAGTTGAGAGAGGAATGAGAGGGACAGAGAAGGTTAAAGAGGCAGCACCGAAGCTAAGTCTTGACAGAAGATAAATGTTGCAATCAGATTGAAGGTGGAGCATCCCAAACATTAATGGATCCTTTTTCATCTTTGATCTTTTTAAAACTTTTCTTGAAGGTGTTGCAGAAGTAGCAATGAAGACACTTGTTCATATCCTTCACAGAGCGTAAGAATCAGGCTATACTTCCTTGTTTTACAGTAAATGAGGAAGAAACTAAGAAAACATTTGATTCAATTTGATAAAGTTTTATTAAGAGCTGACTATATGCCAAGTACTGTGCTAGTAAGGACACTCTGAGAGAGGTAACTGGGTACCTCACCTCCTGAAAAGCCATTCCAACATTTTTGCTCTTTAAATTTTTGCAATTTGACAAGAAAATATGAGATGAAGTTGTATCATTTATTTTCAGTCTTAAGGCATTTTGTTAGCATGGTTGGATTTTTTTTAAAGAAAAAAAATGAAGTTACTTTTTGATCTAAAAACACTGGCCTCCTGGCTGTTCCATGAACAAGACACTCACAAGAATCTCTCAGTTTCAGGCATTCTCTATGGCTGTCTTTCATATCTGGAATGCTCTCCTTCCTTTACTTCAGCTACTGACCTCCCTGGCCTCCTTTGAGCCCCAATTAAAACCTAAGTCTCTACAGCAAATCTTTCTAGTGCACTTCTAGTGCCTTCTCTCTATTAGTTATTTCCTATATAGCCTTTACATAAGGATATGTAACAATACACATTTGTTTGTATGTTGTCTTCTCCCTTGCATTGTAAGCATGTTGAGGGCCAGAGCTGTCTTCCACCTCTTTTTGTATCCCTGGGGTTAGTCACAGTGCCCGGCACATATTAGACACAAATTTTTTATTCATCGATTAATAATTGTTATTTTTATTAAATTGTCTACCTCATATCCCTATCAGAATTACTATGGTTTTCAGATCTCTTTGTAATATGATATTCCTTTATGGAGGACACCTTTTAGGAAAAGCATTACACTGAAGGGATCTGAGAAAGGATTGTTTAGATTAGTAAGGGGCCTCGGGCTTATACCATAGAAGGATTGCTTGAAGAAATTAAAATATGTTTAACCTAGAGAAGCGAAGACTTGATGGTAGGGACAATGATGGGTATATTCAATTATCTGAAAGAATATCATCCAAAGGAAAGTAAAGGGATAGTGCAAATGTTGATTTCCTTATGGTTATATCCATGGGTTGGCTTTTGAACATGTCAGGATTGTGTTTTGACCATTGGATTGGCAGAATTGGATGAGGAAACTGTGTTATCTGAGAGAATGGGATCAGAGAAGGGTCCTAGGATGAAAAGAAGGAGTAAGGCAGTCTTTGAACATTCACATTCTAAGCAGCAGCCAATGTAGAATACTGACCTCATGGTACTGCCATGTTTTTTTTTTACAAGTATGTCATAGTTGCCAACCTTGATCCAGAAAGTTGTATTAAACAGTGTACATTTTTAAAACTGGAGATATATATACAATAAATATTATAGTGGTTTATTGGATATATTGGACACTTTTGGGTATTGAGATTGGCAGCTTCTTTTACCCTACAATAAATAGCATGTAAGCTTCTTGAGAGTTGAAACTATATACATTTTTCATTGTATACCCAAGGTTCTAGCATACTGTCTGGCACATAGTAGGAGATTAACACATACTTACTAAATGAAATTTAAATGAATTGCAGTTTCCTATAGCCATATGCTATGGTAAAGTCAGAGTAGGTTGGCTGAAATCATTCCATCTGAGATGGAAATTTTACTATTAAACAGACACTGAAAGCCTCATCCAAATTTCTTTAAATGATCAATCTGCATTTGGATTCCAATACATTTATTGAGTTTAATATGCCTTCAAACTATTTCTTGCTTGGGGACATTTCCTTTTGTCCTCATACTTTTTTTTTGACCAGTTAGTTGATCTTTGTAAACATGTTCCCCTTGTATTTCTGATACCAGACTAGTGCTTTAACTTAAAATTATTGACAATCATTTCAAATAGGACTCCAGCTGCTTTTAGTTAGTGATAAGTCAACAATTCAGAAAACGTTTGAATTTGAATTGCAAACATAACATTTGGATTTCAATTTGATTGTAATAGTTACAATGTCTGACTATACCAGAGTCTCTGAAAGTTGATATTATAAAAGAAAAACAGAAAAAAAATCAGATTTTATAAAATATTTTAACAAAGTAGTACTATAAATGTCAGGCAGTACTGGGTCAATTAAGTTATATAAAATCTTATAATCAAATTCAAAATTATTAAAATATAAAACATGCTTTATAGATGTAGTTTACTGTTGTTTAGTCCTATCAGTTGTGTCCAGCTCTTTTTTTACCTCATTTAGGATTTTCTTGGCCAAAATACTGGAATGGTTTGCCATTCCTTCTTCGGCTCATTTTAAAAATGAGGAAACTGAGTAAAAGAGGGTTAAGTGGCTTACTCAGAGTCACACAGCTAGTAAGTGTCTGTTGCTGGATTTGAAATCATGAAGATGAGTCTTCCTGATTCTAGGTCCAGTGTTCTAACTACTGTGCAACCTGGTTTACTTAGATTTTAGAAAATGTTTGATAAAGTCTTTCGGGTATTCTTCTGGAAAAGATGAATGATGGTAAAGTTAGTTATCTTTAGAGAGAGTTGAATGGGCAAATCCAAAAGGTACTCATTAGTAGTTTGATTTCTTCTTGAAGGGGTGTAGGTTTCCAGTAGAATGTCCTCCAGTCTATGCTTGACCCTGTATTCTTTAACATTTTGACTAGGGATCTGGCTAAAGACATACATGGCGTTGTGGAGTTTTCAGAGGATACTAGGGGATAATTAATGTACTTAATGACTGAGAGGTTCAAAAATTCCTAAAGTTAGAACATTGAACACTTTGTGGGGATAAAAAATGAAACCTTCTACTTGATATTTTAAAGACAGCTTTCAAGTACAAGATGGTGGGGGATGAGTGTCAGGGTAGGAGAGAGTACAAAATGACTAGGCAACTATTCATCTCAAAAAATACCTATATGACTCTGGGCAAGACAACTCCCTTAACCTGTTTTCCACTCTGTAAAATAAAATAATATAGCACCTTCTTACAAGCTTGTTGTGAAGATTGAATGAAACATATATGTAAAGTGCTCTGCAACCCTCAACTATTACTGCTTTTTATTAAGAAATATACAAAGATATAGAGTAATGCAAGAATGCCTAATAATTCATTTAAAGGGGAATTCAAATATAACATTGAATAGTGCTTAGATATCTTTTTAAATACACTTTACCATAGTTTTCCAACGTGTGTGTGTATATATATATATACATATATATATATATATATATATGAAATGTCATATTTGCTGGATCAATAAAAACATTTAAAATCTTAATTTCACTTCTTTTATACTATGCTATGATCAGGTAAGAGGAAGATGGCTGAAAGATTTCCAATGTATTATATAATTTCATCACTATAACAGGTCTATGAATCTCGAAAATGTAAACTCCTTTTTAGTGGGGATTGCTTCACTCTTTATAATCATATCTCAAGCTCTTAGCACACAATCTAATAACATAGCTGTCATTTAAATGCTTTCCAGTTGAATGAATGGTTGGTTGATGGGATATATAGGAGAGGTATCATTCCTTAGGAAACTGAGGCACATAAGGCACATAAGGTCAGGACTACTTAGAGACCTAGTAAGATTGAATTTGACTCAATCCATACTTATTAAATATTTATTTTGTGCTAGTAGTAAAAAGGTAACGAAACAAGCAAATCATGAAGGGCTTGCTATGTACTAAGTGCAAAGCTTACATCTGGGATAAAAAAACAAGAAAGACAGTCTCTAAACTCAAGGAACTTACTTTCTAATGGGGAAGGACAAGACAGAGGGGGAACTGAAAAGAGGGAGGAGGGATACATGACGTAGGGAACATGGCTCTGGAGTCCAAGAACCCAGAAGAGGACTAAGAGAAGAATGAAGATTGGCCTTGGCCCCTTCACAAATTGGGTGTTCTAGAAGGAACTCATCTATGGGAGACAGGAGTTAGCCTCACAGAAGGAATGCTCCTCCTTGAAAACACACCTCCTAGGTGTTGGATACTCCAGGTTGAGGAGGTCCAAGGCATTGAGGAAAGTTACAGGATAAGATAAGATCTGGAGTCCATAAACCCAGAACAAGGTCAAGAGTGGAATGAATGTAGCTAGTTATAAAACTAAAAATGGGGCTAGGTAGGCAGGGGAGGTGAAAGTTAGAGCATTTAAACAGATAAGGAAATTGAAGGCAATATAAGGAGAGAGAACGATGGAACTAAAGGATTAGAGCTGAGATCTCTCAGCCAAATTCAGTTTCCAATAGACTAAGCTTCCCATCATGCATAACAATGAATGCAATGAAAATGTCTCATTCAACACCAAATGGCTTTCACTATTGTGCAGATGCTAGTTGGAATTTTTCAAAACCTGCACTACAGTTTAAATTCATTGCAATTACTTCATAGCCCAAATTTTGCCAAAGACATTTATTGTTAATTATCCTCATAATTATAGGGCTATTCATTTAGTCCTTGTGTTAGATACCTTTATAATGATGTATTGTTAATATGCATTCTTATTATTTAGAATCCTCTGTGAATTAATTTCTCTCTTTTTTTTTACTTGGATTTAGTTTTTATTTACATTCTTTGTTATATGGATTTATATGGATTACAATTTTCCACTTTGAAAATCAGCAAATTAAACTAGGAATTTTACCACCCACACCCCCCATGAAGTAAAAGAACCATAAATTAATCTCTTCCCTTTGTTCCTGGCTCCTCCCTTCTGCACCCTTTCCAACTTTTCAACAGATTTGCCCCCACCTTTTTCCTTTCAAATATCTTTCCCTCTTTTATTTTTTTCACATTTATGCTTCTCATGTTGCTTACCACTTCCTCAAGGAAAAAGTGTGTAAAGCCTTCTGCAGGGTTAATTCACTATGGTTATTATACGCTAACATTTTTATTCTTTTTTGTTGTCCAACTATTTTCAGCCCTACATAACCCTATGGACTTGTCCAAGGGGCTTTTGTCGGCAAAGATACTGGAGTAGTTTGCCATTTATTTCTCCAGTGTGTCTCCATTTTACAGATAAGGAACTGAAGCAAACAGAGCTTAAGTGACTTGCTTAGGGTTCATATCTGAGGTCAGATTTGACTGCAGGGAAGATGTTCTACCTATTCTACCCACTGAACCACCTAACTGCCCTTCTCCTTTCTACTCTGTTCCATACTTGCTTCTTTTTTCTTTCCCACTTTCCCTACTAGGCTATCTTCTCACCAGCTCCTTTGCTTCCAGGACCAGGTATCACATCTGTTATGTTTCCCCTGCTTCCAACCACTCTAGCTCCAAAACCAAAATCAAATCAATATTGTCAGCTCCTGAAAAGGGTATGTTAATTTACTCCTCTGAGAAACTGCTTAAGAGTAACTTTTAAAACAAAACACCCCTCCCTAGCTATTACTTTCCTTCGTTTGTTGTGTCCCCCATTTACAATGGAAGCTACTTTAGAGCTTGGGACTACCTTCCCTCTAGTGTTTATCACACTATTTGACAAATAGTATTTAATTAAAAGGTTTTTTCTTTTATTCATTTTGTTCCTTTCTTCTCTTCTTTGTTTCTACTTTCACTTATTACCCTATGCTTTTCTCTTTCTACTATTTATTTTTCTATTCTCTTTTTTTGATTTTTCTTTATTATCAATTCCTTTTGACTTCATCCCCTTTCACTCTTATTATATGATCTTTTGCTACCTGTCAGGTTTCCTCTTTCTTTCAGCAGCTCCCAAAGGACTAAGAAAAAATAAACTATTTCCTTAAAGTCTCTCAGGCAGTCTTGATCCTGTTCACTATTTGGTACTCTGATTTCTGTTGTCAAACTTCCTTCCACTCCCCTTCAGCTGCCCAAAGATCGGATGCCAAACTTTTATGGCTTATTTTGGTCTTAAATGTCTCATCCAACGAAAACCTACTTTCTGTGCTTTCTACCAAGATTCCACAAACCCAATATATATATACATATACACATACACATGCATATACATATACATACATATCCATAGTCATAATAAGAAAATCACATGAGCCACAGGAATAGCAAAAAAAAAAGTCTTTCAGGATTATTTAGTATCATTTAGGTAGGAAAATATTCTCATTTTTGCCTTTTATGGAAGGAAAATTTAAGAGTAAGAACACATTTCCTTAGCTTCAAGAAATTATATTCTAGCAGAATCATTTTTTATTTAATTTATTTTTGAGAATCCAGATAATTTTTTAAATTAACATGGGACATGGAAAAGGCCCTAGGAGTTGGGCAGACCATTCTGTTACTGGATTTTGTTACTGATTCATAAATATTTATTAAACTGAATTGAATTCACCTCATTAGTACAAGCTGTACCCTTTAACCTTTGGGAAAGTCACTTATTTTCTCTGGACTTCAGTTTCCTCATTAATAAAATGAGTTGGGTCAGACCAAACCATCTCTTTATATCTTTAAACCAAACTGTTGTGTGGGGGGTAGTTGTGGTTTTTTAACTGCATAAAATACCTGCCACTATAAAAGCAACATTGTGCATTATATTCATTCATTGAACATGCTCCTTAAGGGCAAGACCTGTTTATTATTTTTGTCTTTATATCTTCAGTGCCTTATGCATAGCAAGTGCATAATATGAGGAAAATTAGATAAGAAATCTAAAGAAACTGAACAGGAAATTAAAATTCTTGGTCATCCTAAGAGAATTTAAAGGGTCTGCTATAGAGAATATGGTGTCAGATATTGAAATCTCTGCAAAACTTAGATAGAACATGACCCTCTCCATCTTGTGAATCTTACATTCTTTTAGTGGTAAAAGACATTGACGTATATAACTATAACATTACATGATATATTTATTATATAATATTAAAATATTGCATAAGAAAAGAATTAGACAGGGATAAAACAAAGTACTCTGAAGTTTGAGGTGAAGGTTCCCTGATCTACTGCTGACTCAGGGAAGCCTTCAAGGAGAAGGTGGTAGTTGACTCGACTTTTAAAGGATGAATAGAAAGTTAATAGAGAAGAGGAGAAAAAACATTCCAAGACACATATATAGATGTATGTGTGTATACACACACACACACACACACACACACACATATGTATACTCACACACTAGATACAGATGCATAAAGAGAGAGAATTTTACAACCCCTAAAGCATTATATGAATGATATATAAATATACATTTGTATATATAATTTCATTTAAGCTTACAACAACCTTATGAGGAAAATGCCTGTTTTACAGATATAGAAACTGATGCTCAGAGGTTTGGTGACTTGCTTTGGGTCAGACAGTTAATGACTGTTTAAAAGGGGATTTGAAATAAGACCTTTCAGACTCCAGGGTAGCCAGGTGGGACTATAGTGCATAGAATGCCAGGTCTGAAGTCAGAAAGTCTCATCTTCATGAGTTCTAATCTGGCCTCAGACACTTAATAGCTGTGTGACCCTGGGCAAATCACTTAACCCTGTTTGCCTCAGTTTCCTAATCTATAAAATGAGCTGGTGAAGGACATGTCAGTGTTCCAGGATCTTTTCCAAGAAAATCCCAAATGGGATCACAAAGAGTTGGACATGAGAGAAATGACTCAACAACAACTTTCAAACCCCAAATTCGGCACTCTAATGTGCCACCACAAAAGATTTATGAGAGGAGTGGTATAGCCACATTGCTTAAATTCTTTAAGTTATTTAAATATTATTTAAATGAATTTTTAAAGTTGATGACCTCTGACCTACATGTTTAAAATGATCCACTTTGTTCGCTGGTCCATCATAGTAGGCTCTCTGCCACTGTCCTCTCACTTCTCCCACTAAGTGACACCCACTGCCACTTGCTGTTTCCCAGTAGCCTCCCTGTTGACCTAGAGACTGGACCATAATGTGCTGAGTCACTGATCTGAGTCACACAGATTTATGGAAACTCATTAACTGGGACACATAACTTTGCTGCAAACAGGAAATAGAAGAAAGGTAATTTAGGAGCAGAGGCAACTCTACATAAAGAGAATGAGCTCTGAGTTCAAAATTCTAGGATCAGGTAGAAAGAAATTAAACTCAGAAAAATAAAGTTCCACATGGTTAAGAAATCACTTGAAGTGTTTTAATACGAAGGAGATACACCTGCAAACTTCAGTGGAGACTTATTTTCTCTTGAGAAATAGCATGAGAGAGTAAAGAAGAAAAAAAATCTTATGAACAAAAATGCTGAGGAATGCTTGAATAGGTCTATCAGAGAGCTGAATTATAAATGGGAATTCCACAGAAGGTGGAAGTTAAGTCAGATTGCATGGGGGAGAACAAGGAAATAATCAAAGCATAGTAAGATGAGATGAGTGAAATAGGAAATTAGATGCAACTTGAAGGCATCGGGGGAAATTGAAAAAATAGTTTTTAAATATATTTGGCACATTAAAGATAAAGAAAGGTGCTCTTTTTTATTAAATTATACGAGCAAGTTAATAAGAAGGAAAGAAAAGATGGAAATTTTAATGTCTTTCTTACCTCTACCTTTAACCAAAAAAACAAAAAAGTACTTGGGAACAGGTAAGCAATACATATTTAAAATAATAACTATTTATATACAACACATTCAGGATAGTAGAACACTTTGCACTCATTATCATTTTTGCACCTTGCATCAATCCTGTGGATGCTTTTGATATTGTTATATTCATTTTAGAGATTATAAATCTGAGGCACAGAGAGTCTGAAATTTGTCAGAGTTTACAGTATCAGAAAATGTGAGAGACAGGATCTGAAGCCAAATTTCCTGATTCCAAGACAGTATCTCTGTCAAATCAAAGATAGGGTCTGGGAGATACCTAATAATCTTTTAAAATGCTTATACCATTCTTAAATCCAATGTGAGAAAAATGATTATCCCAGACATCTTAGCTTAATTTTTGGACCCTAATAATATTTTGGTCTAAACCAAAAAGCAGAATATTTGAAGATATATCCATAAATGTACAAATGTGTGCTTATGTATTCCTTTTGCTATAACTACATTTTCTTTTCTTGAAATAGTGCTTATAATAGGAGAGTCAGAACATATGGCCATATAGCATAGCAAACACTTAATGAAGGTTTGTTTCCTTCTTTATTTTCTCCCCACCTCTATCTCTTCCTCCCTCTATCCCTTTCTCTCTCTTTCTGTCTTCCTCCCTCCTTTCCTTCCTCATTTTCTTTCTTCCTGCTTCTCTGCCTTCCTTCCTTCCTCCCTCTGCTTGCCCCTTCCTTCCTCCTTTCCTTTTTCCCTTCATCTTGGAAACATGAGAGAAAAGTTATCAAATGAATCGGGAAATTCCCAATTGAGAAAAAAGTAAAGAAAATTTTAAAAATCAAAAGCAAACAAAAGAAAATGAAAACAAAACAAGCAAATCATCTAACCTATTCTTCTGATTCAGTGACAAGCTAGATACTTAGAAATGAAATAAAAAATAAATTAATCCATCTTGAATTTAATGTGTGTTCATGAAAGAGATAGACAGACTCTTGACATATTCATGGTCGTAATCTTGATGATAAAATTCAGGAAGGTGTGTAATTAATTGGTGACCGAACCAAAGCCTGAATACAAGAATATCTTAAAGAGGCAGCAATGTTAGTCAGTCAGCTAGCATTTGTTGTATGGTGCCAGGCAGTGTGCTAATCACTGGGGATAAAAAGAAAGACAAAATGACAATCTCTGTTCTAAAGGAGCTTAAAACAGGTACACAACTGTGTACAAATAAGATATTAACAGGATAAATGAAATATTCAAAGACAATCAACAGAGGTGTTATTAAGGAGGAAAGCCTTCTTGCAGAAAGTGGAAATTTAGCTGAGACCCGAAAGGAGTCAGGGAAGCCAGGAGGCAGGAGTAAGAAGGGATAGAGTCTCAGACAGTGAAAAAGAGGAAAGATAGTGAAAAAGTTTGGAGCCTAGAGATGGAGCGTCATGTGTGAGGAATTGAAAGGAAGCCAGTTTCACTGGAACATAGAGCATGTAGCAGGAGAGGTTAGGAAGGGAGGATATAAAATATTCACTCGGTTATTTTTCAGTTGGGATTGACTCTTTGTGACCCTATTTGGGGTTTTCTTGGCACAGATACTGTAGTGCTTTTCCATTTCCTTTTCAAGTTCATTTTATTGATGAGAAAACTGAGACAAATAGGGTTAAGTGACTTGCCCAGGGTCACACAGCTAGTAAGTCTCTGAGGCCAGATTTGAACTCATGAAGATGAGTCTTCATGACACCAGGCCCAGAACTCTTATCCATTGTCATGACTCCACACCCAGAACTCTTATCTACTGAGTCACCTAGTTGCCCAAATAAGAAGAATCAGAAAGGTAGGAGGAGACAAAGTTGTGGAGGGCTTTAGAAGACAGTCAAAGGATTTCTATATTTGTTCCTGGAGGCAATAGGTTGCCACTGGAGTTGAATGAATGGGGAGAGGGGGAATGATATGCTCAGACCTGCATTTCATGAAGATCCGTTGAGTATATGATGGATAGTAATGAGGAAATACTTGAGGTAGGGAGACCAACCCAAAGGTTATTGCCATTGTCCTGATGTGAGCGAGGACAGCCTGCACCAGTATACAAAGAACCCTAGATCTGCCATTAGTCTAGGATACAGTTATAACTCTTCCACTTACTCGGGGAACAAATGATTTTCACTTATTTAGGGAATAAATGGCCCATCATTTACATCCTCTAAGTTCAAGCTCTCTCACCTGTAAAATGTAGGTATTTGAAGTGAGTCCTCATTAAATGTCTTGGAAAGATCAAGTGAGAATGAATAGCATTTTGCAAACTTTAAACCACAGTGTAAATGACAGTCGTTTATCATCATCTTCTTCATCATCATCATCATCATCATCACCACAATTACCACTAAAAATGACAATGAATTTCTATGAACCCAATGGATTATTAACACTTGGGGGGGATTTATTGTCTTTGTCCATATATACATATATATATACACATATGTATATGTACATATACATATATATACACATATGTATATGTACATATACATATATACACATATGTATATGTACATATACATATATACATTCCCTATATATGTATGTGTATCTTTAATTTTCTTCTGCTACAGAGTCATACATATGTACAAATCTCCATCTCAAAGGAGGTTAAGTATAAGCATTTGAACCTAGAGGCTGCCCAAGAAGCGAAGCACTAGAATGGACTTCATTCCTAGACTTCCCACAGTAGAGTTGAGAGAGTGTAAATCACACAATTAAAACTCAGTCTTTCCCACTTACAAAACTCATCATACTTTCCACCTGTGCACATCTGAAAGCTGATTAATGAGATAATCTCTTCGAGTCTGCCAGGAGAATAATGCCCTAGTAAAAACCCAGTACATTTTGAGATGCACTCACCCTTTTGAGTTAAATCAGCACTCACTAATTAGTCATGGGTGTACTTGGTAATTAGTTATGGAGCCTGGGTGTTGTGTTTCATTAGCAATCACCTGGACATAAGATTACCTGGAGCTTTGTACAAAATTTCATTGACCCAATGTTGAATCTCTTCTTTGGAATGCATGAGAAAAGAGAGCATTTATTTGAAGGTAACTAATGATAAATAGTTTGGGGAAGCTAGGTGGCATAGTGGATAGAGTACCAAGCCTAAAGTCTGGAAGACTCATCTTCCTGAGTTCAAATCTGATTTCAGGCACTTTCTAACTGTGTGATCCTAGGTAAGTCTCTTAACTTTGTTGACCTCAGTTTCATCTGTCAAATGAACTGGAGAAGGAAATGGCAAACCACTCTAGTATCTTTGTCAAGAAAACTGCAAATAGTGTCACACGGTCAGATGCAGCTAAAATGACTGAACAACGTCAACAATGATAACTAGAAGAAATAGAAAAAGACAATAACTCATAGCAGTGGCCTGTAGAGTTACATAGCCGAGGAACTGAAATATTTATTGGATATCATAGCCAGTTGGTTACCATGGACATATTTTCCTACTTAACACATGACACTCTTTACATAGAAGGTATTTCAAAAATGCTCATTCAGTTGGGAATTTTTATCCAATTTAATTTATCAAGCATTTATTAAGCATCTACTATGAACTAGTCACTATTTTAAGCATTAGGAATAGAAAGTCAAAAATACAAAAGACCCTGAATCCCAGTAACTTTCATTCTCTTAGGGGATGCAACATGAATGCACAGCAATAAAAATGGTATAATTGTAAGTGGAAGAAAATATTAACCACTGGGCTGGAGCCTTGAACGTAATTGAAAAATAAGACCTTGAATTGAACTGAGACTTGAACAGAATTTGGGATTCTAAAATGTGGAGGTGAAGAGGGAGAACATTCTAGAGTTGGGGGCACAGTCTATGTCAATGCAAGGAGGTAGGAGATCATGGGAACACAGAGTTAAAGCTGGAAGGAACCTTAATTCCTTCTCTTCTTTTATAGATGAGGAAAATGAGGGAGCTTAAAAGTTCTACCCAAGATCAAATAGGTAGTAAGAAGAAGAGTTGAGATTCAAACCCAGATCCTTCCAGCAATTTTCATTGCTGGAAAATTTCATCTATATCTATATCTATATCTATATATATATATATATGAAACCTTTTTTAATCATCACAATAAACCTGGGTAGTAGATGTTATCATTTTGCAGATGAGGAAGCAGACAGGCTGAAAGAGGTTGGGGCTTCTCCAGGGTCACACAGTTCATGTGCATAGGCATGGAATTAAATCCAGGACTTCTACATGCTAGGTGAGAATTCTACCATTGAACTACCATGGGGGATGGGTCACACAGTTAGTGAGTTTCTGAGACAAGATTGTAAGCCTGGGTATCTCTGACTAAATCTATGGCTCTATCCATTCTACCAATGTTACCGCTATCTTTATGGCAGGTTGTGCTTGGGGAGTAACTAGGAGTCAACTTTGACTGAAATAGGAAATAAACGTGGAAGTCAGGAAAGGTAAATGTGCACTAGATTGGGGAGGACATAAGTGCCACATTTAGTAGTTTCTATTTTATCTTAAAGGAAACAGGGAGCCCATTTAGAATTTTGAGTAGGGGAGTGACAGGATAAGTTTTAGAAATATTTCAGTTTGAGGGTTGGAGACCAACTTCAGGGAGATGCAGTAACATACATACACATACATATATGTATGTATGTATGCATAGATATACATACACATATATGTATAAAAATAGATATATGTTACAGGATGTCTGTCTAAGTGAGAAGGATCAGTGACAATCAGGATCATTTATACTGATACTCTACAAAAAGTCAGAACTGTTCCCCAAAATTCCCGGCATTTGCGGTGTATTTTCCACACCCCATTCAGATGCTAATCAGGAATGGAGCTTAAAATAGCTAACCTTATTCCTTAAGTAGGCTGAACTAAATTGAGGAGCCTCTGGAGGATGGTGAAGGTATACTTGACTAATAGATGTAACTGAAAGACCTCAAGAGCAACGGGGAGTAACATTTCCTAGGTATAAAGAGAGTGGCCTCGATTCACTTAGAAAAATAGTAAGTTCCTACTTATTCTGTAGAAAACTGTGATATGTCCTGGGAAGGATGGTCTGGGAGGTACAACACAAAGATTAAGGAAGACGTTGAGCACTTACCCTCATGGAACTTATGATCCATTAAAGAATTATATCAAAAAGAAAATAAGCATTTATTATACAGCATGAACACAAATAGTAGTCATAGACAATAAAGATAACAGAAAGGAGTTTGCATCTCAATACTTTTAGTCATTTACAAAAAAGCAGTTTGCCTACCCAAGTATAAAAAAATAATAAGGTAGCAGCTAATCTCAGGACTGTTTCTGTTGGAACTCCATTGAACTAAGATGAGAAGAATAATATGATGGTAATGAGTTGGTTTTGTCTGTGAGTCATGGAACTATGTGAAAAAATATAGTCTTTGATTCATCTTTGGGACACAGACTTAGTAATGTTACTTGGTGATGATTTTTTTTCTATTGATTATAGATATTTGTTACAAAGAAGAATTCTTTGGGGGATGGGGCAGAGACTTGAGTGATGTTGGAAAAATGAAAAGAGCAGTGACAAAAAACCTTTTTTAAAGGAAGCATGTGAAAAACATTTAAGGCATGCATGTGAAAGTGCTTTGTAATCGAAAGGTGAGTTTATAAGCATGTAGTTCCTTATTATTGCTTATTACAATGGGCATTTTTTCAGATTGATTTTCTACAAATCTTCTTCCAATTTTGGAGTTTTTTTAAAACACTAAACTGAAAATCTATTCTCCTCCCCCCATATCCACTACACTCCTTTTAGCACTAAACTTATGGAAGGTAGTTCATAGATTTTTCTTTGCTTTGATTTTATTATTTTAAGTCATTCTAGTCATTTGAAGTTGTTATGTCTTTGCTTTTGTCAAATATTGCTGGTTACAGCTGGTCTATTTGATGAGGATGCCTCTGTCAGGAACATAATCTCCCAATTATATAATACCATTCCTTTGAGAAAACTGATTCCACTCTACAGTGGTTCACCTAACAGGTGTTCCAGAATCTCATTGTGGTGAAAAACTGGGGATGCTCCTTTTATCCCAAATTACCTCCTAGCTACTTGTAAGAACTCTACATTTCTGTGCTTGAGGGGGAACAAAAATAACCATTTTTTTCCTGTATTGGGTGAAAAAGATTTTATTTTTAAAAAAAGAATGATGCCAATCTATCTCCATCTCTACTGTCTAGGAGCTAATATTGTTGACATTTCCCTATCTTCATTCATTTGCCCCACTCCTTTAATCAAATCCTAGCATCATGTTTGGAAAGAATTACAAAGGTATTTTAAAACAGAGGAGTGCATGAAAGGCAGCGAATTCTACCTTGCTTACAAAATAGCTAGAATGCTTTGCAAAAACCTTTGTGAAGAAATGAAGTTTGATGAGGTTGTCCTGAAACACCTGTCCAGAAATGGATATCAGCATGTGATTGTCTCCAGTATGTCTAAAGATAACCATCGAAGAACCCATGCCAATCAGTTTCCCCAAGTACAAAATTAACTAGAGGAGCTTTTGCAGACTTTGGCATATTTTAGAATCACAAAAGTGTGTATGCGTATGTGTGTGTGGGTGCGCGCACCCGTATGTGTAAGGCATCCTCCACTAGACTGTGAGCTCCTTGCCAGCAAAGACTGTCTTTTCCCTCTTTTTGTATCTTCAGCATTTAATACAGTACCTGACACAGAGGAGACACTTAATAATTGTTTGACTGACTTGACTATAAGTAGCTCAAGTTTTTTATTTGAAATAAAGATGGATAAGAACGTTAGAAAATGTTCATTATAATTTCTATAATCTATGACAAAATTATTTTTTTAAATTTTCAGTGGTGAAATTTTTAAAAATAAAATTGTCTTTTTATTATGAATTTGACAAATTAGTAAGCTTGAATACTGAAATACACAAGAATAGAGAAAAGGATTGTATAGGAACCTGTGAACTTCCATTAAGTATAGTGGTTGGATTTTTTGTTTAGTGCATGTTAAATGTATCACAGGTGGATAGTGATCTGCATCATTTGGGAGACTCCAGATTTGAGATCAGGTCCCCATGTGAGCATTTGAAAATATTAAATTTAACACAAAAAGTAACAGAACTGTCCAGTTTGATTATGTCTGCTACTGAATTTACTTCAACTATCTAGGGTGTATTTTTAAGTGTTTCACCCATTATGTTTTCTTCTTTTTTTTGTTTGAATCATTTTCACTAAGACCCACAACTCCTGCCCCCTATATAGAAACCATGCCTTATAAAAAGTAAATATAGTCAAAGAGAAAAAAATTACATTTTGGCCATGGAGAGAACAAGAAAGTGAGAGAGGAGAGAGACAGAGAGAGAGAGACAGAGACAGAGAGAGATGGCAGAGACAGAGAGAATGAGAGAGAAAGGGAGAGAGAGAGAATAGATATAAAATTCACCACCTCCAATTTGTTAGATATAAGGTAGATATTGCCTACTTTTTCCTTTGGAATTCCCATAGCATCTGAAAACACATCATAGGTGCCTAATACTCGTTGGCTGATCAATATCTAGGATATATGAGAAATGATCACATATAGATAAAAGTGAGGCTTGCTGTCCCCAGAGATAAGTAGTAGACTACCCAGTCTCGATGTTTCAACCTTCATGAAATTCTCCCAACTTTCCCCCTCTTGCCAATCACACAGCTACCAGCTTGGTTTAAACCCTCATCATCTGTCACCTGACTACCACAATCGCCTCCTAACTGATCTCCTTGCCTCAAGCATCTCCTAAAATTAATTAATCATCCACATAGCCCCCTAAGTGATTTTTCTAAGGCATGTTTTTGTTTATGTGTGTGTGTGTGTGCATGTGTGTGTGTGTGAAATTTGACCACTTCACTCCAATTCTCAAAACACTGGTATAAGATCTTCCAACACAGTGTGCCTGCATCAAAGAAGGCACTGAATTGCAGGAGCTCAAAAGAAATGTAAGATGCACCAATTTAGAGACATCTCCATTCTACATGTTCACATGAACTATTTGTGTCTGACCTAGTGTAGAGCCTTCTGGGCTGATACTGGTCTGATCAGTTAGAGCTGGACACACTGTACACTGATCCCGACATTGTAACGTCATATTGGTCCTCTGAGCATAAAGGATATACAGTTACCTCTAGAATCAAATATAAGCACCTTTATCTTTTTTGCCATTTAAAACCCTTTTTGAGGTAGCCTCAAAATACTTTTCCCACCATATTGCATATAACTCTACTTCCCACGTACTACAGTCTAACCTTACTGCATCTCCTGACTCCATACTTTTGACCTGCCTGTCCCCCTTGCCTGAAACACACTCCATCCTCTTTGTCTTCTCTCAGATCCTTTTTTTTCTTCAAGTTTGATCACCTTCTGCACGAATTTTTTCATGATCCTTCTCTTTTGCTACTCTACCCTCCAAAAAAAGTAATTTTTTACTTAGGTTTCATATACCTTTGTGTAGATAAGATGTCTCTCTCAGTTAGACTGCAGGCTGCCCAAGGCTGAGGCTATGCCACTTTTCTCTTAGGAGTCTCAGAACCTTGTACGATCCTTGGTACCAATTAGACATTCAATGCTTTGTGGATTGGTTGATCAAAAAGATGTGAATAGTTCTTAAAAGAACCCAATATTATTGACTACCATGTGAAAGACCACTCCAAATCACTAATAATAAGAGAAATGAAATTTAAAACAACTCTGAGGTTTCATCAGATTTACAAAGTGACAAAAGATGAAAACAGTCAGGGGTAAACAGCTGTGGGGAGATGAATACACTGAGTATTAGAAAAGCTGTTGATCCAACTACTCAGTGGGAAACACTTTGGAATTTGGTGTGAAAAAATCAATAGTCTGTTCATATACTTGGACCCAGAGATCCTAAACATCTATTGCAATGAGGTCAAAGACAGAAAGTAAGGCCCCCTATACAACAAATATTCATTTAAGCATTTTCTGCAGTGGTAAGCGTGGCCTTGGTGAGCACTGACTTCTCACCTCAGAGTGTCTCCTGGGAGGGTATTGGTTAATTTCCATTAGACTATAAGTTTCTAGAGGGTAGGGACTTTTTTCTCTTTTTGTATCCTCAGCACTTAGGTTGTTGTGCCTGGCACACAGCAGGAGTTTAATAAATGTTGATTGACTGATGTCTTCCACCTGCACCCATTTTGGCAGATGAGGGTGGTGTCCTCAGAGAGGCCCTAGCCCCAACCCCTCAAATATCATTCAAACTGTCATGATTCTAAGGGTAAGTTTGTTTCTGGTGGGGTGGGAGAATAGGGAGTACATTTTTACTTTTTGCTATTATAGATCCTGAGACCCCTGTTGGGGTAATCTTATTACCACTGATTATTTTTCTTTAAAACTAGGTCTTCTATCTTGTCTAAGCTAGAAATTCATAAGCTTAATCGTCCTATAATTGGTGTGGGAGCATCCAACTCCATTTCTGAGCTGGCCTGGTTCACCCTTACTTCCATTTCAGGGGTCGCTATATTAATAGCAAACAACCAGTAGTCCACTGTAACTAAGAAATCCAGGCTCATCCCTTCAATAGCAAGGATTCCATACCACCATCTCAGACCATCCTGGAAGTGAATGCCCTCATTTTACAAGTGAGGCACCGGAAGGTTAAGTGAGTTGCCCAGGATTACACAACTAGTGAATGAGGCAGGCTGAGGCCACCTAGTGTCAGTATCAGAGATGGAATTCTTCCTCAGCTGCCTTTTCTGATAGCAGAAAGATCCAAGACTCCAGTTCCATGCTTTGTATTTCTCAAACCTCTTTTACATACATGCATCTCTCAATGAATGCTTAAAAACAACCTAAAAAGGTCATAATTTATTTGATGTGCTTTACAGATATGTTACATGGCTGGACTTCGTTGTCTTCATTCGTCCTTTTAGAGATGAGGAAAGCATAGAGCATTTTATTAATTTTTGTTTGGATGACAGCTGTTTTATGAGTTAAGTAGCAAAACAGCTACTATGATGAGAAAAAGTCATAATCTGTTCCTATTAATAAGGGTATTAGAACAAAGGAAATCACAGGAGGGTTGTTCGCACTATAAATTGTGAAGGAAAATCAGGAACTTCAAAAACAAAAATCTGCTTTGAATATAGCATTTAGCAGTAAAAGAAGCAAGAGAAATAAAAAGGGCAAAGATGGGGAAACTAGACATTTGAGAATAGAATGCCAGCAAGCTAGAAAGCAGAGGGTACCACCTGTCTGGCTTCATTTACAATTCGAGCACATCTTTTCCTCTTCCTCACTTTGAGTGCTGTTTGTGGTTGACAAGCCTGCACCTGGTTTGGAGCTGGCCACTGCAAGCAATTTTGTCCTTCTACCAGACTCCCCCCATCCCTCTCCTTTTTCTTTCTGGTTAATGAAAGTAAAGGGGAAAGGGGGAAATGACTTGGCAAGCAGAGTGTGATTATGGCACAAAAAAAATTCGCAAGAATCATGAGCAGATGCATGGTGGTAATAAAGCTACTGTGACAAGTCTTAAAACTTGAGAAATGAATATGGAGATTTGGAGATATTTCCAAAAAGAGATACTAGAAGGGAATTAATGTCCTACATATCTGAAGCCAAATATCCTACCCAAACACTCCCTTCCTCAAAAAAAAAATCACACATTATAAACCCCCAAAAAGTCTTGGTGTAAGATAAATATTATGTTAGGTATGGTTTGAATAACCAGCTAGTTCATCATCTTCACTTTAGGCAGTAGAGAGAAAATTTGGTGCTCAAATCACAATGGAAAATAATGTAGGTATTTGAACATAAGTTCTTTTTTGAAGATGAGGGATATTTCACTTTTATATTTGTGTCTTTCACGCTTAACACAGTGCCTGGCACATACTTTCTAAAGGTGTGTTACATTGAATTGGAAGAATGATATAATGGCTAAGGCACTGAATCTGAGTTCAAATACTGATTTTGATACTTACAAGGACACAGGGCTCATAAGTATCGAAATCAGGATTTGAACCCAGGTCAAATTCTTTAGCCTCTTTTTCCCTTTAATGTCTGTTTCCCCTTCTAGAAAGGTATTTGACTCAGTGGTCTTTCAAGGTCCCTTCCAATTCCAAATCTTGGATTTTTCTCATGTTTCATTTTTCAAGTGCTTTGGTAAGTTCCATCTGTTCTTGTGTAAAATTAGGTGCTTGCATTTTCACTGAAGGGGTCAGTATTACTAGCAAGTATTTACTTTGGAATTATATAAGAATGTGTAAATTCTGGCCTCTGTCAAAATAAATATTATTTATAAATTTGAGCACATAATAGCTATGGTTTTACCCAAACCAACTGTTAATTCATGTTCCTAGATCAATCATTAATATAATGGATGGTGGGGTTCAAGGGGTCTGAGTCCATGATTTCAGATATGTAGGGACCTCCCAATATGGAAGATCCCTCTAGCAATGCAAATTAAACAATCAATCAAAAAATGTATTAAGCATTTATTATGTGACTAGTATTGTGCTAAGCTGGAGATAGATATGTAACTTCTGAAATTCAGTCTTGGAAAGCCTGGATGCATTGAGCTTTAGTGACAATTTGATCACAGCTGATATGGATCAGAGACTGAATTTCAGAGAAGGTAAGACTTAGGGCCAGGAAGCCTTAGGTACCACCTCATCCTTTACTGCAGTAACTTGGCTTTCTATCTTGATGGCATTGACCCTGAGGTTCCCGTCTAGGTTTCAGACATCTCTCAGTCCCTCATCCATTTAAGGTGTGGAAACTTAGATACTTCTTTCTGAGTCACTCACTGACCCTGACTTAGAGTCTATTGTTCAGCACAGTTGACTCATGATAAAGAGATATTTATATTGCTGATTGGGCTTCTATCCACTCATGCCCAGTGTCTCTTAATATTAAAAAAAAACTATTGAAGATTCTAAATCCTAGCTTTTTCATCCTAATCTGATGCAGCTACTGCCCTGACACTAAAATTAAAACAATAATGTATACTTAACACAACTCCATATAACCACCAAGCAGCATGTGCCATTTTTTTTAAATGGGATACATATGAAAACTGGGATTGTCTCCATATTCCATTTAGAGAGACTAAGATTTCAGCCTACGGTAGCAGTTTTTTATAATTCAAGAATTGTATTGCTGAAAGATATCATTGTTCATTTAATCCAACCCCTTAATTTTACATAAGAGGAAGCATGGTATATTAGATAGCCAGCCTTGAAGGCAGGAAGACCAGGGTCTAAATTCTGTCTCACACACTTCCTAGGTAGTTGACCTTGAGCAAATTTTACCATTTCCCTGAGCCTCAATTTCCTCAATTATATAATGGAGATGACACCTTTCTCATGGAATACCCTTTATTATGCTTAAAACCTTCTGTTATTCCTACAGAAGGGAAATTCAGACCCAGAGAGATTAAGAATGTTTCCCAAATCCCACAGCTAGTTAGTACCTGAGGCAGGACCAGTAACCAGAACTTCCAAACCTCACCCAATACTTTCCATTCTTCCATCATAGCAACTGCAAAGCATGCTTCCAATTACAGTACAGGACACCCAAAATATACATATACCATTATTCTAATTTAACTCTGGTAAATAATTACATGCAATTATTAGAAAACCAACAGTGTAATGAGATAAGTGACTTTCTCTTTAGTATTTAATTCCCAGGTTTTGCTGTTCAGGACTTCAAGAAAAGTTCCCTCTGACAATAAAGATTTCAATAGAAAATCAAATAGGGTTAGAGGGTGGTGAATATTTTTATCAATAAGGCAAAGGAAATAGAGATGACAGGGTGAAAAAAATTTGTATCAGTTATACTTAGTCCCTCTAGTAGGTTTGAAAGTACTTAAAATACAGTATATTTTTTTTAATTCAAAGAGAGAGATGAAAATTTAAACACCACTTAGGAAACACTTCACACAAAGCAAACTAGTCATGATGACAAAAGACAGAAATGTCAGAGAGCTATGGGAAGAAAGGCGCATTAATACATTGTTGGTGGAATTGTAAATTGATGCAACAGCCTGGAAAAGAATTTAGAATTGTGGAAGAAAAGTCACTAAACTTTTTACATCCTTTGACCAGGATGTGTATATGTGTATGTGTGTGCATGCACATATATGTGTGTGTATATGTATACATACACACATATATATACATACAGAGAGATATATATGTATGCACATATACATATACACAATATACATATACCATGGAGGCTAAAGACAGAAAGACTCTATACATTAAAATATGCAGACTTATTGAGGTAGAAAAAAATGGAAATAAAATAGATATTCAGCTGTGAATGGGGAAAAATGTGATGTACAAATCAAATATTGTTATCTAAGAAATAATATGAGGAAGTTAGAGAAGCACAAGAAGATTTATATGAACTAATGTAGACTAAAGAGAAATAAGAGAATAAAATTCACTATGACAACAATAGCATAAAGGAAAAGAACAATTAAACAGAGTCAATTGCTGTGCAATTATAATGAACAGTTTTGGTATGGGAGAAGAGATGAGCAACTCGACCTCCTCTATTCCCTGAAGAGGTGTGGAAGAGGTCAGCCACAGTAGCTGTGTTCATTGGTTTTGCTAATTTGATTTCTTCTTTATTACAAAGAAAGCTTCACTTAATGGTGAGGAATGGGGAAATATATTTTGAAAGACATACATAAAGAAAAGATATACCAAAAAAAGGAAGGACATATATAAAACGTTAAAAATAGTTATTGAATGCATTTTTAGATAAAGGAAATGAGTAACAAAAGAGCACAGAATGCATGAAGTTTTTCTGATTGCCTCGTTTCTAGTTTCTCCGCAAATTATTTTTCTTATATTTGTATGTATCTTGTATGTACTTATCCCTGTGTACATATTGTTTTAATCCAGTAGAATTTAAGCTCATCAAGCATAGAGACTTTCATTTTTTATTTTATCTCAGTGCCAGTCATGGTGCCTGGCATATAATAAACACTTAAATGCTTGTTAAATAAATAAAAAGAAAAAAACTAGTAAATAAGCTAATTAATGAAACTGGGTCTCATCTCGGCATTTATCCATAAATACTGTTGGAAATGTATCAGTTATTTTTATACTTTCTTCATATAATCACTCCACTCTGACTCGTAGCCATTTTTTCCTATAAGAGTCTCAGTTAATTCAGTACTCTGCATTTTTTTGTAATTTTTACTTAGACAAGGACATTTTTTTAACTTTTGTGTAACTTTTGTTCACAAGGAGAAAACAGGATCATAAACATAAAAATATATCTCATAGTGGTATGAACTGGAATATGGAATGTGAATGCCAATGTATAGTTTTACAACTGTATTGAGAAGACAATTAATTGAATGTGATATAGAGTTGAGATGATGATGATGATGATGGTAGTGGTGGTGGTGGTGGTGTTGGTGGTGGTGGTGGTGGTGGGTGATAGCATCCTTATAACGCTTTAAGTTTTGCAACGGGCTTTACATAATTTATCTAATTTGATACAATAACCCTGTAAGAAAGGTTGTTATCAATCATTTTACAGATTAGAAACCTGAATCAGTTTGAGACTTGTAGCCTAAGTGACATGTAGTATCACATAGCTAGAATCTAAAGCATAATATGTGTCTTCCTGACTCCAAGTTCAGCACTCTCAGAAAGATGAATGTGGCACAATAAAATGCTAGAGAGGGAAGTGCAAAATTTGAAGATTGATGAAGATATGGTTAGTGGAAAAGGGGGACTGAATTGTGACTGGGGCATTCTAGGAACAAATGCTACCAGTAGAAGTGCTTTTCCTTGTACCATCTCAGAGAGAACCGCGCCCCTTCATAAGAATACATTGTTTCTGTGGTTTATTTATGCCAGTTGTACCTAAGCAATCCTTAGGTCTTAGAAGTAATGTCAAACTTCCTAACATGGTAACAAAATTAGAAAGGCCTAGGGTCCTGATTTCACATCAACAAGTTCCCCTTTCTCTAAGCTATACCTACAAAATGAAGTTTTATGTATGGGCACCATCAGCACAGCTGACTTTGAGCATGCAGCTGAAACAGTCAACCCTGACTCCACCACAGAACACATCACAGAAAGAGAAAACAGAATTCCACTTGATGAGGGTAACAATATCTTACCTAATAAATCTGCTGTCATCCCTGTGCACTACACAGATAAGGGGGGATGAGGACACGTGGATGCCCTTTTTGGAATGCCAGTTTGCAATTATCCTATGACAGAGTGCGTCTTTACCATGATTGATGAAACATTTCAGGAAGAAAGGACTTAAATAGAAGGATTTTATTGGATTTTAGAATGACATTGCTAACAGTACAGTTAGGGGAAAACAAAATCAAACATTTTAAATATATATCGAGAAAGTAGGCTCAACTAAACCGCCTTGAATGTCCTTGCTATTTTCACTTACTTTTTGCATCCTGTGTGCGATGTAAACAACCTTAATTCTAAGGTTCTTATTTTGACCTTTCCTGCTCTGTACTTTGATCAAATAGAGTGTCTGAAATAAAGATGAGATGCCTCCAAGACTTGAGTGTGGCTTGTCACAAAAAGCTGTTATTAAACATAAGAAGAAAAAAAAAACACAGAGCAACCTTGGGCTAGAAAAGACATTTGGATGATCACGGGAGAAATATATCATCACCTCAAGCTTAATGATTGCGAACACCTTTTTTTAAGACTGACTCAGAAACGGGCAAAGTTTTTGAGCCACTTTCATTCTTTTTAAGCACTTTGATATTAATATATAAAATATATTTCCCCATCCCATCCTGGGTCAGACCAGTGGTCCAGAAAATAAGGCATCATGCCTTTTTCCTGGGTCAGTCCAACTTATGAAATTGTCTTCCCACAGCTAGCTGAGTATACCTAACCAGTTGTATAATGCTACAGAAATGATGGAGGAAAGCAATTTCCAACTGACCCCTTTAGGCAATTATTTTATGACCTGATGCTGCAATATTTGATTACCCTTAGCATCATTGTCGTTTGAATAGCTATAAATTAAATTACCCAGGCCTTTTTTGGAACAACAACAGTATTTAACTCAATGAACTCTTTCAGCAGTTGCAGAAACGTCCATATGTTGATTGTATGCTCCATAAAACAGTGTTTTTGTATGTGTGCTAATTGTTTCTTGGCACCTTAACTTTATTGGGTGCAAGTTTATTTTCAGATTCTTTTGCAACAGAGCCAATAAAAGGTCTTAGCAATGATCTCTTCTGGTCCCTCACCATCCAAAGCCTTTGCTTAAAATAAAACATGCACAACATTTAGTTACCATATTTTTATAGCTTCCAGTGAAGAGAACAGGTTCAATGCCAAAGGATGCTATGATATGTATCGGGAATATTTACTAAGAGCCCTATAAAAAGGTAAAAGAGAAGAAACATCATGAAATGGTAATCTAAGGAAAATTTTTTAAAAAAAGATATTTTAAATTCATTTTCATGAGAGGCAGAATGCTATAATTGATAGAGGATCATAGATTTGAACTAGAAGAGGCTATTGAAACTATCTCACTGCAACACTTTCATTTTATAGAAGAGCAAACTGAGACCCAGAAACATATAGCATCTTGCCTAGGACCAGTAGGGAGTTAGTGGAAGAAAGAGATTCCCAAATTCCCAAATTCCCAAATCAACATTCTTTTCTCTGAGCTACACTGGCATAAATCCATCTTTACAATCAGGAATTTGGGGGTTCATATCCTGGGTGTGATATGCGCTGGCTGAATAACAACAAAGTAGATGTATTTTACAAACACTTTAAAAAATATATGCATATATATATATATATATATATGTATATACACACATATTTATATGTATACAAGTCATCTCCTCTTTAGAATCTAAAATTCCTGAAGGAATTGTTTCATTTTTGACGATGTATCTGTGGTGCCCAAGGAATATTCCTGGCACATAATAGGCACCATAGTAAGTTTGCTGTTTAATTTGATAGTGCTCAGGCAGTTCCCTCAGAGATCCATTAAAAAGGGTTGCAGGTGTGGTTGAGTGAATTATCTTGCCGAGTGCTCCACCTTGATGAAATCATGAATCCCAAGTCCTTCCCCCAAAACATTTTCGTAGGAAACAAATTGAAAGATAGACAGAGTCCATGGAAAGGCAACAAGGATAATGAAGGGAAATATGAAAATCGTATGAAAGACCTGGAGATATTTAGCCTAGAAAGGAGTAGTCTTAGCAGGAGAAAATGATATCCCTCTTCAAGTATTTGAAGACTTTTCAAGTGGAAAAGGGTATAGACTTACTTTGTTTGGTACAAGAGGGAATAACTAGGAAACATGAGTCCCAAGGATCATAGAAACATAAGGACCAGAGAATCATAGAGCAAGACCTAGAAGGAAACTGTGGTCATCAGACCCAACTTCCTCATTTTATGGAAGAGGAAACTGAGGAACTGTTTGACTTGGTGATTGGCTGATTGACTTGCCCACAGAGAAGTCAATTAAAGATATGCCTCTTGACAATAAGAACTATACAGAAATGGAATGGGATGTCTCGGGCAGTAATGGGTTCATCCTTATTGGAAGACTTCAAAGAAAGAATGGGTGGCCACTCCTCTGGTGTGTAGAGGGCATTCTTGTTCAAGCAATAGACCACCCTGAGATCCATTCCATCTCTGAGTTTCTGGGATTCCATAAATCACTGCTGTTTAGGATCACAAAAACAGTTCAAGATTTTTTGATAGCTAATGACCTAGAAGATATCTTTTTTTAAATAAGAAAGCCTTTTTTCTAATACTTAAGCATATGTGATCATTTTATACTTGTTAAAAATAGGTTATGCTATCCAAGAATACTTTCTAATTGCAATATGCTATTTGGTTTTCATTCAATCTGTTATAGGTGAAATAGATAGTTTCTAAAATTCAGCACATATTCAAAATTAAATTTGTATTTTAAAATAAAATAATGTGGATCTCAATTCCTCTCAGCAATTATAATAATCTGTATTTAAGATTTATAGTCTACCAAAACTTTTGAAAGCTCTTTTTACCTTAAATTATTTCAAGTTACTTTGGCAGTTTTTACAAACAGCATTTTAGCTTTGAACATCTGTAGACTCTAATTATTCTTCACACAGTAGCTGACCAATCCAGTCATTATTCCACCAACTTATTGCTAATCAACAAAGGACCTTCATGAGAAAAGAGAAAAGTAAATGTATCATTGTAATCCAGCTCATCTCTTCCCCCAATCTTTCTTTATGGCAAGATGCCCCTACAGAAATTGTAGTAGTATTATTTTAAATATGTTGGCATGAATGTTGTATTGTTTGAAAAAACCAGCACAGCTGTGCATTAAACATTGATGTTAAGTATTCAGTTTTAGAACTTCAGGAAGACTGTCTTTGTAGTTCCGATTTATTTTGGCTGATTTTCAGAATTGAGTTCTGTGAAAAATGAGTATGGAAAAAAGTGTGATTAGACAAATCTTTACTTATAGCTGACAGTTTATGGGACTATACATTTTGTCATGTTTTTAAATGTGCTGTCCCTTTGAGCTTTACAACAGCACTAGAAGTTAGGTACTTTTAAGCTTCATTGTTAGAGAGGTATACATTTTGAATTTGACGAAGCCTTAGACATCATTTTGTCAAACAACCTGGTTATGCAGATTAGAAAACTGAAGGTCAGTGAGGGGAAATGACTTGTGCATTTGTCAACTGGATAGTTTCTGATGGAGGCAGGATTCAAAGGTGGTCCAATTGAAAAAGTTTTCAGTTGAAATACTCTGTATTAATATCTGAATTCAACTGTCTCCTCCCCATACACACACACACAAACACACACACACACACACGCACACACATACACCCCTTTGATGCTTATGATCTGTAGGACCTTAGAAAACTCACTTCCTCTCCCTTGTACCTTAGTTTCTTTGCCATCTGTGAAATCAGGGGAGAGTTTGAGGTGAGATCAGAAGTCTTTTCCAGCTTAAATCTATGATTTCACTGCTTTAAATCTACTGCTCTTTCCATTTCACCTCACTACCTTCAGTTTTTACAGGTCAGAAAAATAAAACCAAGAGAAATTAAGTCACTTGCCAGTGTAGTAATTATTCATTTATATATAAAGCTTAGCTAGAAAAATATTTTATATAGCTGTTTCTACCACAGTTAATAATATCTTAAATTACTATAAATGTGAGTTATTTGCCTAACATATAATCTCTAAATTGTACAAAATATTTAAAGGATATATTTTGCTAAATGTCAATATTCAATAGTCCAATTTAACAAAAATTTTCTAAGCATTGTGCCCAGGCACTGGGGATAGAAATAAAAAAAAAATCATGTCTGCCCTCAAGCATCTTAGGATTTTTTTTGGTTGGATACACAAGTACAGATAAGAAACATCAAAAAAAAGTCTTTGGTTGGGGCCAGGAGTCCTCTAATTTCATAATTAATTTTCTATGAGTTTCTTGTATGCTTTAAAATGTGTCACACAGTTTTTACACTATATATAAGTTTGAAGCCACAATCTTGGCCCAGAATCAAATGGATGGAGAGTGGGCTGGCTTGCCTTCAGAAAATTTTGTAAAGTAATTTCAATGACCTCTAGCTTCACCCAGAAAGAAAGGCCCATCTTGTTCATGATATCGTTCTATAGGTGTCATTATATAGCAGCATTAAATGGAGTGCATTTTTCTTCAAAGAATTGAAAATGACTCTCACACAGAGAATAATGGGAAAAGACACTTGAAGGATAAGAACAGGGAACAATGTGCAATTGATGAGGAGTTTGGAAGAAGAAAATAAGTAAGTGATGTTAAAGAAATATATGAGAGAAGAAGGTGGACTGGCCACGTAGTAATAGCAAAGAGTGACAAATAGACAGCTGGAATTCTCCACTGTTACTTGCAGGATGTCAGAAGAATGAGAAAGTCTTCCAGATGGTTGAGTGGATACCACTCTATGGCCAACTTAAAATAGTTCCTGAACAAGAGTCATAAAAGAGAGATAGGCATGAATACATTGAGACCTCCATCAGTGGATGGCAAATCTTAATTGACAAATTTCTACAGTTGAATTTTTAAGTGTAAATCTATAGATAAAATGTTTAAATCAACTTTTTTTTCTTAAATAAGAGGCTATTTTTAGTGATTAGCATAAAATTCCATCCATTGTGTAACTACAATAAACACAAAGTCAAGTCTTAAGAATGGTCTTCATCCTTCAGCAGTATCATCTGATAATACTATGAAAATAAAAACCTTATTGTACCAAAAGTCAAAAGAGATGTGGGTTCAAGGACTGCCTCAAAACCTTACTAACTGTATGAACATGGTCAAATTCCTTAATCTCTCTGACCATTAGTTTCTCCATTACTACACCTAGAGACTAGAGCTATGACTTCTATGGTCTAGAGAACTCCCATGAGAAGAGAGACCCTCTGCCAATCCAGACAAGGACATTTTCTGAAATGTATAGAGAACCAGAAATTGTCTTAACTGCACAGAGTCAGTAAACGTCAAAGGCAGGTCTTGAACTCATATCTTTCGTTGGCCGTCTAACTGCTATTTACAGGTATGTGAATAGTAATATCAGTATTATCTACCTCCCAGGGCAATTATTGGATTATATTGGGCAATTTATGTAAAGTCCTTGGCAAGCCATATAAATGGCAGTTATTATTAACAACAGCTATATTTATTTTGGATTTTGACATGGTTGTTATCCTTCCAAGCTAAAGTCAGGAAAAGTTATAATTAAAACAGAGTATTTTTTAATAAAAAAAAAGTTGTAAATCAAATTCGAAGAAAAAATGCACTCCAACTTTCTAAAAAAAGGAATTTTGGCTTTCTGGCATGGATTAATCCATAAAACACAACTATAGATATTTCTGCTATAGAGCTACTCTCTTCAACCAGCATCATAAATATATCAAAAACATATTTTTCTATAGAGAATTTGAAAATAATCATAAAGTAACTGTTCATCATGTAAAATTTATATAAAAGAAAATACTATGAAACATCTCATCATTATAATCAGCGAATATCTCCAACTTTTTAAGTTTCTATAGTTTACTAGTCATTACAGTGAACTTATAGAATCTTTTTAAAATTTAAATCCAAGATGGAAAAATATTTTTAATGATATTCATTTTAAATATTTTTCCCAAACAGTCCTTTGTCAACTTTCATCTTCCTTAAGAGTTCTGTTGCATTTGAAGCTACTTATTCAATTCAATTTAACAAGTATTTATTATATACACTCACAGTTTGCCAGTCACCACAGTGCTGGGCCTTAGAAAATCAGAGACATAAAGGAAAGGACCCCAACCCTCATGCAGCTTACATTTTATAGATGGCAAGCAATAAATACACAAATAAGTCAATATAAAATAAAAGTATAGGATCTAGACCTGTTATTTCAGTCAACAAATAAATATTTATTAAGCATCTACTATGTACCTGGGGAGGGCAGCTAGGTAGTGCGGTGGATAGAGTGCCAGCCCTGGAGTCATGAAAACTCATTTTCCTGAGTTCAAATTTGACCTCAGACAATTTATTATCTGTGTGACCCTGGGTAATTCACTTGACCCTATTTGTCTCAGTCTCCTCATCTGTAAAATTAAATGGCAAACAATTCTTTGCCAAGACAATCCCAAATGGAGTCATGAAGAATTCGACATTATTGAAAACAACTGGAAAAAAAAAATTGTGCCTGGCAACATGCTAAGTTCTTGGGATAGAAAAAGACAATCCTTAACTTCAAGGAACTTACAATCTAATGAAATATTTCATTGGAATAGGAAACTCTCAGGTAATTAAACTTCCTTTACCAAAGCAAACTGATACTTTCTTGGTAACCTCTAGTCTAAGAGAATTGACTAGATCACTGAAAGAATATGAGACTTGTCTGGAGTTACACACCTGGTATATGAGAGGAAAGGTCTTGAACTTAGGTCTTGATGGTTCTCTATCCCCTACACTACCCTGTCTAATTATAACATATGTGTATGTATTATTAAAAAATCAGTTAGAGACAGAAGGGACTGAATGATGGATGAATCATCCAAATTCCTCATTTTTTAGATGAGGAAACTGGGGCCCAAAGAGATTTGGTGATTTATATAAAGGTAAATTCTAGCCAGTAACTGAGCTCTTTTTTAGAAATCTGTCCAGTTTCCTCTTGCTTCATATACTGGCTTTAAAACAGCAGGGTCTTTGAGTAAAGGAGGATTCAGTGGAAATATAGAAAAATATTTATTCGAAGAAAACACTATTTCATAGGAGTTGGAGGGAAGATGGTCATTTTAAAAGAAGTCTGTTGCATAGTTTTTGTAGTCTCAACTTTTCATAAAGTTCCTACCATTTTCTAGGCATTGTGTTGAGCTTTGGGGATACAAATGCAAAGATTAAAATAACCTCCACTTTCAAATTGAATCCCTACACTAGTTCTTGGACTGCAACATTAGACAGAATATTTGGGACAGCTAAGTGGCACAGCGGATAGAGTGCCAGGCCTGGAGTCAGGAAAACTCACCTTCTTGAGTTCAAATCTAGCTTCAGACACTTAATAGCTGTGTGACCCTGGGAAAGACACTTAACCCTTAGTTTCCTCATCTGTAAAATGAACTGGAGAAGGAAATAGCAAAACACTCTAGTATCTTTGCCAAGAAAACCGCAAATGGGGTCACAAAGACTTGGACATTCCTAAAAACAACTGGACAATTAAAACAAGAAAATAATTGACCCTTAGGGTAATTCCTCATTTTAAAGAGAGGAGAAATGAATATATATGTAAATAAACAATTATGTGAACTGACATGTCCTTTCTGAATGTGCCTTCAGTTCTACCTATGTAGCAGCAACCAATCAAAGAGGCTCTTCTACATCATGTGGACCAATTACAGAGTTTCTGCACCTACCACAAAATTTTTCTAAGGTATTTCATTACATGTCATCCAAACTCACCTGAAAGGAAGGCTCCACAACTTTTCCACAGGGAGAATTACATCAATGTTACTTTGTACATGCTCATAAGAACTGGATTCAGTGGTCAGTGCTCCATTATAAATGAGTGAATGAATGAATGAATGATTAAATCTAGATGAGCTCTCATGTTCCTTCTAGTCCTAAATGTTGTGATCCTATAATCAGGCAGAAGCGAGATTTGCGCTGGGCTTTACAATACAAACAATATTTTACTAAGTAGAAAGGAGATACCTAATTCAAACAGATGAGAAACAACGTTGAATTGGTTAATGCACCCAAGAGAGAATATGGATGGCATATTTGGGGAGTCAATGAGAACACAAGTCTGACTGGGACAGAGAGCTTATATAGGAAAATGTTGATAGAGAAGGGTGGGAAAGGAGGGCAGAGATAATATTGTGCAGACCCTTGAAAGGTAGTCTATGACTTTTGGAATATATCCTATAACTCTTGAAGGACTTAAGCATGAAGTAGCGTAATGAAAGTTTTTTGGAAAGATCAATATAGAATCCTATTAAGGATGAATTTTATGATAAATCAGAAAGGATCAAAGCAAAAATTTGAAAGCCATCAATGAGCGATACAGGTAAAAGTGCTAATAACTGCCCTAAAAGTCTGTTTTCCATGTTGCTTCCTTAGGAGGTAGTGAAGTGTATAAAACAACAATAACATCTTGTCAGAGAATCACAGACTCTTCCATAATATGCCTGCCCCCTATTCTGAAGGTGTTTATTTCTAGCATCAAGATAAAACTGTTGTGGTGACTGGAACTTCATTCAACAAATGAGTAAATAGGGAAACAGCAAGAACAGCAACCGACATAAAGAAACTGTGGTTTCTTTATTTCTAATGCCTCAATTTCAGATGTAGACATTTATCATTTCATTGATGTATAGGCAGCTTACTGACCAGGAAATTCCCGCTAAAATTTAATATTTTTGCAACTTAGAATCTTAGGGAGTTGTCTAGGGACAGTAAGAAATTAAATAACCTGACCTGGGTCACATGAGTTATATGTATTTGGAGGAAGATTTGCATCCCAGGTTGTCCTAAACTAGAGAATGCTACCTGTGTTTATGCCACAGAAAATCCAAGGTGTTTTCACTCTCCCTAAAACACACACAAATACACACATAGGCACTTGCATACACTCTATCATCACCCTCCCCCCAAAAAGTATCAGAATGAGTTTTATGTTTTAAATTACTTAGGATACTTTACTAAATGTTTTAAATAAAAATGCAACAACCTGGAACTGGATTACAGCTTTGGACCTAAAAGCCCTAAAACTGAAAATTTCAATCTGCAGAGACAAAGAAATAGGCCCAAAGAGGCTGATTCACTTGTCCAATGTTACAAAGCCAGTGAATTGAAAAAACAGTATTTTTTCTCAGATCCCTTGACTCCAAATTCCAGCCTTCTTTCCACTAAACTATTCTGTGCCCTCCAACATTTAGATACTTGCTAATGCCTTTACTATAATAATATTAACATGTTTTATATTTATATATATGCATTATACTGTCATGAATAAGAGTGTTGGATTGGTGTTCAAATCCTACCTTTGACATTCATTGGCTACATGATCATGAGCAAGTCCTTTAAGTTCTGTGTGTTTCTTCATCTGCAGAAATGGGGAAATAATCTTAGTACTACCTACCTCCGAGAGTTGCTGTGAGTAAAATGCTTTGCCAACTTTGAATTGATATATAAATGTAGGGATAATGAGAGATCCTGGATCTGTGATTTCATTGGCATTAGAAAAATCCCAGATAAAGAAACTCCCTCTACAAATGCCGGCTGAGATCTCTTTGCAACTTATATCCACAGACAGTTGCTTAGAGAATCAAGAGGTTAAGTGGCATATATGTCAGAGGCAAGATTTGAGCCCATGTTTTAGAGCTCTTGAGGCCACTCAATCTATGATGTATTTCATATAAAATTGTGAGTTATGATTTTTATGGTTAAAAATAACTCAGGATTATTGCAAAAGGTGTTAAGTGACTTGCCTGGCATCACACAGCTAGTGTCTGAGGCCAGTTTGAACTCAGGTCTTCCTGACTCCAGACCAGCACTGCACCATCTAACTGCCTCAGTAAAATTATTTTGTTATTATACAATAGTGTGGCTTAACTGTCCATATCTTTTGACCTAGAGATTTCACTTTTTGGTATATGCCCTCAAGGACATCAAAGACAAAAGTTAAAATCATATTCATAGTAATTCTCTGGTAGCAAAGTACAGGAAATAAAATGGGGGTCCATCAATTAAGGAATGATTAAAATGGAAATCACAATGTCATTTAATATTATTCAATGGGAAATACGAAAAACGATGAGTTAAGCTCAGCTATGTGTTTTATAAACACAGGAAAATCAGTGTACCTTTTGGTTGTTTTATCAATAGCAGCCCAACTGAAAGTGAAAGTGTGTGTGTGTGAGTGTGTGTGTGTGTGTGTGTGTTTCAGAATTCTAAGCCCACATTCAAACACATGAAGTGTATGCAACTAATAAGGAGACCAACAAATCCTTACATAAGGAGGCACATTTGGGCTCCCAGGTATCATTGAGCCTGGGTGATAATATGACTCTGGAGGGAATATCTTATTTAGAAGGAGCAGTATTCACAAAACCTTCCAGGCAGTTCTGTCACAGGGACAATGTGCACAGGGCTAATGGCACTTGTCAAACTCAGCAGCTTTTAAGTTGTTATGATTGATATGAAAATTTCCAGTGGAATAACCCTCACTGGAGAAAAGGAGAGGACGCTCATCCCATTTTTAATTAATTTTCCCAGTCTGCAGTCAATAGGTTGGAAAATGGAATACAAGCTAAATGGTTGTTCAGATCCTAGGGTGCCAGCGTCTGATCATACCAGTATAATACACTCTCATCATGAGCAAATTGAAGTAAAATCACACATTAATAGTGATCACCCATCATGCTTCATTAGTATGGTTTACAGCTTCAGTTCAAACTACAGCAACTCTCCTACTTTTCTTGGAAAGGTCATTCCAAATCCCATCCTTAATTGTAAGAAGACATAAAGACAGTGTGAGAAGCAACTGTTAAAATAACAAGGGGACTTGGTGGGGGAGTGGAAAGGTAGTGCTAGGAATGAGTTACACTTTAAAAATGAAAACAACCTTTATAGGGAAAAAAGGTCATACAACTCTGATAAAAAATGGGAAGTTAACATCGACAGGATTACATTGATAACCTGTTGATGTGTCTGTAAAATGGCACAACCTCTTTGTTCAGTCACTTCAGCCATGTCCCACTCTTTATGATCCCATTTGGGGTTTTCTTGGCAAAGAGGTTTACCATTTCCTTCTCCATCTCATTTTACAGATGAGAAAACAGACAAATAAGATTAAGTGACTTACCCATGGTCTCACAAGTAGTGTGTGGGGCCAGATTTGAACTCAGGTATTACAGACTCCATGTCCAGCACTCTATCCACTGCACTACATAGCTGCCTCAGCACAATTACTTTGTTATTTTACAATAGTGTGACTCCACTTCATATCTTTTGGCCCAGAGATTCCACTTGTTGGCATATTCCTCAAGAAAATCAAACAAAAAATATCTTATTTATAGTAGTAAAATAGTAATATGTATAGTAAATATAGTAATTTATAGCAAAGCACAAGAAATAGAATGGGAGTCCATCAGTTAAGGGAGGATTAAAAATGGAAATCATAATGTAATTGAATATTATTCAGTGAGAAATAACAAATTTGAGGAATTAGACAAACGTTAAAAGATATGCTCACATATTTAATATTGAAGGAACCTAAGAAATTACTGTAGAACACATTTTCCCCCAAAATAGGTATAGGTTTAATGGAACACAAAAGGGTATGAAGACAAGGGTTGAGAATATAAACCACAAAGTACAAATTCTGCTTCATATACTTACTGAGTGACCCTGAGCAAATCATTTCTCAATCTCAGATTCCTCATCTGTTAAGGGGAAATAATAACATCTACTTCATAAGGTTGTTACAAGAATGGAATAATGCGTGTAAAATACTGTGAAAATCTTAAGGTGCCATGAAAACATTAGACATTATTGAATCTAAATGCTGAGATATATATACATATATATATGTATATACATACATATATATATGTATATATATATATTGAGTTTTCAGTACGCTAAAATCTTCAGATATTATTTCTGGAGGAAAATACCATCTTTACCATCTACTCCTCCTTTTACTGGTGAGTTTGATTTTTTTTTTCAATTCAAGATAAAGACTTAAAATATATCCCTATTAAATTCTATTATTTTGGATTTGCCCTGATGTTCTTACAGGTCAAGATAATTTTGAATCCTTATTCTTTAATCTAATATGTTATCAATTCATCTCATTTGAATTCCCCAACTTCGCTTTTATTCACGTTGTTAGCAGGAATGGTGTAAAACCAGCTCATGATTAAGCACATATCAGTGAAGTGTTTGCTGACGCCTGCCCTCCCACAACCACTCCATCATTGACTGTCTCCATTTTTTAGTCATCTTCAGTGTACCCTGTCTGCACATTTGGTGTCAAACATTTAATAATTTCCCTCTTTGCCCATTCAACCACTTCCTAATTTACCCAATTATAGACCCCATCTCTAACTGTTCTATACACGATGGACTTGAATAATGCCTTATTAAAATTTGCATAAACCATATCTACATTCCCTTCATCTACCATTGTAGTCTGTTCATCAAAGGAAGTGAAGTTTAACCTGGTGCCATCTGCTCTTGAAGAAATTGTTGGATGTTTCCTTTGATTCCATCATACCCTTTATTATATCATACTTACCTATAGACATGTTATATCCTCCTGAGTAGAATGTAAAATCTTTGAGAGTAGGGTTTTACATCTCCAATACCTAGCACAGTGCCTGCACATCGTTATAAATATTTGTTTCAATTTAGATATAAAATGCTGCAGTTCTCTACAGATCCAACCCTAAATAAAATAGCTCCTAAATGACAAGCATTAATATTTCCTACCCTTAAGCATGTAACTTCTTAGCTAGCTAAAATTATTTTTTAAATAGAAATAAATTCATTTACTCAGCCTACATTTTTGATCACCTACTGTATAGAAGACACTAAAGTGTAAAGAAAAAAATACAAAGATGAATGGTAGATAATCTTACCCCCAATGAGTTTATAATCTATTTGCTGATATATCACACACACACGGATTTATAAGACAAGGCCAAATGCACCAGTTGCCTTAACATGGGTTCTAAAAAAAACTATAGAACTTTGAAACAAAGTGATGTATGACAAAGGGATCAGTCACAAACAGGATTAATGAAATACTTGGCATATCAGTAGCGATTTGAAAAGTTGACACTTTAGATAGGACTTGAAGGAGAGTTTTGATGTTGTGCAGAGTTACGGCAGGAAAATGAGCACATACCAGGGACAGTGTATGGTGAAAAATCCAAGGAACAGAGAAAGGAAAACATTGGGAGTGCTCATTAAAAATGACTAATTCATTTTAGTTGAAACATCGGGTACATTGTGGGAGGGGAGATAGTGAGAGGTGAGATACTAGAAAAGATTTAATAACCAGATTTCTGAAAATTCATGATACACCTTTAAGTTTAATCTGCATTGTTAACATTTTCTCCATGTCTTAATTTTATATAATGAAGAAAATAATATATCAAGTCTTGAATTGTAGCATTTTCTAATTTCCAAAGTATGAATGCTCTTACATAAAATTTAACAATTGTCTCTCAAGAGCCAGTATAAGCTGACTCTAGCACTCTTGAACTTGACTCCAATCATGGAAGACCTTATAAAGACTTATAGGTGATCTTCAATTTTTTCTTGATGCAGATCCTATTTTCATCTTAAAATAGTTTTCTCTCACTAGTTGAATTACAAGTAGCTTGAAAGTTTTCAGTCACATCCAACATATCATACTGAATTTCCTAACTGATTTAAACTTTAATATCCTAGTTCACCAATAAGAATTAAAAGGGCTGTTGTAAAGATGTAGTAAAAAAAAAAAAAACCAAAAAACCCAAAGGATTCATGCTGCAAAACAGTAGATAAAACTATGACTGAGGAATTTAAATTTCCATATTGAAACTACAGCAATGCAGCGCTCTGCTGGAAATTTAAATATTTGAACCTAGCTATTGAAAAAGTTAAAGATTCTCTGTAATTACCAATTACACTTTTCCCCCTCCAATCCATCGTTGTCTATCTCTGTTACTTTAAAATTCAATAAGAAGTCCTCACTCAGATAAGCTCTATAGGTTATAGAAGAAAATGAGAAATGGGCTATTAACTAATTAATTCACATAATATATCTGGGAGGGTGGGAGGTGGAAAATAAAAAGCATCATTAGCCCTAATTTTGTAGATAAGGGAGCTAAAAGGTTAAGTGATTGGCTTCAAATCACAAAGTGAATAGGCAGAGAGTCAATGACAGAATTTTCTTTCTCTTTCTTCTTCATTTGACTTTTTTTTTCTTTTTTTAGCAAGGCACTTAACCTCTCAGTATATTAATTTATTTTTACAAACATATTCAGTTAGGTAATGGAAAGTGGTTCATTACCACTTCCTGACTCTCAGGAAAAGCCTCCTGAGACCTCCATCTCAGACCTGGTTTGCATCCTCTCTCAGTATACCTCTTTTTTCTGTATATCACCTCTACAGGTGAAACTCACAGGGGATCCAATTCTCATCTTCCTTCATATTACCTATAACTGATCTGAGTGCACAATTCTTTTTAAACTCAATTCGAACTTCTCCCAGGATTTTACTGTGAAATAACCTAAATTTAGGAATATATGGGAATGGATATGAAATGTGTATGTATATGTGTGCATGCACGCATAATATGCAATAAAAAAACTATAGAAAACTTTTTAACAATTTTAATTTTAAAAAACTCAATTACATGTTTCTTTGTTAACTTATTTTTAGAATACAGACTCTGATCACAGGGCAGGGACTTTGTCTTTCTGACTAAATTCAACTTATCTCCAAGTAGAGCCAAATTCACACTTGGGAACTCAAAAAATATTTGAGTAATTGAGTGACTGAATCTATATCCAACTGGAGTAAAATTAGTTTCAGCTTCTGTTCAATTCTGGAACCATTGGAAAGTTTTCTAATGAAACAGTGACCTGATTTCTGTTATAACTCAGGCATTTAGTGCTTTAAGCTTTTTGAAGAGTTTGCCTCACAAAACTCTGAGAGGTCATATAAGTATTGTTGCCCTCACTATTCATATGTGCTAAATGAGACTTATAGGCTTGAAATCACTCATTCCATGTCTTTGACTTTGAAATTTGAGGCCATTTCACTACTTCTCAATAAATATAGAAACACATATAACTATAGAACTAAGTGTATTGTATGCATGCATAGGTAGCATATGTATATAATACAGGCATAGATATATATAATATATATATACATAATGAATAATATAATGTATCCCAAAAGTCTGAATGAGACTTTTTGGAGACTTTGTATATGTGTTATGTGTGTGTATGCATAAGTGTGTGTGGGTATGTATATACACATGTATATACATATATATATATATATATATATATATATATATATATATATA
>CM053770.1:648790221-648977894 GCA_028658325.1 Potorous gilbertii | reverse complement strand
CTTTTGGGACATTTCATACATGCACATGTAATTAAAAAATAAATATATGTAAGCATATATTGTATATAAAAATCTATATTCTTATATATAAATACAGAAATGGATATGTAATTATATTTTATGTTTAAGTATACATGTTTATTTTATAGAAATTTAAGATGTTTATTTTTACAGCTATAAGTACTTATTTATTTCTATGACTATATGTGAATAATTCTATTAACTGAGAATAAGACCTAGACTTGTTATTTTATTGACATAGGGCATTCCCAGAAAAGGAAATTTCCTCTACCAAAGCATGTCAGTATCTTCTCTAGGAGTTTTGATCTTAGGGAGTTGGCTAGAGCAGTTGTATCAAATTCAAATAAAAATGGATTCCTATAGGCTGCATATTGATTTAGAAAAACACAAATTAATACTATCTTTGCTGTATTGCATTTTTATTTTGTTAAATATTTTCCAGTTACATTTTAATTCGGGTGACTTTGACATCTCTGGGCTAGATCACTGAGAGGTTAAGAGACCTACTCAGTGTCACCCAGACCAGTATATTTCAGAACTAAGACTTGAAGCCATGCCTTTCTGACTTACAAGCTAATTCTTCATCTATTACACCACCGCTGTCTCTGCCTGCCTCCTTTCTCTTCCTTCTCCCTTTTCTCCCTCTCCCTCCTCCATTTCCTTCTTCTTCTTCTTCTCCTCCCCCTTCCTGTTGTTCTTCTTGCTACTCTCTCTTTCTTTCTCTCTCTCTTCCTTCTGTTACTTTCTCTCTCCATAATTACACAAATACACACACATTATATACCTGATACTAGTCCTGCTCTGATATATTATCACAAGGTGCACATGGAGGTTTTTCTGGATTATCCTCCTCTGGAAAAATCTTACCCGATTCCTGGGGTAGTTAATTCTTAGATCGGGATGTGCTTATTTTTCTGTGTACTTTTGGCATTTTCTGAATAGTAAGTAAGCTCCTTGAAGTCAGGGCCTGGTATTTTTGTCTTGGCATCTTCAGAAAAAAGCACTGTTTCTTGAATGTAGAAGGCATTTAAGAAATGTTTGTTGAATTGAATTTTCAAAGGACAAATCAAGAAAGAGTAACATCTGATAGGTCCTATCAGGCTAAAAAGGCCTCAGATGTGGTTTGTTACTAGGCTGTATGTCCTTTACACATTTTTAGTCATAGCAACTTTTGAGGTGACTCTACATCAGGGTTCTTAGCTTTTCCTGTGACATGCACCCCTTTGGCATACAGGGAAACCTATAGACCTCTTCTAAGAATAATGTTTTTAAATTCATAAAATAAAATGCATAGGATTACCAATGAAGACCATTTGTATTAAATAAACTCATGTTTTTCCCATCCTGAGACCAATAAAGGGATCCCCAAACTCGGAGCCCAAGTAAAGACTTCTTGTTCTGTATCATTTGAAGAACCTATACCATCTAAATCACAGATTAATAGATTTGTAGATCTAAATATGGAAGGAACTTCATAAATCACTCAGATCAACTCCCTTATTTTATACATAAGGAAACGGAGGTACAAAGAGAGTTAAGTGACTTGGACATGTCTACACAGCTAATTAATAGATCCATGTTCTCTAACTCAAAATCTAGTTCTCTTATCATTGTACCACATTAATAAAAGTAGAATTCTACTTAAAGGAAATGGAGGTTTCATTTCAAGCAAAATCTTTTGTCTTAAGGAAAAGCACCTATGAAAAAAAATTTAAATCAAATTTGTCTTCCATAACAGTTTTATCACTTCATAACTCCATCAGCACTGCACCAACATGTCTGTTTTCCTGAAGGTCCTCGAACATTCTTGTCATATTTGCCAATCTGAGAGATGTGAGGTGGAATTTCAGAGTGATTTTAGTTTGCATCCTTTTAATTATTTGTGATTTAATCCAGATCAAAAGGTAATGTTGTATCTGAATATCATTTTTCTTGCCATGTTAGTCTCTATAGTGAGACAGTTTAGAAAGATAAATTCTCATTATAATGATACATAAAAATGCAAATGTGCATATTATATTATATTTCTACTGTGTAGCATTTGGGACCTCTATTTTACTCCCTCTATGATACTTCTACATATTCTGTAGGTGATACAGGTTTCGTCAAGATTCTTCCATCAAGCATTGACTTCAAATAATCCTTTCATTATGAAAAGACTTCAGTTGTTGGCCTGTAGACAGTCATCCAAAGACCAGAATTACCCTTTTTATAGAGTTTCATCAGTAAAAGGCAGACCACCAACTGATTGTTATTTTGTTCTTAGCAATGGAAAATAAAGAAAATTGCCTAATAAGGAAAAAAGAGGTTTTGATCCTTATTGGAGATGGGAATATCTATACCAATGAAATCATGCATCTTGGAAATATTAAGGAATAAACTTTCACATTAAATATCCCACCTTTGGCCTAATAGTAATTGTGGCTGATTTCTGCCAAGGTAACTTACAGGCATTTGCAACATTAATTTTTGCAACCATGCCTTGATGTGAATTTTCTGTATTTACATGAATTCTCAGGATAGTGATTTTACTCCTTTAGGGTTTTTTTAAGAATTGAAAAACAACTTCATATCTCAGTAAAGATCTTGATTTTATTGTACTCACTTTATTTTGGCATTTATATTAGAGAACAAGAAATGGAAAAGAAAATCTAGCAAGCAGGAGCTGTCCAAGGTTCTGACATACCATCGATATTCTGTCTATAGTTTCTTCTATTCACATGGCATCCAGGACCAGTTCCCTGGAACTGCACCTCCTTACCTTTCATAGGAATAAATAACTGAAGGCTTTTCTTGTTTGTATGTACCTAAGTTGCACTGGGAAATAGCGGTTGAGCCCATAAAAGCTCTTCATAACAAGAGTTGTCGCAAGGAAAACTATCTCTTCCATTCCAGCAGCTGCCTATTTTTGTCTGTTTTGTGAAGTTGTGGCTTGCCTATTGTGAAACTGGAGGGGAAGAAAAAGAATTCCTTGCGGATATTTTTTGGTCTGTATATAATCTTTGTAGAGTTGGAGGGGTTCATGGGTCAATAAGGAGCTGATCAGATCACAGGTGGAAAAGGTTAGTGATACAGATTCCTCAAAAAAGCCTCTCTATACCCTATGATTTTTAACCTAGCTTTATATTTTTCAAAATGTTTTGATAATTTTATGTTACTGTAATTTGTTTCCTTTATTATCTTGTATATTTTATTTTATGTATTTAAGTAATTATTCTGAGAGGGGTCCCATAGTACCAGTCATTCCATCAACTACATGTTTCCTTTGCCAGCTCATTTTAGAGATGGAAAAAATGAAACAAACAGGTTTAAGTGACTTACCCAGGGTCACACAGTTAATAAGTGTCTAAAGCTAGATTTGAAATCAGGAGGAGGAGTCTTCCTGACCCCAGGCCCAGCACTCTTACCACTGAGTCATTTAGTTGCCCCTACGTGAAAGGAAGCTGTTATTTATTATCGCTAACCTTCAGAGTTTTGTGTGGCGCTTTACATTCTTTTTTTAAAAATCTACTTCAGTCACCTTCCTTTGCTTCCATCTTCTATAAGCCTTTCTTTGTTTTAAATTTGAATCTGTTGAAGGGATCTCTGTACTGCTCCCAAAGAAATGCTACCATCATCCTCTCACCAAAATTCTTTTTCTTCCAAAGAGTAATCATTTGTGTTTGTCAGATCAGGACTTCATTCTCAAAAGAATCTATTCCACCCCTTTTGATTCAATTTAACCTTTACAATACTAAACCACGAATTCCTACACTGTTTCTATAAACACGTTTAAATCTGATATCCCCAAATAAATGTCAATTTTCAGTTAAATGACTACCATAAAATGAACAGGAAAATTCCTTTAATCCAAAGCATGATCTTTATTTATCTGAAATTTAGAAAAACAATTTTGATTTCCATTATGTCAGTCATTGATCGTTTTTTCCTCTTTCAAAAACTGACAAAATGTTTGCATATAAAAATTTGTTTTGATTACAATGTTTTGTATTTTAAAAATTCTTAAGTTATTCCAGATATAATTTGAGAAGAAGAGTTCACTTAATTTTTATTAAGATATTTTAATAAATTTTATCCAACTTGGTAGAATTAATATCCTGATTTCATAGATGATTACATTATTGAGTAAATTATTTTCACATTTATGTTTAAATAAACTTATCCATGAATAATAAAATAAGAGTTGCTAATTAAAACTGAATCATAATAAAATAATTGTTGTGCTTTCAAATACTAAGTTAAAAAAACATTTTTAACTCACACCTAGAATAAGAATGACCTTTCTGTTTTTCCTAATATTCTCCTTTCCCCACCAAAAATCAAAAATAAAGAGTTATACATGTAGAAAGACTTTGGATGGCCTGTTGAATGCAAATTTCCTTTGATTGAATGATTAGTTATTCATTAATTCTTCCCACATTGATATCTGATGGTTATAAATTGCATAGAAATTAAATATAAAATTTACATTTTAAAATATGAAAAACTTTTTTAGTGTTCAAAATTAATGAGGAATGACAGTTTAAATAAGATAGATTTCCTTATATTTTGCTATTCATGTTTTTAAAGGTAAAATTCTTTGTAATGCCATTTTAGATATCTCACCCTCACACTATGATCTAATATTAAATTAGGAAATTTGGCTTTTATATGTTCCTCCTTTATCTTGAGATCAATGCATAATTTTGCATTTGGTTAATAGCATGAATTCTGGCTTTAAAATTAATTAAGATTTCATTCAAACTCAAATCTGGGTTCATTGATGAACATTTTTCCCCAAGATAGAAGATTGATCATATTCTTGGAATATTCAGCACAGGAGAGGGAGGGAAGAAAGGAAGGAGGGAAGAAAAAAAGAAGGAGGAAAGGAAGGAGGGAAAAAAGGAAGGAAAAAAGGAAGGAAGGAAGGAAGGAAGGAAGGAAAGAGAAGGGAGGGAGGACTTAGGATTTCAATGAATGCTGCCTGGTCCTTCAATGTGAATCAGCTTTATTAACTCATTTCTCCACACCAAGTTGAGGGGAAATTACTCTTTGAAGCACTGACCATGTGGTTTGAAAATATACCAGAAGAGAAAATTTAGGTAGAAGATACAGGAAAATTCTCCTTTACCTAATCCCTACTGTGCCAACTGAATCTTTTACTGTATTGTTATGAATAACTTTCATAGGAACAAATCATATATTTCAACTGTATCTATCAATCAATCTACAAGTACTTATTATACACTTACTCTGATAAAATCCTCAGGAAGCTTGTATTCTAGCAAGGGAGCCAGAATGTACATATATAAATATTTACAAAATATACATAGGGTAATTTTGAAGGGTAGCACCTGTGGAATGGGGAATGAGGAACAGCTTCATGGTAAAGGTGATGTTTGCTCTGGAATTTTCAGTGCACTAGGGAAACAGGCAGAAGGTGGGAATACATTAAGGTCTAGAAATTATATGGCACATGCAAGGAACAGCAAAGAAGGACATTTTAGCTGTCTCATAGAGAATATGAAAAATCATAACTTCAGAGCTGGAAGGGTTTTTACAGAACAATAAGTCCAACCCTCTTATTTTAGAGATGAGGAAACCAATGCTAAGATTGAATGACTTGCCCAAGGTCACACAGTTAGGAGATGAATGAGCCAGAATTTGAACCTAGGTAAATGACTCACAAGTCCCCCTTTGTCTTCACTACTCTATGCTGCCTCTGCAACCTATTCTTCTTTTGGTTGACCACAGTGTCTAAAGTCTTGCCTTGATATTTCATTATTTTATGGAGGTGGTTTTGCCTCTCATGATTGTACAGGTGGAATGTAATCCTACCAAGATGCAAAAGCTTTCAGAAAAATCCTGGGATGGGTTGCCATCCCAAGACTGGTACAATTGAATTGAGAGAGACTCAACACCAGAAGTTTGCTAAAACAATTCATGAAATTATCTGTGAAGAAATAGTGGAGAGGTTTTAAACTGTTTTGGTGAAGACAAGTTGGAAATCTAGTTCAGTGCCTTGCTCTTTGGAAATATTTAAGAAATGTTTTTAAATGAAGGAATGAACGCCACTTTCAAGCTGTAGCAATAACTTTTTACCTGGAGAGTAGTAGGCACAGTAATACTGATTAAGTTCCATGTACAAATATTTCTTAGCCCAGGAACTCATTGATACAGTGTATGGTATATTGGACTTGAAGTCATAAAGACATGAATTGAATTTATGCCTCAAATACTTACTACTTGTGCGACCCTAAATTAGCCTCTCAACCTCACTCAGCATGTTTCCTCATCTATAAAATGAAAAAAAAATAATAATAGCACCTCTTTTACAGGATTCTTGTGACTATCTAATGAGATAAACTGTATACAATGTTTTCTGAACTTTAACATTATCTGAGTGTTAGCTGTCATTAAAATTATTGTGCTTGGTATTGGGGATACAAATGTAAAAAATATGCACCGTTTTTAAGGTCCTTAAATTCTCTTGGGGAATAAGATGTTCCCAAATGAGCATGATATGATATGAAATATGGTAATGGCAAAAGAGAAATCCAAAGTATTCTCAAAATTTTGAAGAAACAGAACCTTTTTAGCTGGAAGCAGGGAGAAGAATCCGAAGTGTGACCAGGAAAGTAGTGGGTGATGAGAAAGTCCTGGCCTGAGATAGAAGCTGACAGCCCCAAACTGAGCAACGAAAGCTACCATAGAGGGTTAGGATTTGGGTGAGAATGAAAAAAGTAGAAGCACTGACAGTCCAAGATAATCATTAACACTAGATTAATTACTGTTTTACATTAATCCTTACATTAGTATAGAGTAATAATGAGAACTGATTCTAGTCTCTATTTCCTTCTCTGTTTGAGCTGACAAGGCTGGATCTGAAGGATAGTGAGGGAAGACTTTAAATTTCTAGATAAATACATTTTCAGAGAATATTATAACTAATAATAATAGAAAATTTTCCAGGGCTTCTTACAATTTTCTGAGAATAAATGTACTTGGTGCCTTTATAGTTCATGTAATACTTATCTTATTAGGATATCACCAGATGCTGTCTCCTCTCCTTTAGTGGGTCCTTAGGTCCTCCAACCTTCTCTCTCCATACCTTGTAATTTCTATCTCTTCTCCCACTCTGCCTCTTTTATATCTATCTATCTGAAAGGAAAGTAGTACTGACGTTTACTAAAAGTAATTTCTTAATGCTACATACAGTTTTAATCTTATTTGTGAACATAATATAATACAGCACCCCTCCCACCTGAGAACTCCTGTGTATACTCCTATAGAGGAAATGTTGTAGAAGTTAAGTACTTGCCTTGTGCCTTGCCTTTGATCACATATCTTCTAATTCCTCCAGATTTTCCTCAATATTACATGGTGAATAGAGAAGCTAGGTGGTGCAATAGTTAGAGAACAGCCTGGAGTCAGGAAAACATGAATTGCAGTCCAGTATCAGACATTTACTAGCTGTATGACCCTGGACAAGTCACTTCACCCTATTTGCCTGTTTCCTCATTTGTCAAATGAACTGGAGATGGAAATGACAAACCATTCCAGTATCTTTGCCAAGAAAACCCCAAATGAGGTCACAGAAAGTCATAAGTGACTGAACAAACAACACCAATTTTATAAGTCCTTAAGAGTATGGGGTGCCTATCTTTGTATCCTCAGAACTTTTTACTGTGTCTGAAATATAATAAGTGCTTAATCGATGCTTGGTGACTTATTTTCTGTCTCTCTTTTCCATCTCATGTTTACTAACATATTCACTGCTGTCTCTTCACTTCAAAATTTCAAAAGCTGTTGTTTTCACCAGTACAGGTTACAACCCTTAAGTGTGTGCATTATATGTGTATTTAAGTCCTGCTTACAGGATTGCATATTTTAAGATGAAAAGGACCATGAGTAATAAGTGGCAGAGCCAACATGGATTACAAGTACCATGACTCTTAAGTTCAGTCCTCTTTTTTATACCTTCATTCAGCTTCCCTAATCTTAAAAAGACTTTTTCTTGAGTCTTCTATCCCATCAAGTTAATTTCTGATTTATCTCCTTCATTTCAGCACCAAATTTATTGAAAAGTGCTTTATGTCTGCTGCATCTTTTTTTCCAACCCATTCATGTCAACCTCTTGCCACTGATCTCTCTTGCCACTTTATAGAAACAGAATAAATAATTCCAAAAAGTGTTTGTTAATCACATAAGATGTGCTCAAAACTGTGCTAAACCCTCAGACTACAATACAAAAGTAAAGGTAGCTCCCGATCTCAAGGATCTTACATTCTAATACCAGGAGACAAGAAATGTAGAAGAGTGATTTTCAGAGGAGGGTATTGGGTTTTGTGGAAGTTACAGGGATGGTGACCATAGGGAAATATATTAGCACATCCTTTCTAGTATTAATTTGATTGTGGTTCTGAACCTGGAGGAGTTGAAAGGTACAAACTACAATGGCAATAAAGTAACTGAGGAGAAGATGCCTAAGAAGTAAGTATAAGGCATGGCTGGAACCAACTGGTAGTGGACTGCATAAGGCATTTACCAGTCAGTACAGAAGAGCTTCAAGGTGGGAGATCTAGAAATGAAAGGGTTAAGGCCCTAAGAACATAATTTCTCCTCTAGGAACTAAGGTCACTAGAGATAAAATTTTTCTTTCAAATGTTACCAGTAACTTCTTTACTGTTAAAACTAATGACCTTTTCTCTGTCCATATCTTCCTTGACCTCTAACTCAACAGAAAGGGATTTTTGTCACTTAAAACCATTGTTCTCTTTGGATTCTATTCCTCCCTTTCTGACCATTTTCCTTTTTCAACTTAATCCCCTTCCTGGTCCCTGAAGCTGAAAATTTCCCAAGTTTCTGTCATTTGCCTTCTCTTCTCTCCCTTGGAATCTGATTCATCCTCACAGCTCCAGTTATCCTCTCACCCACAAAGGTGCTCAAATTAATCTTCTAATCCTGTTCTCTTTTTTGAGTTTTCAACTCATTTCTGATTGTCAACTTGTCATCTCTTCTTGTATGTCTTGGTGGAACTTCCAACTCCACAAATCCAACACAAAACTTTTCATTAGCCTCCTTAAAGTGCTTCTTTCTTCTGACTTCACTGTTTTTTATTAGTGACACCAGCATTTCCCTTTCACCCATGATTGAAATCTAAGCATTATCTTTAACTCTCCCTAACCTTTGTCATTTTCAACCAACAAACCAACAGGCTTCCATCAAGTACCTTTTGTGTGATGGGTATCACTGGAGATACAAAGAAGAACAATTAATAGTCACTGACCAAAGGATCTTGCAATATACTAGGGTAACAGCTTATGCACGTATAAGTATATACAAAATATAGCCAAATCAACAGGGAAAGTACTAATAGTGAGCTTAGGAAAAGCCTCATGTAGGAGGTGGGGTTTGAGTTGATCTTAAAAAGGAAACTAGAGGTTCTAAGAAGTAAAGGAAAAGGAGGAAGTTCATTCCATGCATGGGGTACCATCTTTGTAAAGACACAGAGATAAGGGTTAGAAAGTTTCAAGATAGGCTTTTTCTTCATATTGTTTGATCAGTACCAAGTAGTTCTAATGATTACTGCCTTTAATATAGTCTGAGATCTACTAATACTATACTTCCTTTATTCCTAAATTGGTTTTTATCATTTCCCCTGCAATTCCAGGAATTTTGTAGGATCATAGATTTAGAGCTAGAAGGGAACTTGGACTTCATTAATTAATTTTCTTTCATCTTAGAGATGAGAAACAAAATCTCAAAAAGGTTCATTGACCAAGGTCACTGTAGCAGCAAGTACTCTGAAACATCCAGGATGGCCTGCTAGCACAAGTTCTCAGATCTGCTTTTCTAAAAGGAAAAAACTTTTGAGGGATCAACAATCTTCCTTAAAATAGAAGCAGAGAAATAAAGACCAACAGACAGGTCTTCTAATTGTCTGACCATAAGCAATACATACGTCACAGATCAACAGACAGATCCAGCTATTTGACCATTGCATACTTACATAGTTACCAGAGAGAAGCACCAATATCTGGGTTTTCAAAGCCAGGGGGTTCCTTAATGGCTACCCAGAGTCATATTTGGCACATGAACCTTCTTTCAAAGAGTAAGCCCCAAAGCAATACCTCACCTCAGAGTACATATACACTTTTCAGAGCTGAAGGGCATGACCCTTGGGACAAGTGCCTCATTAATAATTAACAAAAGATGTGAGCCTTCCTACCAAACAAGCCTCCCCTAATCAAGCTTCCCTTAATGAGATTCATCTGAGACTCATTAATGGGCCAGAAAGATCTTTTAACTTCCATTAACATTACAGTCATATACATAGTAAATGTTACAGACATTTCTTCCTCCAGGAGTTTTGTAAATGTTTCCTTGGGTTGAATAAGATCTTCCACTGGAAGGTAACTTGACTACTTGATTGGTATAGCACTGATTACATAAATCAATTTAGGTAGCATTGCCATATTTATTATATTAAAATAGCAAGTATGTGACACAGTAGATAGAGAGTGGGCCTCAGAATCAAGAAGACTTGAATTCAAATCCTACCTCACATACTTACTGTCTATGTGACCGTGACCAAGTTGCTTCATCTTTCTCACCTTCCATTTTTTCATGTGTAAAATAGGAATAATAATAGCTTCTACATAATAGGGTTGTTTTGAGGATCAAATGAGTTAATGTATGGAAAGCACTTTGCAAACAGTAAAGGTCTATGTAAATGCTACCTCTTACAGCAGAACCATGAGCACGGAACAGCCCTCTCCCCTTTTGAGCCCTACTCTGTCATCTATCTAGTGTGTGCTTCTGCTTCATTTATATAAATTGTATATATGGCTTGATGAGTTAACTCCCAGATATTTTATGCATTTAGTAATTATGTTTAATAGAATTGCATTTACTGCTTTTTTCTGGGTTTTGTTAATATTTTATGACGTACTGGTGATTTTTGAGTGTTTCATTTTTATTTTGCCACTTTACAAAAACTAAATGGTTTCACTTGGCTTCTCCAACATTCTCTTGGGTTTTCTATGTATACCATGTGTCATCTGCTAATAGTGATAATTTTCTCTGCTTTTTATTCTAAATTTCCAACAATTGAAATAATCAAATTAGAATGCTGCAAAATAATAGAGCATCCTTTCAATTGCATTCAAATAATATATGTTTTCAGGAATTAAAAATAACATGACCTTTCAATTGCTATTTTCCCAGATGATAATGAGTGTGAAAACTCTACACAGCCTTGTGGTGAAAATGCCAACTGCACTAATACAGAGGGGAGTTATTTCTGCATGTGTGCACCTGGCTTTACATCCAGCAGCTCCCAAAACAAGTTTGTTACTAATGATGGAACCACTTGTATAGGTAAGTTGTCTTTTAAATGGTGGTTCATTTCATGTGACTCTTAAGAAATAGATTAACTTGATAGAAACTGAGCCAGATGCCCCTAGTGCCCACTTGTTAACTATGTTAGAGATTTCCTATCAGTATGATACTGTTCTGAGCTGTAAAAGACATTGGAGGCCAGGTAGCGCAACCTGAAGAAGAATACCCCTTATAATAGAAGTTCTTCCCACAGGAGGAAAGGGTCATGGGTCTCTTTGGTGGTCCAAGCCCTTAGACTCTTTCTCAGAATAACGTTTTAAAATACATAAAATAAAATGTATATAGGCTTAAAATCAATTAAATGAAACAGAATTATGAAATTTTTTAAAAAGTTCTTGGTCTCTAGGCTAACAAATTCAACTACAACATACACAGCAAATGAGTTAATGTATGGAAAGCACTTTGCAAACAGTAGAGATAGATGTAAATGCTAGCTGTTACAGCAGAACCATGAGCACAGAACAACCCTCTCCCCTTTTGAGCCCTACTTTGTCATATGTAGTGTGTGCTTCTGCTTCATTTATATAAATTGTATATATGTCTTGATGAGTTACTGCTTTTTTTAACAAAATGTTTGATAAAGTTTCTCATACTATTCTAAGAGGTAGGGAAGGGAACATTTAAATAGCATCTACTATGTGCCAGGCACCTTGTGCTGAATACGGTACAAATATTATTTTATTTGGGAAAATAAAGATGTACTGACTAGAAAATAAATAATTGGTTGAATAGCTGGATTCAAATGAATGGTAATTAATGCTTCAATGCCATCTTGGCAAGAGGTTCCCAGTGAAGTGCTTTGAGGATCTTTACCTTACCTTGTGTTCTTTAATATTTTAATCTATTGCTTAAATTAAGGCATAGAAGGCATGCTCATCCAATTTTCAGATGAGACAAAGGATGGTGAGCATTTAATTTCTAGCATGATGGAGGCAGAATCCAAAGGCTTGTTGATAACTAGAGAGCACAGGGAGAAAATAAAGATGAATTCATACTGTACTTGAGTTTCAAAAATCACCTCCACTGTTGGAAGATTGAAGAGGAATATCTAGATAGAAGTTTTTCTGAAGAAGTTCTGGAGACTTTTAGTGGACTACAAGCTGAACATGAGACATTAATGTGATGCTGAAATCAAGAAAAATTAATGTGATCTTGGTTTGCATCAAAAGAGGCATGATGTCCATGAATAAGGAAGTGATAGTCCCACTGTAATAGTGAGAGAGACAGAGAAAGAGATTGAGAGAGAGAGAGAGAGAGAGAAATTACGACATTTACTAATTACTTAGTCTATACCAGGCATTGGGATAAGAAATGAAGGAAACAAGCATTAATTAAGCACCTGCTATGTGCCAAACACTGTCCTAAATACTTTACAAATATTATCTTAATTGAGTCTCATAACTCAGAGACATAGGTACAGTCATTATCCCCATTTTATAGTTGAGGAAAGTGAGGCAAACAAAGGGTAAGTGACTTGCCTCAGGTCACACAACTAGTGTATGAGGATGTATTTAAACTTATCTCTTGCTGATTCCATGCCACTGCCTAAGCACTAGGACCATAAATACAAGCAAAAGCAAAGATAATTCTTGCCATCAAGGAACTTACCTTCCAGCACAGGTAGACAACACAAAAAAGGGAACTGAAAAGTCAGAATGTGTGGCAAGGTGGAGAAATCTGGAGAGTCAGGAGTGGAGCTAAGACAAGAGTGAGCATGGATGGTTCTGTCACTTCCTCAAATGGAAGATGTGGAGGTAGGAAGAACTCACCAATCAGAGGTGAGGCTTGGAGGGTGGAGACAGGAAGGGGGAATAGTACTACAAATTTTTGATTTTTATTCACAATATTAACATTTTCTCCATCACTTTAAGTCTAGACAATCAATGAAATAATAAATCAAACCCTGTTTTGCAGCATTTACCAGTCTCTGAAATATAAGCACTTACACTGCAAATTTAATAATCAGCTCACCAGAGCCAAAACAATCTAGCTCCAGAAAATCCCTGGGTGTAGCCATCTTCCAGGGTGCAAAGATTGCCAGAGACAGATAGAGATATCCAGAGTCAGTAATGGCGCCAAGAGAAGATACACCTTGGTCAGACTACATCGGGACATTTTTTTTGTTTGCTTTTGTTCAATTTTGTTTAGTTCAAGGGGCCACATTTTGGAAAGTACATTGATAAACTGTAATGTCTGGAAGATGACATCTAGGATGGTGAATATACTTGAGTCCATGTCATGCAAAATTGATTGAAGGAATTGGTAATATTAGAAAGGAATCAAACAGAAATCCCTTTCTTCAAATATTCAAAAAAGCTACCATGAGGAAGAAGCATCATAAATGTTCCATTTGGTCCCATAGGACAAACCAAGATCCATGACAATGAAGTCAAAACTAAATTCTAATTTAGTTGCAAGGTCAGAGAAAACTAACTAACAATTAGAGCTATCCAAAACTGAATTCACTTTATTGGAGGCTGTCAAGGAGAGGCTGGATGAACACATCTTGGATATGTTATAGTGACAATTTCTTTTTGAGTATGGGTTAGACTAGAAGGCAACTGAAGTCTATCATAGTTCTAAAATTTTGTAATAACATGATAGTTCTTCAAAATCCTAAAGGTACCTGTCATGCCTCATGCCCACCCAAGTCTTCTTTTCTCAAGGATAAATATCTCCAGTTCCTTCAAACAATACTTATATTTAATAAGTTGCTTTATAGTGTTAATTTTTCCAATGACTTGAGCAGTAGGAAGAATTTATGCCATGAAAACCAAATCAAATAACATACAGAGAAAATAATTTTAGAAAGCTCTGAGGTCTAGTGGCCTAGGGTGCAGTTGCAACAAATTGAATAAATATTAAATTTGAAAAATTGATCTGTTATGCCCAAGAAACAAAATATATTCTGGTCACAAGTTGTTGTTCATGTTCTGAGTTTTGTAAATTTGTATTTGGATGTTAGCCCCAGTGGGTCCTAAAAAGTATTCAGTTTCGATTTCTGTGTCACAGATTCTCCCTTTCCTTCTGCTACGAGCTTGTTGTTAAGTGACACTTCTATGGAATATGCATGACCCCATGGTACTGTTTAGTGAGTTAGTTCAGGTTCGTGAAGATATCTTCTGAAAATATTTGATTTCCTATGAATAAGATAAATTCATTTCCTATACCAATGGAAGATTATTCCAAACTTGTGTTTATAATAAACAGACTATCTGGAGGACATTGAAAATGTTCTTACACTGTAATTTGTTCGTTTACTGAAAATCAACAACTGAATTCACTAGGAGCTAGAGGTTTGAATTGGATTCTGATGGGGAGGGAGATATTCAGGGATTTTAATAGGCACAGTTTTCAGAAACAAATTCTCTGGTGACTAATTCTTTGACCTTTAAAATTAACTTTCTTTTGGAACTTGAGAAGTTCTCATCAATCAATTTCCCACCACTTAGCAGCCCACAAGGTACTCAATAGTAAATAATGCAGAATAGTCGAATGCTACAATTGGAAGGAATCTCAGAGTTCATTTGCTCTGTTCTCCCAATTTTACTGATGGAAGAAATTGAGACTCAAAGATGTTAGCTTGACCCAAAGTCATCCAGCAAACCGATGGAAGAGCTGCATCTAACACCTGGGAAGCCATAAGAGGGAAACCATTATCTCTTGTCTAGCACATCAATCAATCCTTGAACATTTATTAAGCGTTTGTTATGTGCCAAGCACGTAAGGAATTTATGAAGCTCTCTCTGGATAGTGGTACAAATTTTGATCTGCCCTTTATGACATTCTCATGCTGGGGAATCAAGTTCTTTAGAATAGCTCAGATTTCCAGAGTTTTTCAACATCTCCAAAGTGATTTACTCCCAACAATCCTTTTGCAATAAGTCATGCAAGTGTTATCCTCTTCTTAGAGATGAGGAAACTGAGGCTCTAAGAGGCTTAAATGTTTGAGGTAATGTCTCCTGTCAACCAATCCAGCAGTCTCTATTCTGCCATATTGCTTCTGTTGCCCATTTTTAAAATACGGGGACCTAAAAATCACCTACTGGGTTAGGGGATAGAGGAAGGAAACAGTCAGAAATGAAGATTATACAAGAAAAAAAGACAGTAATTACTCGATCAACATGCATTTTAAGTGTCTATTGTATATGCCAAGCTCTATCATTTATGATGATGATGATGACAAATGATAATCCTAATAGTGTTTTGAATCTGCTTTGCACTTTTCCAATTGTGTAATACAGAAAATCAGTGAGGCAGAGAAGACAGCTACAGAGTACTGTGAATAGAACATTGAGCCTTGAGACAAGAGAACTTCGGGTTCAAATCTGATCTGAGACACTTACTATCTGTGTGACCTTGGAAAAGTCATTTAAGCCTGTTTGCCTCAGTATAGTCATCTATAAAATGAGCTGGAGAAGGAAAAGGCAAACCCCAAATGGAGTATTATATATGCAATATATAATACTGAACAGTAGTGAGGTAGAGAAGACAGGCAGCTACATAGTACAATGGAGAGAATATCTAGCCTTGAGGCAGGAGGACTTGAGTTCAAATCTGCTCTCAAACACTTACTATCTATGTAACCCTGAGAAAGCCTGTTAACCCTGTTTGCCTTAGTTTCCTCACCTGTAAAATGGAAAGGAGATGGCAAACCACTCCAGTATCTTTTTCCAAGAAAACTCCAAATGGGTCATGAAGAGTCAGACACAACCGAAAACAACTGCACAACAACAGAGAGCAGGATTGGTGATGTGGATAGAGTAATAAAGCTGGAGTCAGGAAAACCCCCTGACTTAGCTATGTCATCCTGGGCAAATCAATAAGTCATTCTCAGGGTTTTCCCTCATCTACAAAATGAGTGTAATCGTGGTATCTACTTCCCAAGGTGGTTATAGATTCAAGGAAGACAATATATCAAGAACTTTGCAAACCTTAAGACACTATAAATTATCATTGTTCTTGCTAGCTACAATAAGTATTATTGTTTTCAATTTATAGGAAATAAAATAAGATTGGTTTTTGTTGCTGTTCAGTTATTTTAGACTCTCTGTGACCTCCATTTGAAGTGTCTTGGCAAAGATATTGGAGTGATTTTCCATTTCTGTCTACATCTCATTTTACAAATAAGAAAACTGAGTCCAACAGGAGTAAGTGACTTTCCCAGAGTCACATACCTAGTGTCTGAGTCCAAATTTGAATTAAGGAAGATGTCTTCCTGACCCCAGACAAGACAAGGCATTCTGTTCACTGTGCCACCTAGCTCCCCAAAACAAGATTAGAGGCTTCTAAAGGTTACATTGCCAGGGCTGGCAGCCCCCTCCTCTGACCCCCAATCCATTATTCTCTGCACTAGATATTTAAATATATATACTATTTGAAATTCTCAAATAGATATCAGCAGAGTACTTTGCTCCAAATAAGAACAAATATTTCAACCCTTAAAAAAAACTATTTTAACTTAAAATTTTCAATACATCAAATTCCTGCCTTCAAAATGTACTGTATCTCAGTCTTAATTTCCCCTAGCAGAGTATATTTGTTAGTTTACCATCAAGAAAGACCTGCCACTTAAAATGGGGAATTTGCCTGTAATTATCATTTACAACTGTAAACATAAGTGGTTTGGTTATAAGAAGGAAAAAAAAAATCTAACCCTTAACATCTTAATCATTGGAGCTTAATGTAATTTGGATGTTGCTCCATCCCCTGGTATATCTTGTTTCCAGAATACATCTTCTTTTCTGCTCATATTATTTAAAATACACAAATCCCAAAAGGTCACCTTATTCAGCCCTTGATGATGCCTTACAAGGATAGAATTACCATTTGAAGTTACACATATTCACACTCTCTCATACACACATGGGGATGGGATGGGGAGAGAGGGAGAGAGAGAGAGATTCTCTCTAACCAGATAAATCTAAAAAAAAAAAGAAAAATTATTTTAGTTGCAATATTTTTGTTATTTCAAAATTCATTGTAACAAGGTTCTTTTATTGCAGATTTGTAGAATGCAAATTATCTTCTTTTCCTTGAGTCTTACTTTAAATCCACTTAGGTCCAGGGCATTGAGAGCTGTGTTGAAGTCCTGAACCCAACCCCCACAGCTCAAGTTTTTACCTATGTTTTGTTTGATGGATTATTTTTAGGATTACAGTACAAAACAGATTTTTCTGGAAAAAATGCTATTTCTCACCCATTTTTGCTGTCCTTAAGGATTACCTTTCTTTGGCAGTCATGCAACTATTTCTCTTTTTCAATCCTGTAGTAATTTTCTTTGTGTACTTTGATCATCCTCAGGGAATTTGAACAAAGAAATGCATCTATTACCACCTTATACAAGTGTGCCTCTTTTCGCTGGATTTCAGCTAATTCCAAATGTTGGTACATGCATAAGCTTGACAGGTCTGATAATTATAGTCATTAGAATCCACTGCAAATAGGAAATGAAAAACTGTAATAGGAGAAGAGAGGCAGACTGGCATAATTAGCTTTAGAGTCAAGAACTGACTTCAAATCCTGGATTCTGGCTTATACTAACTATGGAACAGGGACAGGTCATTCAGTGGATAGAGCACTGAGCCTGGAATCAGGATGACCTGAGTTCAAGCCATGTGATCCTGGACAAGTCATTTAACCTCTGTTTGCCTTAATCCACTGGCGATGGAAATGACAAACCACTCTCATATCTTTGCCAAGAAAATCTCACAGACAGTGTTGGTGGGCTATGGTCCATGTAATCATGAAGAGTTGAACATAGCTTAACAGCAACAAAAGGTATGTAGCAGATAAGCAAATCAGGTAACCTCTCAGTGTTCCAGGACACTATAATACAATCTGGGGTGAGTTTATAAGACTGTAAATAGAGGTTATAGAAAGAAATATCAGTCTCTCGGGTAGAGGTAGCCAGAAGGTACAATGGACAGAGCACTGGAAATGGAGTCAGGAAGACCTCCAGAGTTCACATGCAGCCTCAGACATGTACTAACTGTGTAACCTTTGGCAAGTTACTAAACCTTAATCTGTCCCAGGCTTCTCAAGGACAGTAATAGACCTACCTCCCAGGGTAGCTGTAAGGATCACATAATATAGTTATAAAGCACTTAGCACATAGGAGATGCTTAATAAATGCTTGTTTCAGTACTAGAGGAAGTGAGCTTTTGCATTAGAAACACCCTACTCTAGCAAAATCGTAGAATTCTACAAAGTTATATTCTACTTACATAGAATACATACGTGTATATATTAATGTGTACTTCTGTAAAATCCATAGAAGGAATTAAAATGATTTCTTCCTCCCTGATTTGTTTCTAGCTCTTTGAATAAAAAAGCCATATAATCTGGCTAATACTATGATATAGCAAAATTTATTCAATGCATCCCATGCACATTTGCACACAAACACATAACACACACAATTTTCATCTTCTGTAAAGGTCAGACTGTTTAGTCCTGAGTACCATGAGCGTTAGGGTTTTATTCATTTTCCTTTTTCTATCAAGATTACATTTTAAGTTTCTCTCTCTTTGTAAATTTTGGAAAATATCTATTTGATTTGGGTGTGAGTAGAATGAAAACAAAACCAGGAAATTCAGTTATTGGTGACATTTAGAACTTCCTGTACATAGGCTGCAGTCATGAGACTGTTATGCACTCAAAGAGTTAGTCCAGTTAATGAAAAGAGTAAGTGCAAACTAGAATAAAAATTACATTAGAGCTTCAAGTTTGGTGATATTCCATAGGCACTGCTGCCTAGGTATTGGGAAGGGGGAATTAGCTTCTATTCAGAGGATCTTGGAGCTGGACAAAAAGGAATCAATCTCTGGCCTTGAGGAGCTTATATTCTATTGAGGTGATATTGCAAAGGAAATATAAGATAATTTTTAGGGAGAATAGTAAAACCCAATTATTCAATGAATGACAAACCTTAAAGCACAAATTTCTTGGGGAAGAACTCCCTATTTAACGAGAAATACTAAGAAAATTTGAAAGTAGGTTAGTAGAAATTAGGTTTAGATCATCTTACACTATCTACCTCAATAAGCTCAAAATGTGCAAATGACCTAATTATTAACAGTCGCAGTATTAAAAATTTAGAAGAGAGTATGTTCAGGTACCTTTCATAGCATAGGGCATAGCTCATAGACTTGGAGACTTCTTTAAAAAAAACAGAACAGAGGTGATGATAGGAAATAAAATAGATAATTTGGGTTGCCTGAAACTGAAAAGCTTTTACACAAATAAAATCAATGCAATGCAGTTAGGATAACAGAAAATACATTGAGTAGAAAAAACATCTTTGCATCACCTATCTCTAATAAGCACCTAATATCACAGATATATAAGGGAAAATATATATATATATGACCAAAAGTCATTTCCCAATGAATAACTGGTCAAGGGATATGAACAAGTTGTTCTCAATCATCATCATTTTATGATACTACATTATGGAAATGCTTCTTTTATTCGATAAATTAAAAATGAAATAAATGTTAAAAAAAGAGATGTAAACTGTTAAACATAAAAATGCTACAAATGACAATATAAATTAAAATAATTACAAAACTAGCAATAAGAAAAGATGAGAATAGCTAATGTGGTTAACACATTAATATACTTTTGGTTGGTTCTGAATTGCTTCAATCATTCTAGAAAGTAATTTGGAATTAAGCTAAAAACAAAATATCCATATCCTTTGACCCATGGATGTCGTTACTCCAAGGAGGTAAAAAACAGAAACAAGAGATCCATATTCATCAAATATTAATAGTTGCTTTTTATGGTAGCATAGAATTGGAAACAAAAGTTTTCTACTGATTGGAGAATGACTAAATAAATTGAGTTCTATTGATAAAATAGAGTATGATTGTGCTGTAAAAGAATGACAAATATGAAGGATTCAAAGAAATATGTGAGGATATGTCTTTGTATCCATAGAGCCCAGCACAGTATCTAGGAAACAGTAGCTCCTTAAATGATTATGAAATGGAATGGAATAGGACCATGGGCTTTTCAACAAATTGAAGACCAAAGAGGTTCAAAGGACAAAAAGCCAGCAAATAATGAACTATTTTCAGCTAGAAAAACTCATGAAGACAATCTTCTGACTCACAGAAGGATTGTTAGCTGTAGCAGTGAAGAAATTGCTTTATTTCTTTTTAATAAACAGTAGCAATTAATCAAACAAGCACACATTTATCAAGTACCTGCTGTATACCAAGCACTATGGTGGCACCAAGGTTACAAATCTATCAACAAGCACCGAGCAAGCGCTTAATATGTGTCAGGGCCTATTTTAGTGCTGGAGATACAAAGACAAAAATGAAATAGTCTCTTTGTTCAAGAAGTTTATTTCTAATATGGGAGACATACGTATGAATCAATACACAAGTCAGGAAACACGCATTTTTTATGGACTTAATATTACTATACTAAGTTCTGGGGACACAAAGAAAAGTAGAAACACATCCCTTGCCCTGAAAGTGCTCCTAGTCTAACGAGGGAGACAACATGCAACAACCATGTATATGCATGACTTTTGTTGTTCCATCCTTTCAGTTGTGTACTACTCTTTGTGACCCCATTTAGGCTTTTCTTGGAAAAGATAATGGGTGTTTTGCCATTTCCTTTTCCAGCTCATTTTACAGATGAGGAAACTGAGGAAAACAGAGTTAAATGACTTGCCAGACTCACACAAGTAGTAAGTGTTTGAAGCCAGATGTGAACTCAGAAAGATGAGTCTTCTTGACTCCCTGCATGGCACTCTATCTACTGTACCACCCAGCTGCCCATGTACAAGATACATAGATTTTAAATGGTAGATAATCTCAGAGGGAAGTTTCTAGCAATTTGGGGGAAAAAGGAAAGCTTCCTGTAGAATGTCTAGTTTGAGCCAAATCTTGAGAGAAGCCAGGAGGTTGAGCTGAGGAAGGAGAATATTCAAGGCATGAGATATAGTGCGTCATGGAATTAATTGGAAGATTGAAGACCAGAAACAGTCAGTGTCACTGGATCATAAAGATCATAGAGCCAGGGAGTAGAGAGTAAGAAAAGTAGGAAAAATTGAAGGGACCAAGGAAGTTTGGAAAAAAAGGATGCAGATCTTAAAATAAAATTTAATTTAAAAACATGAAAAAGAATGGAAAGGTAGAAAGGGAACAGTTTTTGAAGGGCTTTAACAGCCAAATAGAAGACTTTATATTTGATCCTAGAGGTAATAGGGAGCCACTGAAGTTTACAGAACAAGACAATGACATGATCGGTTCTGCTTTAAAAAGATCATTTTGGGAGCTGACTAGAGGACCCATACACATACAAAGCTGAGACAGGCTAACCTTAGAGAGGATTGTATTGTAGCCAACACAATAACAAAATGAAATTGCCATTTAATTTAATGTTTGCAATAACTCTTGGCCAAAAAAAAAGTATTTTGAATGAGATAAAGCAAACACTTTAAGGAGTACTTTTCAGTGTTTGACATTAGCTAAAGTGCATGACTGATGTTTGAAGTACCAGATTCAGAAAATATTAATGCAAAAGACCTTTACTTATTTTTTCTCATGTCTCTGGGCAAAAGAATTGTGGTAATTGCTTTAGTAATATGTAAGAAGAACTACATTTTAAATATTATTAAAAAGATAGCAGAAACAAATCCCTTTAAACAAACCCTTTAAAGAAACAATTCTATATTAAATTAGTTATAAAGAATGTCCTCAAACTGATTTCAGTCACCTGAATAGCCGAACGCTTTTTTTGTGTTTAATCTTTGTTTATAGGAGAAAAGAAATACTCGCATGAATTGGTCTCTGAAACATTTTTCACCATCATATCAGAACTGATTGTTTAAGCCAAATGCTTTTTTTGATGTGTTCAGCTAAAGTTACCTTGTCATTGCTTCTTGATAGCATTTTCAGATGCGTTCCCATTACATTTGGTTTTCTATTTCCTTACTTTTTTAGAACAATTTTGTTATGAAATGGCTAGCAGGATGCAATACTATTATCAACAAGGTAGCAAGGTGTTAGTCTGTAAATACTTAATAAAAAATTCAATTTCTCACAATATTTGCAGATATAGATGAGTGTCGAGAAGCAACTCCAGGTGCCTGTGGGGATCATGCTAAATGTGAAAATGTACATGGAGGGTATCATTGTGCCTGCAAAGAAGGTTATCAGCCATCCACAGGAAAATTGCAATTTAAGCCAAATGATGGCACTTACTGCCAAGGTAAATGATATTATAAAGGTGTCTGTGTTATGATAGAGTGACCTCTTCTAAGGAAACCACCACTGTTCCTTGGGGCCCCAGTAAGGTTCATCAGCAAGAGAAGCGAAACATTGTCATTACAACTATATGAGGGTATAATTGACATGCACAGTACCTTAAGTCAAGTTGCTGAATGAAAATAAGATTATTCTAAACACACATACACACGCACAAAAAATCAGACATGTTGAGAAATGTGCTTTTGTTTTGTTTTGTTTTTAATAGTTTGAGGAAAAGATCCATATATCATTGGAAATTATTCAAATATATCCAGTAAGCATACATGCTACTTAATAACTTGGAATTGAATTATTCAATAAAGCATTTACAGTATATAAAACAAAGTTACCAGATGGTGAATTTTATTTTTCTACAGAAAATGTGAAGGCAAACTGTCATTTAGATGATGTCTGCATTGCTGCAAATATTAACAAAACGTTAATTGAAGTAAGTAGAATGGTTTATGCATAAGCTTTTAAGATCATGGTTTATTTGAATTTGACACTTTTGTTTCTGTAAATATGCTTTCAGAATGATTTTTTTAGGAATGGGAGCCTTCAGTTAGACTTCTAGAACATTGGAAGTAGCTTGCTTATTTAAATCTAAGGCTTAATTAGCTTGTTAATTTCCTATAATTTGTTTGGGTAGTATCAGAAATTTGATGAACTGGAAAATAACCAAACTCTTTCTGTTGCTTAGTGATAATAGTGAAGATAGAGTATTTTCCACATTTAATTGTACTTTGTGATTAATTACTTGGCATGATGGTAAATGTACTCAATAAAAAAAGTGGGGACAGCTGACAAGATAGCAAAAGCCAGTCTTACTTTGTCCCATTCAAAGGAGCACTTAAGTTCATGGGAAAATTGCTCTAGAATTGGAAGAAAACTTCAAGACCATCTAATCCAAATCCTTCATTTTACAAATAAGAAAAATGAGGCCCAGAGTGGTTAAGGGACTTGCCCAAGGTTACGTAGCTAGTGTCAGAAGCAGTACTTGAACCCAAGCCTTTGTAAATCCAAGTCAAAAACATTACGCAACCATAATCTAACCATCAAAGAAGCAAATTTCAAGCAAAAGGTGGCATAAATGAATATATTGGTAAGACAACCAGTTTCTAAAGTGAATGAGTTAGTGAATCGCAGCCATGAGCATTTGGATAGCATCAAAAATAAAGTTATCTTATCATCAAACCTAAAAGGGCTTCCTGGGTCAGATTCAAAAGTCTAATTCAATGATTAACTTATTTAATATTTAGCTGAGTGCTTATTTTTAGAAAAATTGTTTCCAATTGTTGTTGGATGTTTCCAACATCTATTAATTAAAGTACATTTGAATATATATGTGTGTGTATGTATGTATACTAAGCATACAACAAGAAAAAACTATAAGATAAATTATTTGCTTTTGTGCAGTACCAGACAGACCTCATGGTAACATGAATCAGCTTTGGTACCATGGATAACCACCTTTGGAGTCAGGAAAACAAGGATCAAAGTTTTGCCTCTGACAAGCACTAACTATGATCATGGACAAGAGTTTCAGATAACTCTAAGATTCTTAAGTCATTGAGTGGGTACTGATAAGCACCAGTGGCAAAAGTTTAATCAAGAGAAGCTTCTGACATCTCTGATCATGAGTCTAGAGGAGGATCATAGACTTAGAGCTATGGGAAAGGACTTAAGAGGTCACCTTCAATTCTCTCTTTTTAGAGGTTAGGAAAGTGAGACCCAAAGAGATTACATGATGTAACCAAGACCATAGTTAGTAGGCAGAATTCAGGTGCTCTGGCTAGTGAGCCTTTCCACTGTAGCACACATTGCTATAGAACTGTCCACCAGTATATCTATCCTGAAAAGATTGCTGTTATTTCCCAAAATAATTGCTTCTGTTGATGTTATTTGGTCAGATTATATAAATAATCCCTGGGTCCAAATCAAAGTTTATATTTAGCATCATTATCTTATTTACAGGAAAAAAAACTATAATAGAGTAGATAGAGAGCTGTTACTGAATCCAGGAAGATCTGTGTTCAGATCCTGTTTATACAGTGACTTGTTCTAGCCAACTTTCTACGACTAAGTTGTGAAGAAGGTACCAACCTGCATTGTAAAGGAAATTCCTCACCAGGAGTTCCTGCACCAAGAAAATCACAGATCTTATATGCACATACATACACACATATATACATATATACTTATCTGTATATGTGCACGTTTATACATGTGTATGTACATACAAGTATGCATATGTACAAACCCAAGTCAACAGAACATTCTCAGAGTAAAAGAGTCTTATATTTTAATCTTGAAAAATAATTAGTATTCAGTGCTATATAGTGATTTCCTTCCTTCTGGCACCACCACCCCTCTTTTCTTCCCAGATTAAGCACATTAAGGAGCCCTTGAATCTGCTGCAAGAAATCTACCAAAAATCTGGGCAAGCTCTTTTCCCCATTGATGTCCTTACTAATGTCGAAGCACTGTCTGCATCTTCCCCATCCTTGAGTTACATGAGTAGCAATGTCTCTGAGAAGGAAACATTTACAAATACAACTATTAATGTAAGTAGCCTGAGGCTTGTGTTTTTATTTTTCTCTACTCCTGTAAATAGTGAGAGACTCCAACACTAAAAAAACATGTTTCTCCTGCCAATAGGTTTTTGTTAACACCGTAAACAATTTGGTTCAAAAGGATAAAATTACAATTTGGAACAAGCTGTCTCCAGATAATAGAAGAACAAGTCTTACTAAACTGATGCACACAGCGGAGAAGACCATGCTAAGCATGTCCCAGAACTTCAAAAAGACAACCCAGTTAGAGATTAATTCAAGTGACATGGGTAAGGAAAGAAATCACTCCATATGCAACACTCTGGTCTTGAAATATGGTTTCATTTTATTCTCACATAAAAAAAAAATTGACAGCAGAATTTTAGGTTTACACTCCTGGTGCATAATACTCATATTTTCCAAAAAAAATTATAGCAGCATTTTAATGTTATAATTTCCTTTTTAATAAGATTTTTTTTTATTTTGAATTCCAAATTGTTTCCCTTTCTCTAGGACTTCCCATATCCATTGAAAAGGAAATCGACATGATGCCCATTAAACATGTAAAGTCACACAAAATGTTTCTATATTAGCCATCAAAAATTATTTTGGCATTTTCTAATGTCAAAAATATATTAATCAATGTGTGTAAAACTATTTCTTCCCTCCTAGTAACTCTCTCAACCCCTGCTACTCTCTGATTTTGACACTATAGTGTGACATCTGGTGCTACCCACACCAGGAAAATTGTACTTTCTCCCCTTGTTCATTTTCTAGAGATTTTCTAATTAATCTAATTAATTAAGAAATGCTTTATCCAAAGCATTCCTCTTATGCACACATATACTTCTTCTTTGGGAATGCAAACTTCAAAATTAGCAAGACGTTTAAACAATAATAAACAATGATCCTCCCTTTTCCGGATTCTCATACGCTGTGAGACTGTGAAATATGCAATTAGTCCTAGAATGCCTTTAGGGAGCATTCCAGGGAATTGGTCAAATTTCTGAGAGAGTCCCTGAGTTCTGTATTATATATAACCTGATACATGTCAACATTGAGGCAATTTCACATATTGTAAATAGCAATCAATTGAATTTCAGAAGATTTGGGTTCATATTTGGTTTCATCATTTACTAACCATTTGAGTTTGATATATCATTTAACTTCTATGTCCCTCAGTTTCCTAATATTTAAAATAGAGAAAACACTATTCAAGCTCCTTAATCCATTGAATTATTGTGAGGAGAATAATGCCATTCACTTTTGAAATATAAATACCAAATATTATTAATGTTGCTACTGTTGTTGTTCTAGTTACATTGATGTTATATCAGACTTTTTTCACTATCAAAGGATTCTAAAGCCATGACACTTGAACTCTAATTAATCACACTCTAGCACATGCTCACAGAATAGGTAAAACTGACATTCAAAGGAATGAAGGTGGTAAAAGTAACTGGGTTAAACCAGGTATAAATGGATGAGATCTGCGTTGAAGGTGGCATAATGTGAGAGTGTTCAGGAATTGATCCACAAAGTATTTGAAGGATAAAAAGATATCAAAGGCATGGAAAATATCTTGGACCATATCTATATTCAATAAAGGCAGCCATGTAAACCATCAACTTTTATGCCTAATTACACACACACACACACACACACACACACACACACACACACGCACGCACACACACACACATCTCAAAATGATTTAAGATTCTTTGGAAGATAGAACAATAGATATAACTTGTTTTGTGACCATTTGATGATTAATAATGCTGAGGAAATATATACTCCCCAAAAGTATTATTCACCACTGTGATGGAGAAAATATAGGATCAGATTCAAGGTGATGAATGATTCCTTTGGGATGGCAAGTTCCTCCACATGATGCTGTTTTCAGATAATATCACTCTGGCTACATCATATTCCAGAAGATGAAAATCTCCTAGGTGAGATCTCACCATTCATAGTGTTTGACCTGATGATATTACTACGCACCAGACAAAAATTAAGTGAATTAATTACGCTTATTGTTCAGATTATGGCATTCAATTAAATTATGTTCCTATATGTATGCATGTGGATATATGGATATATCTGTATGTGTACACTTATAGAGCTCAACCATCAGGATATGTAGATCTATTTGTGTGTATATTGTGTACAAGTATGTGTATATGTCAGGCTTTACATGTGTATGTATTATGTATGATGAAGCACCAGAGTTATCTTTATGTATGTATCTAAGCTAAATATATAGAGAGATACATTTCTGTAGTTATAGCTCTGTATAGCTATAGATATGTATAAACTTCTATATACACATATGCATTTATATTGTGTAAGTATATATAGATATTCGAAAAGGCAACGTGTGTATTATTGTAAAACCTAAATTTCCATATAATAATTCCAGTGTGATTGACTATGTGAAATACACTTCACCTAAAATGAGAATCTAGTTACTTAGTATATTGTATTACTGTGCCATCTATGGATGCGTTAGCATCCTAGTATTAATGACAGTGAATCATAGAGTTAGAGTGCCTTCTTTTTTAGATCTCCACTTTTTACAGATGAGGGTCACAGAAATGCCTGGTCCAATAGTATTTAGAAAATAATCTCAGAGCTGTGATTCAAACCCATCTGTCTGACTTACTTTGAAAGTCAGAAATATTAAATTTCTTTGTAAGGATTTTAGTTGTGATTTACAGTCAATTCAAAATTCATGTACCCTTATCTCATTTGATACAGGGTAAATTAAAAGTGGAATTTCAGGGGGGAAAAGTAAACATACAGGGTGTCCCAAAAATCTTTCTGCAATTTTGGAACTTTAATAGCATCAAATTATTTTTTAGTTATAGTGCTTATAATTGATAGCTAATAAGCTACTTTGGGATAGTTGTGTGGTTCAGTGGATAAAGGGCCAGGCTTGGGGTCAGGAAGACTCATCTTCCTGAGTTCAAATGTGGCCTCAAACACTTGCTAGCTACCCTAAGCAAGTTACTTAACCCTGTTTGCCTCAGTTCCCTCATCTATAAAATGAACTGGAGAAGGAAATGGCAAACTACTTCAGTATCTTTGCCAAGAAAACCCCAAGTCGAGGCATGAAGAGTTGGACACATGGAATGACATAAAAATAACAACCATAAGCTATTAAAGCTTTAAAACTGCATTGAGATTTTTTGGCACATCCTGTATATAGACCTGACTATTAATGCTCAAATATATGCTAATTGTCTTCATTGAAATTGATGTAGATCATGTGAAGAGACTTAATAATGTATTGTCATTTTATAACTATAAAAGTTTTATTCATTACACTATTTTAAATAAATGTAAGATTTATATTGCTTCTTTTCAGGACTCAAATTATTTGCTTTTGATTCTCATCATATGAAACATATTCATCCTCATGTGAACATGGAAGGGAATTATATAAAGATCTGCCCAAAGAGAAAAGATGAATATGATTCTAACGGTAGGAGAGCTGCCTCCTTTTATTTATGCTTTATTTTTTATGAGAACCATGGCATGCACTTAGTGTTTAATAAATATTTGTTCAACTGAAAGGAAGCTCATCAGATTATGTCACAGAAATAGTGGCCTTGGAGTCAAGAGGGCTTCATACATACTAGCTGTGTGACCCTGAGCATGTCACTTAACTAACTTCTAAGACTTTAAGTTGCAGAGGACAAACTGATATAAATTAATTTTGGGAATGTTTCCTAAATCATAAGTATGGACCAAATTGTGGGAACGTTTGTGTTTGCATATATGTATAGTGTCCAGAAAATTGACCTGAATAAGTATTAAATCTTGTGTATGTGTCTGTGTATGTTCATTCTTAGCACATTATGCTTGGGTTTTTTTTTTTCTGATTCAGTAAATCTATATCAAGAAATAGGGCAACTAACTGGTACAGTGGACAGAGATCCAAACCTGGAGTCAGGAAGACTCATCATCTTGAATTCAACTCAGGCCTCAGATACTTACTAACTGTATGATCCTGTGCAAGTCACTTAACCTTATTTGTCTCAGTTTACTCATCAGGCAAATGAACTGGAGAAGGAAATGGCAGTGTCTTTGCCAAGAAAACCCCAAATGGGATTATGAAGAATCAGATGCAACTGAACAACATAACTAGTACCTACTCTTAGCAGAGTACAGAACTGAGTTTGATAGATATATGTATATCACATTTTATATATTATACACACATCATATGATGTGTGTGTTTGTTTGTTGAACTGAATTTGTTGATTAAGAAGAACATCAACTGTAACATGCTCCCAAAATAATTATTCACTAGATTATCATATATATACAGTTCAATGTTTTGTGCACAGTAAGTACTTAAATGTCTATTTGCTTTGTTGGATTCAGCTCAACAAACATTTATTGCATTCTACTCTATATGTAGTAATGTACAATGAGAAAGATTTAAAAATAGAAAATATTCCTTCCTTTAGGCAACGTATAAGCTAATCAGGAAGAAGAGGTATGTATAAGAATAACTGTAATTCAAAGCAGCATATGTTTGTCCTCTAAAAGAGGTCCAGCTCATTATGAGTGAGCAGAGAAATAATAGCCCATTTCCCTCTCTCTCTCTCTCTCTCTCTCTCTCTCTCTCTCTCTCTCTCTCTCTCTCTCTCTCTCTCATTCTTAGCAAGCTCATATCCATACGCTGTTGCTATAAGGCAGACTAATTTGTTGAAAAATTGTCAGTAGGTCCCTGACCATAGGGTCTCTCCCATTATAAACCCCCAGGCAGTCACTTCCTTTTTAGGGTAGATTTGGCAGAAATATCTGTCACCCAGCAAGTTCTATGCCCCTGCTCCCTTCTCCCTGTTCAACTCTTGTAAATTTCCCCAAAACTCACCCGCTAGGTTCTTACTGGTATTCCGGTAGAAGAAATAGTTCAAGTAAGTGATTAATTTCACTAGAGATATTCACTGAGAATATCAAGAAACTTTGAAGCTGAATTATTGAAAGAGTTATTAAGTTAGATCTTTAAGACACCAGAGGTTATGTGGTTTCTTTTATGTAAATTTGGGTTTATTCTATTAGCTTGATTTTTTTATTTCATTGTAGACATATTCATTCTAAATCGGCAATAGTAAGCAAGAAGCAGTGCCTTCCCCCTTGTCCACCTTCCCCCTCTGCAGTATCCATTTCTATTCTATAGAATGAACTCAGTTTACTAAGATACCCAAAATTATATGACAAAAAATGGCTAAATTTTCTATGGAGGTGTCTCAATATTTTTACTTCAGTGATTCTTTGTGTGTTTTAGAGTAAAAGTTTGCAGCAGGAGTGTTCAATAGTCTGCAGAGGCATGGACCAGGTTTTGGGGTTTGGAGGGGTTTTTTTGCATTTAAGATTTCATTTCATGTTTCAGGGGAAAAACTCAGATAACTGCAATCGTACCACCTCACTGGTCACATCCCCAATTTACTTACTATTTAGCTGCATTATTGACAACAAAGATGAGGGGAGGGGAAAGAAAAATCTATAAAATGAGAATCTGACCAAAATGCTTAATACTATAGGTTAGGAAGGAAAAGAGGAAGCATCTAAAGAAACCAATGTGTTGCATAAAAAGCTCTCTGATGAACTCAGATTTTAAAAGAATGCATACAAAGGATTACAGAATCAGTTTTAAAGATCTAAGGGATGTTTAAGGTTGTCAAGTTCACCAACCCACTTTTTTACAAATGAAGAAATTGAAGCACACAGAAGTTAAGTGACTTGCCCATGGTAACCCAGCTTGGTAGGATCCAAACCCAGATCTTCCTGAGTCCAAATCCAGCACCCTATCTATCGTACCATGCTGAAAGAGAGGATGTGTATATATTATCAATAATTCATTCAAAGCTGTGACATAAACCTGAAGTGCATGGTGTAATATGTGAGTTATATGTAACTGATTGATTGAACCTGTCTAGCCATGGTCATATGGTTTTGATCATTCTTCAGTATTTTTCATTGAGTTACTTGAGAGAAGGCATGTTCACAAAATCTGCAAATGACATAAAATGGAGAGGTGTCACTTTCAATTAATGACCAGATTTTAAAATTATCTCAATAGATAATAATGACGGGCTAAAATCAATTAAAGCAATTTAACAAGAATGAATCAGTCGACCAACACACATTTTATTAAGCACCTGTTATGTGCCAGGAAATTCTAGGGACTAGAAATATAAAAACAAAAATCAAGACAGTAGCCTCAAAATCATCTTGCAATATAGGATGTAGAGGATCTAACTTTAAAGCAATTCAAAGGAAAAGTTTTGGGGATTTTAATTAACCACAAACTCAACATAAGCATGTTGTGGTTACTAAGGAAGTCTAGTCAGTCTTTAATTTCCTTAATGCAGATACACTGTACTTATTACAAGTTCTTCAGTGAGAAAGGCAGAGACCTGAAAGCAACGAGACCTAGATTCCGGTCCCCATTTTCCCACTTGTTTGAGCTTGAATAAATGACAACTTCTTTGGCCTTTCCTTTATGCTTAAAATGGACATTAAGTGAACATGGAATAGAGTACTAGGGTAGAAGTTTCTTCTGAATTCAAATCTGGCCTCAGATACTTATTACCTGTATGATCCTAGACAAGTCATTTCACCCTGTTGGTTTATTCATCCATAAAGGATGAATCCTAGAGAAGGAAATGATAAACCATTCCAGTATCTTTACCAAGAAAATTCCAGATGAAGTCACGGAGAGCCTAGACACAGTGAAAAAAATGACTGAACAAAAAAATTTTTTAAAAATAAAACAATTTCAAGGACCATTTCTATGTCTAATGGTCTACAATACCAGTAAAGACTTTCATTCCAAAATGTACTAGTAGGATTGTTTGGTAGCATTAGATCCTGTTCTTGAGACATATTTTTTTAGAGGAACTATAACAAACTAGTCAGTATCTAGACATAATTTAGCAAGATAGTGAAACTTCTAAGAATGATGTTAAGTGAATAGTCATTGGAGGAATTAGAGATGCTTAGTCTGGAAAAGACAAGATTAATGCTAAGATGCTTAAGGGACTGGCATTTGGATAAATGGATTAGACTAATTTTATGCTGTTCCAGAGTTTAGGACTAGAGTTAGTAAATGGCATTACAGGGATGCAGATGGAATATGCTACTTTACAAAGTAGTAAATTCCCCATCACTCGGAATACTGCCTGTTTAGAATCCAAGATTAGAATCATAGAATTTAGAGCTGGAAGTCTGTCTTCTAGCTGACATAGTTCAGCTTCTAATCTAATGCAGGAATGTCTTGTGTACCCACTTTGAGAAATGGTCATCTACCCTGTTTGACAATTTCCAGTGACAGGGAGCTCACTGCATTCCAAAGCATTCCAAATTGTTAGCTTCGTCTTCTTCACTCTGAACAAAAACCCGTCTCAGTAATTTTCACCCACTGATCATCACTCTACCTTTCATAGTTATACATAATATATCTAATTCCTCTTCCATATTAATAGACTTTCAGATATTTGAACACACCATGACTTCCCTAAATCATGTCAAGAATATAGAATATAGTCCTTTAATGACTAGGAAACCAAACTAAGTAACCTCTGGAATCCCTCTGACTCAGATTATAAAAATCTTTGACAATTTCTATGCAGAATCCCCTCCTTTGTCAAATATGCCAATGCATCTAGTAGCTTAGGTATGTAGTTTTCTTGTTTGCAAATTTCAAATTTTTCTTTACTCTTCTTTATTCCAGATCTGGATATGGAATTATATAAAAATGTTTCCCACATATTCTGCATATAATTATAAAAAAGAATATCAACTCCTAATCTTAGATGTTTATAGATTGTACTCCTAAATGATTTCAACTTTCCCTTCATTAGTATGCATGGCGGGTAAATGCCTGCTGTATTCAATTTAGTTTAATTCACTAAACCTTGAGTAAATACTTGCTTTATTAAAGACACTATGTTAGGCAATGGAGAGAGAGTCAGACAAAAATGGAAGTCAATCCCTGTCCTTGAGGTACTTATATTTTACTGGAAGGCTACAAGATATACTCAGATAAATCAATATGACATTCCTTGTAGTTTGAAACTTTTCCATTTCCCCAAAATATTCCACATGAATTTGCATGTTTAAATGAAAATTAGAGCATGTATTAGGCTTCTGTCTAAATCTCATACGTTGTTTTCTATGGAAAAGTTCACCAAATATGCAATTTGTTTAACAGGCACCGTTACAGTTGTATTTTTGCATTATAAGAGTATTGGAGCTTTGCTTTCATCATCCCAGAGTGACTCCCAGGAAACAGAGAGCAATGAAAGTCCTGAACAGGAGGAAATCGTGATCTCCTCAATTGTGTCTGTCTCAATAAGCGCAAAGCCATCTACACTCTACCAGCTTGAGAAAATCACATTTACATTAAGTCATGTAAAGGTAAGTTGTTTGCATCATGTTGGGACATGTTGGTCAAGATATCAAGCTAATCTATGTATTTATAGTTATCCATCTATATATCTACTTGTTACAAATATATGTGTGTTCTTATATATATTTTATATGCACATGTAGAAAGGGAGAGAAGGAAGGGAGAGGGAGGGAGAAAGGAAAGAGAGAGGAAGGGGAGAAGAAAACAGAGAGAGGGAGGAAGAAGGAAATGGAAAGAGAGAGGGAAGTTGGGGGTGGGGGGGATGGAGGGAGAGACCCAGAGAGAGAGAAATTTCTAAAACTGAATAGACTTCAGTTTTGTGTTAAGGATCTTGTTTCCTTAGAAAGTCACTTTTTCCTCAAGAAAATGTGTTATGTATTACAAGAGAATGTGAAGTTGTAGGGTCTGGTTGAAATACATCACTTTCATAGGAAGGGAATTCATGTGCCTTGTTTCCAGTTGGTATGTCGCACAGGACTTTGAAAGTGTTTGGGCCTGGTTATAAATAAATTCACCAAAGAGATTAAGTAGCAGTGGTCCAAAAAATGTTTCATTGGAAAGTTAGCACAAGTCTTTTTATTACTTTCCTTTGAACTTTTTTAACCTTCTCCCAAATAAAAAACACACTATCTTTTTAAATTATTCTTTTACATCTTGAGATTGTATCCTCCAGTGCCCTCAAAATTACCACCTCCAGCACACACCTTGTTTGAGTGCTGTGCTCTCTGTTCAGTTGCTCTCACTGTCCTTTTCCCAGGGATTCTGGAATGAGTTTCCTCCCAAGTCAGTGGGTGTCACTCACTTGAGGTCTTCCAGAGAATTTTGGATGGGCATGGCAATTATGTTATAGAGGGAGTGGTTGTTTGGGGATACATTGGACTGGGTGGTACCTAAAGGCCCTTCTAACCCTAAGACTCTACAGTGATATTACAGTCCAGATATGATGGTTCTATTATCATTAATGAAGAAAATCATTGCTTGCCAGACCAAAAGACATAGGCAGTCTCCCCAGTTATACTTCATTCACTTCTCGCTTCCATCTTCTCAAGTCAATATTTACTAAATGCCTATTGTGTGCCAGGCACTGGAGATGCAAAGAAAAAAAATTTTTTTAAATGCCTTGCCCCTATGGTTATATCTTTCCGTCACCACCCTTGCATTTCTGAAACAGGATCAAATCAGGTCTACTATTGTTCCTAGAAAGGATATATCAAGTGACCCCTCTGTGGCCCTAGTCATCAACCTGTAACTTCCTAGATCAAAGTAGCTGTGCATGTGTTGTCTCTCCCTATGACTGTACAGTGACATGTTCTTGAGAACAGAAATTGTCTTTACATCTATATTTGTATCACTGGCCCTTAGCACAGTGTTTGGCACACAGCACTTAATGACTTCTATTCACTTTTCCATTCATGCATTCACACATTCATTTTTCATCTCATTGCTGTTCTACTCATTTGTCATGGCAGACACTAGAGGAGGGGATGAGCCAGGTCTGGCACTAAATAGTGGGAGGATCATTTAATTAGATTTGGGCAAATATGCAGAGACAAAGAACACAATAGCAAGGTCAATGGATGACAAATGGACAGACCCTGTGCTCTCTTGGTTCCCACAACATGTCAATGGTTCTAGAGCAACAGATCCAGAGCATTGGGTGGATTCATGGTGGAAACACAGACAAGGAGTAGGTACATTTGAATCTGCACTATGGGAGGGGATACCGACATTGTTTGTATCACAGATCCATCAAAGTAATAAAGACTCTTTTTAATATGAAAAACACACAACATGGAGGAAATAGCCAAAGGATCACAAGAACAGCAAGACCCAGTAGATCATTAGTTGATGCTTTTGAGATTCAACATGTACCCTATGCTTGAAGACAGCGGTGGTACAGTAGGGAAAGCATTGAACAAAGATGAAAAATCTATTTTTTTGATCGTAGCTTTTCCACTTATTATGTGACCTTTGTCAGGACACTAAACTTCTTTGCCCCTGGTTTCTTAATCTGTAAAATGAAGGGGCTGATTGGATGGTTTCTAAGATACCCCCTGGCTCCAATAAATGATGAGCCAGTGTTGTGCAGTTTCTTCTATAAAATGAATATCATCATACCTGTACTCTCTACATCAAAGAGTTGTTTTAGGGATAAAATGAGATCATTTAGATAGAGGGTTATATAAATGGCAGTTATTATTTTTATTTTCCACTTCTCGCATATGGAGTAGTTGAAAATGTCTTGATTTTTCCAGGAGTAGAATACTATTATAAAGGAACATCTTAGTATATGATTAAAATGTCTCAGGAAAGCCATATGGAGAAACGAAGTTGACCAATCGTTCCCATACTTCATGGGGAAAAAAAGATACATTTGCTATAACAAAAGGTCCAGGCATGCCTACACACAAACAAAAATATGTCACTGTACGTCAACAAACACATCATACAGTGGAGAGAAACAAACTTGTGGAAAGTAAGTAAATAGGAATCAGCAACATTAAACATATTGTAGAACATCATGTTGAAGGGGAAAAAAAAGGTGTCAACAACTTTAGAAATTAAAACAGATTTTTCAGAAACAGAAAATCAACCCTACTTTCTTCCAGCAATAACAGAAGAATCCAATCTCAGTCAGGAGAAAATTTCAAGGTCAGCTGAGAGCTAACTTACACCTGAACAAGAGGTTTCTCTTCTACCATCAAGCAGTCAGCAAACATTTATTAAGCACATACTGCATGCTGAGCACTGTGGCAAAGGTTACACATATAGGTAGACAAATAGTCACTTGGTCTCTGCCTGAAGAGTTCTACTGACCTGAAACTCCCTATTTCCCATTCATTTTTTTAATAACTCTAATTGTTAGGATGTTTTCCCCCTTAAATTAAGCTGCTTTTCTTTTACTTCTACCTTTTTGGCTCCTGGTTCTGCCCTCTGAAAATTTCAAATCCCTCTTCTCTCCTAAAGGTATTTGAAGTCCTTATTTCTCACACACACACACACACACACACACACACACACACATACACACACATACACACACACGCACACTCCTTTCTTCCCTAAGCCAAACATTCTATATATTTGATTCTATACGTCCATTCTGTATGTCTATATGTCCATTCGATATGTCCGGCTCTCATAGAGTGTTGTTTCAAGTCCTTTCATCACTCAGATTGCCTTCCTCTAGGATCTTTTAATCTTCTCCTTGTGGTCAATGGTTTACATTAGCTATATTTCTCTTGTAAATGGGGACAATAGAGTCAAAAATTTTATTTTTATTCTTCCCACTTTGAACAGAAAACTGTTCACTTGAATGGCTTGAGATGCAGTTGTCATAATTGCATTCAGTGTCTTTTTCGCCTTTATCCTTTTTTCCAATGTAGTGCTAATTTTGTCCATTGCTTTTATTAGTAGATGACTTCCCTGAAAGAGCTAATTCATGAGTGATTCCCACATCAGCAATGAGTAATTTCATGTCTGTTAATATATAATCAATTTCATTCCTTCTAATATATATCCATGTTGGTTAATTCCAACCTGTTCCAATTCTTCTGTAACAAAATATTCATGATGTGCAGATATGAGGCTTCAGAGTCATATGAAAGTCTTTGGTCTCTTTCATTTCTAATTCTCAAATTATTTGTCCCAACATATTTTTTTCCCTGTTCTCCCCTGTGTGCACCTTCTCAGGGAAGAAATTGAATATCAAAGTATTTATTGACTTAGTTTGAATGATGTTTTAAGTCCACCAAATTTTGCCACATTTTCAATAACAGATGTTAGAGCACAAACTGCAAGCATCTTTCCTCTTTGTCCCTCATGGCCACTGTAAGGGAAAGTACTTGATTCTTCCATGAAGCAAGTTGTCTCCTTGCCCTGGAACACACAAAGAATGAAAATCTTTTCTTCACCACACTGAGAACTTTCAAGTCACCCTTGACCAAACATCCCATTCCAGTGCTTCATCTTAATGTTGAGAAGATACAAGTTTCTCAAAGACTCTGTCATTGGATCCCAAGGTCTGTCAGGGTCTGCCAGGCAGAAAGAGCTTAAAGTATTTTCTAGAAAGTGTTTTGTATAACCAATTTTGCTATTGGTACACAGAATTGCCCCCAGCAAGTTAACCAACAGATGATGGATTCCTTGTCCCTAGCAACCCTTAAACAAAAAGTCCATCCTGCATGGCCTCCTTTTGCTTCTGCAGTATTATGTAGTTGCAGAGCAAAAAAAGGAGGAAGAGGAGGAAGAGAAAGAGAAAAGAGTGAAGGGAAAAGAAGGGAAGAGAAAAGAAAAAGAAGAGGCTGCTGAGAATCATTTGGTTTTCTATCCTAGAGCATTAATTTAGATATTAGTGCTCAAAATGTGACATCTCTATCCAAATATCAGTAAGATGCTATGCTATGGGAGGAATTAAATCATCTTAATGTTGATAATCTTATAAGTGAAACAAGAGATCTCCATTCTTTTATTTGGCTAATATTTATTGGATGCACACCATCTTATCATCAAAGTAGCTAGATGGTACAGTGGATAGAGTGCCAGGACTAGAAACAAAAAGACTTCCTGGGCTCAAACCCAGCCTCAGACACTAGCAAGTCATTTAACCCTATTTGCTTCTGTTTCTTCACCTATAAAATGAGCTGGAGAAGGAAATGTCTCCACTATCTTTGCCAAGAAAATCCCAAATGGGGTCAGGAAGAGTTGGACATAACTGAAAAATGACTGAACAACCGCATCTTACCCCTGTTATTGATGCTTCAGAGTTTTTTTAAACATTCAGTTTAAAGGATTAATATATTTCAAGATATTTATTATCCCAGTTTCTTCTGTTGTAGCATAGCATTCATTCAACTTATTTATAAAATGCTAATAAGAATATAAAATGTTTCTGGGCACATGTACAAGATTTTATCTTCATCAAACACACACACACACACACACACACACACACACACACATACACACACCTCTTCTTAGTAGCATATTCTAAGAAGCAAATGTGAGATCTTGAAAAGTAGGAGCTATTTTTTGCACTTCTTAACATCAGCTCTTGGCACACAGTAAGTATTTAATAAATACTTGTTGACCGATTCTTTAAAAATATCCTTTTATGTGATCTTGTCATGTGATTTCATTGTACTGAAAATTCCTCCACTGGGACAGACTGTCAACTTGTCTACAATGTGTAGTCTTACAAAGTCCATGAGTTTAAATGACTTGTCCATGTCACATAGCTAGTAAATTTCAGAGGCAGTACTTGAACGAACACAGGTATTCTGGACCCCACTGTCACTCTATCCAGTATGCCATGTCGTCTCTAGGGTTTTAAACCTAGATGTCCTGTCAAATTCAATATTTCTAAAACACAGCTCCCACTCCCCACCTCACAATCCACTCCCTCCTCCTAAATTATTTGTTTCTATATAGGGCACCATGACCCTTTCAATCAACCGGATTAGAAATTTCAGTTTTCCGTAGCCCATCACTCTCCTTCACTCTATATATTCAGTTGTCCAGTCTTTTAGGTTTTTACCTTCATGTCTTGAATCCATAACTTTTCTCAGCTCATTCGGATGCCTACTAGTTCAGGTCTTCATTACCTCTACTGTGGATTATTATTGAAATAACCTCTTAATTAGTCTCCCAGTGTAATCTCTTTTTTCCCATTCACATGCGCACAGAGTACAAAGTGAGAGTACGAGGACAGAAAACATAATGAGAAAATGTTACATCCTAGGGTACCACTTTTGACTCAAGTGTTTCAAAATTCAAATCACAGTATCATTAACAACTTTGTGGGTCAGATGTCGGAAAGACCATTGGCAGTGGAATGAACATCAACATGTAGTCTTTGTACAAAGTTCAATATTTTCATTTGTTCTCCTAGCAAGGTAGTCATCTTGACTGGGTAGCCAAGTCACTTCAAAAAGAATGTTTTTGCCTTCTGAACTCTGAGTAGAAATCTCATTTGTAGGGCTGATTCTTTCACTTCTCTCATATTTGGAATTTTTTTAAGTTTATTTAAGATATTTCAGAGCCTATCCCCAACTTCCATGCAGCATGCTTCTCAGCCAAATCCCTTCCTAAAAGCAAATAGATGATATTTTTGAGAAATTTAATCCAAGAAGATTCTTTGATAAAAATGATCAGAAAGGGTAATAATTTAGAAAGTGATGAACATGAAAACATGAACGCAGAGTAGAAATAACAGATGGACTTGGAAAGAGCAAATGGATGATTTGAGACAAGGCCTTAAATTGATCTTAGTTTAAACATTTACAAATGGTAGCAATGATATTTACCCTTCTATTTCCTCATCCCCTCCTTCGTCTTTTTTTCTTTCTCTTCATCTGTCTCCTCTTTCTCCACCTTTGTTGGTAACATCCCACTACAAGTCTATTGACTCCTTAAGATCAAGGTCAATTTCTCATCTGAAGTTTTTAAATTCTATAGGACCGTATACAATTGGTGCCTAAAAATTATTTTCTTTATTGTGTTATCGTTTTATTGTCTTAGATGATACAATGTGACCAAGGGCATGTGATCTTAGAATATGTTTCCTTACTCAAGGTCAACTTCAATGATGTGAATGCTACAAAAATACATTTTAAGTTGATCTCCATATAATCTAAAAGCCACACTGGAGTGGGCATAAATGGGTCAAGAATTGTACCATTGGAAGAAAGACCCAAACCAATGAGATCACAGCTCTATTGATGTCGTAGAATGTTATAGTGTTGTATTTCTAATGTGCCAACAGTAAATGAGAAATTTCTTTTCTTTCTCCCTCAATAAAACAGTACACTTCTTTTTCAGCCTAGAGAGAAGGGTAGCAGTGAGTGTGCCTTTTGGAACTATTCAAGTGATACAATGAATGGCAGCTGGTCTACAGAAGGCTGTGAACTGATGCATTCCAACACTACTCATACCTCATGTAAATGCAATCATCTGACACATTTTGCTATTCTGATGTCTTCAGGTGCTCCTATTGTAAGTGCATTTGGGGGTTTTATCATTTAGTATCAAGATAAGACTTGTAGGTGGGTTTGTTGGATTTTTTTTCAGTGTTCCTAAAGAGAATATGTCTTTGATTTCATCTCACCTCCTTTCCTTTGGTAAATTTGCCATGTAAATTCTACAGAATAAAAATAACTTTACATTAAAGCCTACAAATTCCTAGATCCTTATGTGCAGGATGTATTTCATCAATGATGTAATAACTTGTTCCAGATTTCTTTGTTTTAAATGCCAGTCAGATTTTACTTAGCCTGCCTCAGGAAATTACTAAATTATTTTGGATGTCTATATCTTGATATCTAAAACGTAGTTATTTTTATGATTGACTTTCTATAATGCTTTCATTACTCTGGCAAAAAAAAATTACAATTAAGACAATGTGACTAATTATTTGCATGTGTTTGTGTGTATATTCACGTGTGTATACACACACATACAAATACACACACATGTGTATGTGTGTTTATTTGGTGATGGATAGAGGACTGGACCTAGAGTCAGGAAGACCTGAGTCCTACATCAGCTATTTACAAGTTGTTACGACCCAGGTCAAGTGACATTCTCTGCCTCAGTTTCTTCATGTGTAAAATGGGAATAATCATAGAGATTAATTATGTATAAAATATATGACAATATAAGATATATAAATATATTATAAATATTAATAATATTAACAACTCCTAGGGTTATTGTAAGAATAAAATAAGTTAATATTTGTAAAACACTTCACAAATCCTAAAGTACTATTTAAATGCCAACTATTATTGCCTATTATTTTTTCGATGCCTCTGAAACATTCATCTGTATACATATAAAGAGAATGTGGGTGCACATGTTTGTATACACTTATTTGTGTTATATGTATATACATACACAGATAGAAAGAAGGAACAGATAGAGAGGAGGACAAAGGGAGAGAGGGAAGAAGGTAGAGGCAGGCTGTGTGACTTAGGGGATAGAGAGCAGACTTTAAAGTCATAAATTCAGGGGTCAAGTCCTATATTTGACATTTGACATTGATTAGCTTTAAAAAAAGCTAAATGACTATAATTGATTAACTTGATCTTTCAAGACTTCAGGTAACACTCTCCTAAACACTTACAGATTTATTGATTTTTTTAAGAGACAGGGAATTTCTACACTGTGGGTTCTCTATCCCTATGAAACTGTTTCTTTGGTGGCCCCAAAATTCAAGTGTAGGTGCAGATGAGAATATGTATGCACTGAAATAATGCTCTCTGATTCATAGATAAATATTCATCAGGGTTGATTTTTTTTATATTTCACAATTTGTAGCACAAACTAAATTAGAGTAGAGGAATATCTCTGCCAAAGTTTAGAATCTACATTTGGGTATAACTTATAACTTATAACTAAATCTTTCCCAAACTGATGTGCAAGTAAATTATTATGAAAGTCATTTTCACCGGATTCCAAGTAGTCAGAGCAAGCATACTTTCAGTTTATATTTCTCTAATTACAAATAAATAAATAAGCAAACCAATTTTAAAGTCATTGAGCTATACTAGTTATGTTTAATAATCTGTATATTTAGTATCCCTGATAGCTTTATTCAACATGTTCTGAATGAATCACTGCTTGGTTTAAAAAAAAGGAAAAATCATTTTTCTAATATTTGTGAATTCAATTAAATTAGAATTATAAAAAAATAAATTATTAAAACGCTAACTAGCATTCAAATAACACTGGATTTACATAGTGCTTTACACAAGCTATTCCATTTGATACTCATAACAATCCTGTCAGATAAGTGATATTATTTTATAGATAAGAAAAATAAGGTTGAGGGAAGTTTAAGTGAATTTTAGAGTAACAAAGCAAAGTGTTGGACTGGATCTCAGCTGAGGTCTTCTTAATTCCAGGTTTGATGGTGTTCTATCCACTGTGCTGTCCAAATGATGGTAAAGATGTCTTAAAATCATCATGCTAATTAATTCCTGTCATAGGCAACAAAAAAAAAATGAAAACACTAATTTTCCTGCTGCTTTAGTACTCAAAAGTACTAAAATGTTTCTCATCTAAATGAATGTTCATTTTCTAGTTATTGACCACTTGGATTAATTTTTCACACCCGAAAAAGGAGGTTCACTGTAGGTTGAGGTTCCAATGACAAGCAATTGCGTTAGTCTCTTAAGAGTTTTCTTATTTTGGTCCTCAGGGTATTAAAGATTACAACATTCTTACAAGGATCACTCAACTTGGAATAATCATTTCGTTGGTTTGCCTCGCCATGTGCATTTTCACCTTCTGGTTTTTCAGTGAAATTCAAAGCACAAGGACCACCATTCACAAGAATCTTTGCTGCAGCCTCTTTCTGGCAGAGCTTGTTTTCCTTGTTGGAATTAACACAAATACTAATAAGGTAGGTCTCTGGTATTTTCTGGGTGTTTTCAACTTCCTACTAGCTATTGGCTAGTGACATTGACTTCATCTGTCATCCCCGTAAAGCAATTATACAATATGATTCCCCTTCCCCAACTAGTCATTTAACTGGCTCCACAACTCTTGCCAAAAGTCAGAATCAAATGGAGGGAGAAGACTAAAATCTGGTAATGTCAGTATTAACTCATTTCTTTTTCATTCTTTAGGAAAAATCCCATCATGGTTGCATATCTTTGGAAAGGAGTTTCAAATTTTGTCAGCACACAAAAACACCTCCTTAACTCATAGGATCATAGAGCTAAAACTGGAGATCACTCAAAAGTCAAGTAGTTCAACCTTATTTTACAGATAAGGACATTTACTCTATGTCATTTAATGTTAAAATTAATTTTAATGTTTGTAAAACACATTTCATAAAACAGTTCTGTGAGGATCATCATACAAGAAGATAATCCCCATTTTTCAGTTGAGGAAACTGAGGTTTTGATTCCTTAAGTTTCTTAACCAGAGTCACACAGCTAGTAGACAGAAAGACAGACAGACAGACAGATGCTGGATACATACATACATACATACAAAGATGATAGATACATGGATACATAGAAGTGACAGCATTAGAATCCAAGTCTTTGGGCTCCTTGTCTAGTGACCTTTCTATCAGGTCACTGCCTTTCTCAGAAGCAGTAAGAAGAAGATTGAATCAAGGCAGAGCTTTTTTAGCTGGAACTCAACAACTGAAATTGGCATTCTTAGGAAAAACATAATCCAGGTTGATAATTTCCTCAGTGCTTCCACATGTCAGATTACAAAACCCTTCCCTCCCTTATAGATCTAAAATCCTCCAGTAAGAATTGAATACCTTTATCTTCCTAGTTTCTCTTTTAACACTAGCATCATTTGTAATTCCAGCATTTAAAGACACCTCAGAGACCATCTATCTCCACCTCCCATTTCACAGAAATGGAAAAGAGTATCAAAGAGATTAAGTGATTTTCACAGCATCACATAGTTGATTAACAACAAAGCTAAGATTTGAATGCAGAACCTTGATTTTAGCTGACAGCTAACCCTAGGCTTTTTATTTGGACATAAAATTCTTAACAGTTAGTCCTTTAATACATCCTAGAGAGTTTCTCTTTTGATGGTACTCAGCCACATACACACATACACACACACACACACACACACACACACACACAACTTTTCTTTTTCATCAGAAACAAAACAATTAACTTTTCTTGGATAATATCATTAATGATCATTCTTTGATCATTTTCTTTGAAAAGTCTAATTTTTCAGTTGTTTCAGACTCTTTGTGACCCCATTTGGGGGTTTTCTTGACAAAGATACCGGAATTGTTTGTCATTTCCTTCTCGAGTTCACTTTACAGATGAGGAACTGAGGCAAACAGAGTGAAGTGATTTGCCCAGGGTCACACAGCTAGTAAGTCTCTGAGGCCAGATTTGAACTCAGGTAAGTTGAAGATGAGTCTTCCTGACTCCAGACCTGGTACTTTATCGACCTGGCTGCCCAAAAAATATCTAAGCCTGGATCTGAATTCGTTGCCATGTCAACAAGGTAGAGAGAGATTCAAAAGCAAAGGACAGTCTTAAAGGATTTTGATATTTAGGTGAAAGAAGAAGGAAGAGGAAAAGGAGATGTTTGACACCACATAGATAAATAGTTAATTGGAAACTAAAAAATGTAGTCAATCCTTCAATCAGAGATGATTTTAGGTCAGCAATTGGGAAATATCATTGAGGCTTTCATTGAAATCTCTCACAATATTCTTGCTGACAAGATGACAAATTGTGGGCTATATTTGGCAGGTTTAAAATATGAATAAAATTGACCCTAAAGAGAAGTTCTTAAGGGGTTAATGTCAACATCAAGGGAGTTTTCTAATGGAGGATTCCCATGAGTGCCTCCGAGGTCTTATGGTATTCAATATTTTTGTCAGTGATGTGGATAAAAGCATAGGTAAAAATTGTCTGATGATGCAAAGCTAGAAGAGAGAGATATTAACACAAAGGATCCAAAAAGATCTTGACAGATTAAAATGATGGGCCACATCTAATGAGAATCAATTTAAGAGGTATAAATGTAAATTTCTTCACTTGACTTTAAAATATCAGTTTCACAAATATAAGATGGAGGAGGTATGGCTATACAGTGATATGTGGGGTAAAGATCTGAGAGTTTTAGTATACTGCAGGCCCAACATGAAACAGTAGTATTTCATGGCAGCCAAAAAAAAGGTAGCATAATCTTGGAACACTTTAAGAAAGTCATGATCAGAATAAGAAAATTGACCCCTACTGATCTCTCTTCTGGTCAGACTCCATTTGTAGTATTGTGTTCCAGTCTGGACACTTTATCTGAAGAAGGACTTTACCAAAATAAAATGTCTCTTGGAGAATACAAATGATGAGAAAGGAATGTGACATTTGATGATAGACTATAGGAGCTAGAGATGGCTGAATTTGAGAGGACAAGATTGAGTGGATATATAATTGCCGTCTTCAAGCATATGAAGACCTGATTTGGGAGTGGAATTAGATCATTCGACTTAGCCCCAGAGAAGAGAATGGCAGGCAATGGGTTGAAGCTGCAGAGGTAAAATTCAGCTCAATGAAAGAAGGTGAAATAAACAAAAACCAAAAACAAAACTTCCTTCAAGCACTTTACAAAAAATGGGATATGCTGACTTGAGAGGTAGTGAGTTTCTTTCCCTGGTAATCTTCAAGCAAAGGCTAGATAACTGCTTGTGAAAGATGTTATAGAGTTATCATTAGGTTCAGAGCTTATACTCATTAACCTCTGATATCCTCGCTAAGCAAGAGAGTCTGTGACCATGGCCAACCCAATACATCTGACCTTTGCTACAATGTGAGTGACCTTGGGCAAATCATTCCAACTCCTTGGATCTCAGCTTCCTCATCTTTAAAATGAGGTTATTTAACTAGATGATTAAGGCATTGTGGCATAGTGCTTGAAACCCTGAATTTGCAATCAGGAATACCTTACCTACCTTGGACAAGCAATAGAGATATGACCCTGGGCAAGTAATTTCAATCATATAAACCTCAATGGCTCTTCTTTAAAGTAGAAAATATAAAGACATATTGCCAATACTGTTATTTGGAGACTCATACAAGAAAAGGCATTTAAGTATTTCACAAATCTTACAGAGCCAAATAAATATCAATTATACTGATGACATGTGACTCTAGTCAGGTTTCTTTACTTCTTAGTCATCCCAAGCCATTCTCCAAGACCATAAATTGTAGAGTAAGTGCTAACCTATATTGATAAAGAGAGTTTCCTTATCTGGGAGTTCTCTATACCAATTAAATTTCAGGTTCAGTTCCTATTCCTATGTGTATGTGTTGCCCAAGAAGACCATGCCATCAAAGAAATAATGACATGGCTTGCACTTGACTTTGTTTTGAGTGAGGGAGGGCTGTGCAGGTCACCAGCCTCACTTTTCCTCCAGAGTCATCTGAATCCAGTGACCAGATATTCATCAGGATGACTGGAGATGACCCAGAATAAGGCAACTGGGGTTAAATAACTTCTCAAGGTCACACAGCTAGTGAGTGTCAAGCATCTGAGGTGAGATTTGAACACAGGTCCTCCTGACCTGGTGCTCTATCCACTGCACCACCGAGCTGCCTTCCTATTCCTATAATAAAGATCAGAAGCACCAGCATCTCCTCTAAGGTCCTTCCAGGACTAAATCCTTTTATCTTTAAATATTTTTACGAGCTTAAGGTGCCTTCCTATTAAATTCTTTTTTCTACATAAATTTATTTTATTTTTAATTTATGGAAGAAAACAAGCATCTCTAACTGTTAAATTCACACAATCACGCTGCCAAGTGGCATAGTTAGGGAAAATTATGCTCTATAATACTAGTGAAAATTTGTTTACAACTTCCCTTTCTTTGGTTGATTTCTAGCTCTTCTGTTCAATCATTGCTGGATTGCTACATTATTTCTTTCTAGCTGCCTTTGCATGGATGTGCATCGAAGGCATCCACCTCTATCTCATCGTTGTTGGAGTCATCTACAACAAAGGATTCTTACACAAGAATTTTTATATGTTTGGCTACCTCAGTCCAGCTGTGGTGGTTGGATTTTCAGCAGCCCTAGGATATAGATACTATGGGACAACAAAAGTGTAAGTGATTGCTGTTTCATTGATGTGTTTGCTATAATCTTAGACATGCTTGGGGCAGGGGGCCTCAGGATGACTCCTAATTTCTCTTTGCTCACATTCAACATATTTACAACCAGAAGTTACACCTAGAAGGGTATTCTGGTACACCCATAAAATTCCTTCCCTTTCTCTTCATTGGAAGTAGCTGTTACGCTGACACGTGTTTCTAGGTAGGTTTGTAATTATAAATTACATGTTATTCACTTTCATTTTCCTCAAGATAGGTACTAGACCTGTGGTTTTCTACAGGAACTCCTAATAGAAGCTCCTTCTACTAATCAATCAATACATCAACAAACATTTTTAAGGACCTACTCTCTGCTAGGCACCAAGGATACAAAAAGAGGCAGAGATGGTCTATATCCTTAAGGAGATTACAGTCTAACAGAGGAGACAACATGCAAGCAAATATATACAAAACAAACCACACACAAGATAAATGTGAAAAAGATAGAAGGCACAGGAATTAAGAGATTGGGGAATACTTCCCGGAGAAGGTGGGATTTTAGTTGGGACTTAAAGGAAACCAGGGAAGCTATAGTTGGAGCAGAGTGGGGAGAGCATCTCAGAGGGGGATAGCCAAAGAAAATACTCGGAGCTGAAAGACAAAGTGTCTTGTACATAGAACATTTAGGATGTCAGTGTCACTGAATGGAAGGGTTCATGTTGGGGGAGTAAGGTGTAAAAAGATTGGAGGGAAAGGGGGACAGCTACGTTTGAATGACAGAGCGTTATTTTATTTGCTCCTGGAGGCAAGAGGAAGAGTTTATTGGATAACAGTTCAGTTTAGCACCTTCTTTAGAACTTATGGTCCAAGAGAGTTGCTTGAGACACTGAGAGGTAAAATCACTTGCTCGGGGTCACACAAGCAATATTTGTCAGAGACATGACTTTAATCCTTTTCTTTTCTACTCTATGCCAGTTCTCTTATCTCTTACACTATACTACCTGTGTAAAATAGTTTATCGGGACTTTGGGGAAGTACCAAGTATTTCTATTTTTCAATGTCATACAGTATAAAATATGAGAGGTATATGTGTATATATATATATATATATATATATATATATATATATATATATATATATATATATCTTGATCTATAGCTGTATCATCTATATCTATTTTTATTTTATTTTTACTTTTCAGATGTTGGCTCAGCACAGAAAATAACTTTATTTGGAGCTTTATAGGACCAGCATGTCTCATCATTCTTGTATGTGTATTTTATTTCTTTTTAAAAAAATTTGAGTAATCATAAGCTTCTCAATAACTACTGTCATTACCCTAAGGACAGCCGTATGTAAAAACAAAAGCAAGAATATTTCCGGTCATTACTTATTCTGCTTTTAAAGCTGCTAGTCAGAAAAAATGATATTTGACAAAGGTCATTTCATTTTATTCTTTTCCTTTCTGTCTTTTGGGGAGAATGGAATAGACAAAAGGGAATCATTTCCAGTTTATAAGGAAAAGCTTTTCCCTGCTGTGGTATCTCAACCTTATTCCGGAAGAAATGGCTACAGGGAGTATGCCAATTGACTGGTAATCTGGCATTTGGGATGTTACATTACTTAATCTTTTATTGATGATCGGTCATCTCTGAAGATTAGACTGTCATCTCTACAGTTTTATCATTCCTATGTACCCTGTCATCATAAAAGCTATTTGATACTAAATTGCAACGTCAAAAACAAGAACCCACTATTTCTCATGGGTAGACAACTCATCTATTGATAGGCCTATTTCAGCTGGAAAGAGGGCCTTTTAATTCGTATTGGAAGTGGTTTCCAACCTGAAAATTTGGCAGATATTATGTGTTCCATTCTAAATAAAGATATTTTTATGTGTCTCAAGAGCATTTCTAAGTGCTGGAAGTTTTCAGCATCCATTCTGACTATAATAGTCTGACAATGAATGTGGGAAGTCTGAAAATAATTAGGGAATGACATGATCATCAGGGAAGGCACAGTGGAAACATCTTTGGGCAACTTTGGTCTGTGTCTTTCGAAGTGATAACTATCTTATTATATTCTTTTTCTTATTCCCTGCACTCCTGTATCTTTCCATTTGGAGGGAGAGGAGGCAAATATGGGTAAAAAAAATAAGGTGATTAATGTAATGCTTTATAATTGGGAAAATATATTTTAAAATGCGGCAAATATCACTTCTCAAATGTGACTGTGTGAACAGAAGTTCTGCATGACATTTTGATGGGGACAGGGGAGGAGAGAATGCGGTAGGCAGGTTGTCTAGACTCGTGATTTCACCAATTTAGCGGAAACCTTTTGTGAAAATTTTCCTTACCACTGAAGACTAGGGAGTCTTCTGTAATCAGTAGCCTTAGAGATTACCTGGGAATTTAAGATATGAAATTATTTGGGTCATGGATTGGAATTTAAAGCCAGAACATACCTTAGAAGTCCTTCAGTCTCATTTAATGCATACTAATAGAAGACCAGAGGGTCAAGATCCACAGGTAGTAACACAGATGGGACTCAAACCCGGGTCTTATTCTAGATCCAGTCCTCCTTCTAGCAACAGACCCTGCCTCCCTTGCCTAGACTCACACAACTAATATGTGTCAGAGGCAGGGTCTTTTTATCTCTCTTAGCCAGCACACTACACTGCTTGTCATTGAATCCTTTCAGAATCCGAACAAACATGAAAAACCAAAAGCGACAATCATGATTAAATTTGGATTACAGCAGAACCTCTTAGCCTTTTTATGGGTCCCAATCCCTCTTAATTCTGATGCCTTCCCTCTGTTAATTATTTCCAATTTATTCTGTATGTATCTTCATTGGTCATAGTTGTCTCTTCCATTAGACCATGAATTCCTTGAGAATAGGGACCATCTCCCCAGTGCTTAGCACAATGCCTGGCACATAGGTGCTTAAGGAATGCTTATTAACTGAGTTATTGTCATGGATACTCTTGGTTCCAGTGAATCCTGTGGTCTCATTCTCAGAATAGGGTTTTGTTGCCCGCTGTCATAATTAAAAGAAAATATTCAAATTCAATTAGAGGTTAGTGAAAATTAGAAGATAACTTTCCCCAGGTTCAAAGACCCTCTGAAACCTATCTACAGACCTGCTAAGAACCGCTATACTTGAGTAACTCTATCCGTATATACATATATATATATATATATATATATATATATATATATATGTATAATATAAAACAATTAGTGTATAGACATATACGTTACTATACATATATTGATAAATATGTTTATTTATAATTATGTACATATATGCTTTCAAATATTTTAATGGAAAGATGTTTTCAAAATCTTAAAAATTGCATTCTAAATCTTTAAAGGATTAGAAGCATCTGTTTGATTCTTCAAAAACTCAGTTGAATCCATGATCTCATGATGTAGCTGCTTTCAAAGGCGCAAACTACAAGCCATTCTAGCCTTCCTGACCTCTGTAACTTGCCCATTTTTCCCTCCATAAGTTTGTCAGAGGGGGGTCAACACAATACATTGTGGGCTTTCCTTGATTTCTCTAAACATCAAAAAAATTTAATGGAGTACACAGTGTGTCCATTGTCCATCTTGCCATATGAAGAGTCTCCCTTTTTTTCTTGCTCATCCCTGCCTTTTTATGACATCTCTTATTCCAGTTCTACTTTGTTATTTTGTGATTTTAATTCTTGCAAGCATTTTGTTTTGTTTCAGGGGGTTTTTTGGACATAAATGGACTTTAAAACTATCCACCAGAAACAGTATTCCAAAGCTTAATTTAAAGTTGAGGGAGAAAAGAGTTGAGAAAATGAGTGGAGTCCCTTAAAAGAAGTAGTACTTTCATTCTCTAGTGAACCATCACAGGCAATGTAACCTTCAAGTACAAATCAGTCATTGCTAGCATCGTTCAAGTTTGTATTTTGTTCCCATCCTAAAGAATGGATGTCATGGACTTCATAGCATTTACAGATCACATGTAAGGGAACTGCTATTTCAACTACTGAGCTCCCTATCAAATGACTACCATCATTTCTCCATAGAGAATTTTTATTCCCTCCAAATGGTAGAAATAAGTTTTATAAATGGTACTTACTGGCTCTTGTGAATGAATGCCTGTGATATTTGTGTTTGGGGATTACAAAGTAAAATGCATTTGAGATATTCAATAGAATGATGACGAACGAAACTAGTTTGTGCTGTTGACTTCTGGACCTCAGTCTTTCCTTCCCACCCAACCACCCCCCAAATACCTGGTCTTCTTTTAATCCACTTCAGTAACTAAACTCAAACTACTCCCATGTTTCCCATCTCGAATCTAAGCTCCATTCTTTGATTTCTTAAGTGGCAACCCTGCTTCCTGAGGTGTTTGCTCATTAATATGAAGGATCTCTCTTAATTCTGAAGTGTCAACCAGTGGCCCAGTCGATCCTATCTGAGAATGATGCCTTGTGTCATTTTAAGATTGCAACCAGACATGAAAAGAAACAGGTCACGCATTTGAAAGATGGGGTAGTACAAGAAAGGGGTTTGTAAACCTTTGTAAAGCAAGCTGCAAACTGAAGATAATTTATACAGTTTATTACTTCCTTCTCATATTTCTAATCTTTATTAATGAAACAATTTTAACTATCCTGCCGATTAGATCAAAGTGTAGAAGTGTGAAGAAACAGTTTGAGAAAATAATTTAATTTTTAAAAAGAAACTGATAAATTATTTCAGCATTGAAGAATAGCGTTTGCTTGACGGAGAAAAACACTAATTAAGTGTTGGCCAAAAAAAAGACTATTTAAAAATTAAACATTCCTTTGAGTTTAAGTCATTGCCTCTACAATCGAGCAGTTGTCTGTATGATCCTCGTTATTCCTTTTTTTAACTCTTGATCTTGCATTTCCTTACATACTTCTCACCAAGTCTGGATTTTTTCATTCCTTTTTAGCTTTCTGCATATGTTGAGACCTAGTTAATTTGCAGCCCTAAAACCCTGATCATGTCAGCATTTGCTTTGTCATTCTCAAATGCAACAATGGATCTTTGGCCTCTCTTCAGGGATTCAGATCTTGATCTAAATGTGCTTGCCCAGCCCTGGTGACTCCAGCTCATGTCCTTGTTTATGGTGTGTTGCATCCTGTGCATGGCCACTATTAGCTCCCCATTGTCCATTACGTTGGCCTCAGCATGAATTCTTCAGAGACTGTAGTCTTTCGTGACTCTTAGCTGTAGAACATCAGCAGAAGATTATTGGTATGATTTTTCTAATAAATTAATTGGAGCAGACACATTTCAAGGTAGAGGTAGAAAAGGTTGCAGCTAAGTGAGACTTCAGCAGTTTTCTTATTCAACCTTCCCATTTTTCAGATCAAGAAACTGAGGGCCAGGTATGTGAAATGATTTGTCCAAATTCAGAGAGATAGTGACTAGCAAAGCCAGAATCATGTTTCGTTCCTTTAGCTCCAAATCATGAACTCTTTCTATTCTACCACTCAACAGTGAGAAGTATTACTGAATTTCTAAAGTATATTGTATGCTTTCTTACAGTTTTCAATAAATCCTATAGAAATAAGATTTTTAAAAAGACTTTAAATCATAGTTTGTATATAACATAGTGTTTTTTAATGACTGTATTTAAATTGAATTAGAAATGCTACCCACTGTAAATTCTTAAAGGTTATGGTTAGCCACCTTAACATTTTAATTACATGTTTTAATTTAGTAGTATTTTATTTGTTGGGAGGTTTGTATGATGACCTCAGTGATTCAGAGTATTTCAATATTCTGCCCTTTCCCCCACATTTTGTACTTTCAAGCAGCTCAATGCCAGCTTTTCATGTTTTTTCCAATGACAGAATGACCTTGACATTTCATGATTTTCTACTCTTCACCAGTGGTTCATACCTTTTTAAATAATAGCTTATCTTAATGGGAGAAAATAGATGGAAAAAATGAAAACTTAGAATAAAGAATACATCTGTGGTTTCTATTTTTTTCCCAGACTCATGTGTGTCTCCTAACTGGAAGCACTGTTCCTGATAAAGTCTTCGGGATACATAATTTAGTAGCCTCATAAAAATGAAATAACTGTGGAAATTAATTGGTCAAAGGATATAAGGGATATCTCCACAGATTGTTTTGTATTCAATTTGGCATGGGGCACATTTTAGGAAAGGAATTGATAAGTGGAAGAAAATCCAGTGGAAAATTACCCAGTATCATGAAGGGTCATGAGATCACACCCTAAAAAGTTCAGTTTAAGGACCAGGAGATGCTTATCTCAGAGAAAAGTCTTGAGGAAAAGTGGATATAAAAACTCCTTTCAGGTATTTAGAGAATCATGTGGAAGAGGAATTAGATTTGTTCTATTTCCCTTAAAGGGCAGAATGAGGAATGATGTGTACAAATTAGAGAGACAGGTTTAGGCTAGATGGATGTAAAGGGGAAAAAATAACCTAGCAGACTCTCCAGAAGTTGAATGGACAGTATCAGATACTGTGTAATATAATGGAGTTACCCAATGCCAGATCTGGAATCAGGAAACTATGGGTTCAAGTTCTCACATATTTACTTACTAGGTGTCCCTTAGAAAATGTTTTACCTCTCAGGGTCATTTTTTCTTGTATGGAAAACATTGACAATGGTGATGGCATCTACTACACACAGTTATTGTGAGGATCTGATGAGATAATGTATATGATGCACTTTGCCAAGTTGAACACACAATATTAATATGAACTATTATTATTAGGTCCCCAAGAAGTGAATGATTCACTACTTTTTAGATATGTAATAGAGGGAATTCTTAGGCTGAAATATTACATAATAATACAAATAATAAAATATTAATTTGTATTATGATGCAATTTATCCTTTAATATATGGAGTATTCAGTCTCAAATCCATTATCCTTAAATCCTTTCTGAGTTTCTGTGGTTCTGTGATACTGGATCTTAATCCAATGATCTATGATCACTTAATTAATGTGATCCTACACCAGGGAGGCAGAGTGTAAATTATTGTGACTGGACCTGGAGAGAGAAAGATTTGAGTTCAAATGTGTCCTCAAACATTTACTAGCTGTGTGACACTGGACAAGTCACTTAATTTCGTTTTGTCTCAACAATAGAACAGGGATCATAACAGCACATACTACCACCCTTGTTTTGAGGAGTAAATGAAATAGTATTTATGAAGCATTTAGTGCAGTACCTGGTACCTGGGGAACATGGTTTGCGATCTTGTCTGACTCTCGGTGACATCAATTGGTGTTTTCTTGGAAAAGATACTGGAATGGTTTGCTATTTTCTTTTCCAGCTCAGAAAGAAACTGAGGCAAAAAGAATAAGTGACTTGCCCAGAGTCACACAGTTAATAAGCATTTCAGGATAGATTTGAGCTATGAACGCTTCTTCTCTTTCCCTACTGTGTGATTGATTGTGATTACAAATAAGTTTTATAACGATATCACCCAAAATATGATAGAGAAGACTGCGTGTGTTATCTAGAGACACCAAGAGGATAAAGGAATAGGTCTAGGTTGCATGCTTTTAAACTCTTTTTTAACTCTTTTAACCAACCCCAACCCTTAGCTTCCCACACAACTCGTAGGTAAGTGCAGAGAGACAAAGCAATTGCGGAATACAACTCAAGAATAATTCCTATAGCTTCCATCTTCTTAATGTTCTTACATGTTCCTCCCATAACATCTAGTCTGTTATTTTACTTAGAATAAGTGTCAAGCTTGCTTCTTTCCTATCTTGTTGAAGAAAGAAAAAAAGCTAGTCTGGCATCACATGCTCTCTTTCCAGTTCTAAATGAGGTCTTTTTTAAAGTACTTGCCAAAAACATCATGCACACAACTGCTACGGTGCTTGCTAAGATCCCTAACATCCCTGTGAGCTGGCCAGCCAGACTTGCTGATTTATACATGCTCAGATCTTTCAAGTATTCTCTTACTTGGTTTCTATTGATAGCTTTTTTTTTGCAGTCTCCATTAGATCTAATTGTTCAAATTCCTTTTTGTTTTCTTCATTTCTTTCACAGGATTCAGGTTGAAAAAATGATTTTAGTATTCCAGTCTTTTGAAAGTTTCGATTAAGTTCACATTCCTTGTCATGTGTTACTAGACCTATTTCTTTAGAGGGACTTTTCTGTCAAATTATTTTCTTTAACCCTACAGTTCTTCGTCACTAATAGAATAATTCTATCTGCTTTATTGCTGTCAACAGCTTTTTTTCTACAAGCTTTAATAAACGTCTTGCTTTTCACCTCCTTCACCAAGCCATCATGGAGCTGAGTACCTCATGATGATTTTTCCTGCAATTCACACTTCCTCAGCACCTTATTGTAGCTTATAGGTGAAGTAGTGACTTCATATTTCTAAATTTCAATACACATGACACAATGCTCTCATTGTTGTGGAGGTCATTATCAACTTTGTCTGCCCATCCCATCATACTCTTTTTCTACTTCATTGTTGTTCAGTCATTCAATCATGTCCAACTCTTTGTGACTCTTTTTGAACTTTTCTTGGCAAAGATACTGCTATTTCCTTCTCCAGCTCACTTTACAGATGAGGAAATTGAGACAGTATTCCAAATTAAGACTTCTCCACTCCAATTTCAGTGTTCTCAACTAGATTACCATCAAATTGCCTTAGAGTGGAGGACACCAGCAAAGAAATGAATGAGTATAAAAGAAAAGTTTTGCCACATGGCTAGAGTGAGGGATAACTAGCAGATGGTCTATTTGTTCCAAGGGTAGCCAAAAAATATCAAGGGAACTGGAAGGGCCCCTTCACATTGGGCAGGTCGGTGATGCAGTCAATAGAGTGTTGGGCATGAAGTCAGAAAGACTCATCATCATGAATTCAAATCTGGCCTCAGACACTTACTAGCTATGTGGGGCAAGTCACTTAACATCTTTTAGCCTCAATTTTATTATCTGCAAAATGAGAATGATAACAGCACCTACCTATATGAGATAACGTAAGTATGATACTTTGTAAACCATAAAGTGCTATATAAATGCTAGATATCATCATCATCATCATCCTGCTTCTCCTATGGAATTTTTTAAAATCTGTCACTGTCCATTGAGTATCTCTCCACCACCCATGAGGTGTTCCTCAAGTGCATTTCCTTGGAAACTCCATGAATTACCATATATTCCATTGTTAAATGGCAAATGAATTACTTCTTTTATATACGTCCATTCTTTAATTTTGCTCCCTGTCCTAGTTTTAGTCTATGACTTGTGTCTGTCTACAATGACAAAACAGTTACAATACAGCCTCAGTGGAATAATATGGGTATTTAACCAATGAACTTTTGTTTCAGAGAGAAGCTTGGACCCATTAAAAGAGCTGTGCTGTTATCCAAAGGCAGCTCAACTCTCCCTCGTGTGGATGTTCAGCTATAAGTCTGACTAATGGTCCATATGCAGTGACTAAGAGTTACTTCTCTTTTGCCTTACATTCCTCTACATGTTGGCCAGACTCAATTGAAAACTGCTTGACTGAATGGATTCTGTCTTCCTCTGTATTTCCCTTGAAAAGCACTGGTTACATCTGCCTGGGTACTAAACAAGTGTTTTTCTTTCCTTGTACCTTCCTTTCTGAGGTTTTTTCTTTGCTTGGAGATTTTTTCATTTTTCTCAAGACAAAAAATATTTGTTCTTTTTTTCTCAGTTTTCTGCCTTTTACACAATTTCTAACTTGATCTTGCCTTTAGTCAGCCTTTAAAGATCATAGATAGTCATACTAAGGTCTAAGTAGTGACCTTATAAGGTCAACATCCAGTATACCCTTTCTCCATTTCCTAAATGCCTGAAAGTTTCCCCTCTTAAAATTATATATACGATATGCTTATTCATTAGAAATATGTTTCTAACCCTAGACCTGTCCCTAGTTCTTAGTGGGAACCTACTAAAAGATTGTTGATTTATTTTATTAACTAATAGGACCTAATTAAATATCTTTGCCAACTGTATCTCTGACAGCAGAGTTACCTGAAGAAGGCACTGGAATATAAATTAAATGATCCTGTCCCTAACCCTATTTCTCTCACTATGTCATTTGGTAAGCTTTAGGAAGTAACTTTCCTAATCTGTCTCTGAGGTTTCATTTGTAAAATGACAATAACAAGACTTGTTCTGCCTAACTCATAGTGTTATTATAAAGATAAAGATTAGAAAACAAATATAAAAGCATTTTAGAAGTCAGAAAAATTAATGCAGTTTAGTATTGACTTTTACTCAATACTATTTTGCATCATTTCTTGTATTTTTGGTACAAAATACTTGGATCATGACTTTTCATATCATAAAATTGGCTTCTTTAAACATTACAAAATAGATCAGCCTCCTTGTGTAAGCCAATTGGTTTAGGATGTCTCAAATGCTGTTTTAAAATGATTCATTGCTCTCCTCCTTCTCCATCTTTTCAGTCCTGTCTTGGATGCCTGAAACTGTCATGATTAAAATTGCTCCTGAGTTATGATTATTCTTTAGAAATTCAGGTACAAAACTAGGTCTTCATCAAATATCTCCCACATTTGTCAATATCTATCACTGTTTTTTATCTTATCTCCTAGGTTTTTTCATCACCATCTACTTCATTGTGAAATAGAAAATGACTTTTCTTTTTAATACTTTTAATATATGTCCACTCTTTCCCCTTTCTTCCTGCCCTACCATCAGTCTGTGGTTCTTTCCATCTGCAATGATAAAATACATTTAAGAATGAACCTACAAGATTTCTTGTGTGCCCACTAGATCACAACATCCCTCATTTATACCCATTATTGGCTGTCTTTTTTTCCAATTACTTCCTGAGTTGGATTTAAAGAGTTATTTTTATATTGCCAGTGCTACTATATTTTTTTAATCTCACAAAGCTATAAGGATTGAGCAGCAGTTTAATACCTAAGATTATATACTAAGATTAGAAGATTAGCTATATTAAAAAAATAATATGTCAGTTGTAGATATAACCTATGGGAATACCTTTCTAAGTGAGAAAGTCTGCAGTTGATTAATGCCTTTCATTGTGGTCTACCTATATGCACAGGCTGATGATAAATAACCTCTCATTAAAATATGTATGTTGTGATGAATTTTAAATATTTTTAGGTAGCTTATGATACGGGTAAATAAGGGCTGTGGCTTTGAATATTTCCTTAATTCAAATGTTATCTCTGAGCTAAAGATCACAGCACCTTGGAGTATATACTTTATAGTAATATACTCTTTAAATACTCTGTCCCTAAAAAAAAATTCCTCCATTTTAAAAAGAAAAAAAGAGGTAGAAAAACTGAAAATAGCACTGGATTCCAAAAGGTTTGTGGAAGTTAATGAATTACAAAAATTAATACGCCATGATGAGTCATTAATAGAAATTGAGATGTTTTGTGGTCTATATCTAATTGTCTTTAAATTCACATCTAAGAAAGCAACTGTACTCTTCCCTAAAATGTCTTTCGATGACATTGTCTGAGACCATAATGGACTCAGTCAGTAGTGAATTTGATTGGGCATTTCCTAAAGCATACGTGTCATATCCAAAACCTAGACTGTAACCTACATGAGGGAAGGAACCATGTTTTTATCTAAAATTTTTGTCTCTCCTGGAACTGACTACAATGTTTTTACTTGATGAATATTTATTGATATGTTGATCTTGTGTCATCATGGAATTGTGGGGGGGAAATCTCTTCCAATTATGACCAAACTAGGTCAATATCAAAATATTTCATTGATCTTTTGCCTCTGGCACTTTTACCAAAGAAACAGAAAGGGGGTCCCCAGAACTGAGGACCGTTTTGTGGAAGTTCTTTATAGGTATCATTAGTTATTGTAATTTGCTATGCATTGCTATATCCTCAGACTCTATCACCAAGTGGCCAATCCTACTGTGATTTACTTCTGAGTACTTAGCTAGACTGGTCCTCAGGAAAACAGAAACAGTCTATTGCTGGTGCCATGGTTGAAGTCTTTCAGGCAGTCAAGCCATCCTCTGATATACTCTAAGTTTCATCAGAGAAGGAAATTATTAGTGAAATCCGAAAGTGCTATCTTCTAACCCATAACTTTTTTGATATGCTTTTGTTATTTATTTATTTTGGCATCTTTTGATCCTTTATTCTTGTTGAGGGTTTTTTAGGTCTTGAATTGATCATTTCAAAATTTCACATTTTTATTTTTCACCTTAATTTGCATGACTAATCTACAATTAGATAAAAAATAGAGAATTGAAATTAGCAAGAAATGACACGATGCAGACCTCAGAGTGTCAAATGTGCAGCGTGTCACAAAAAGCATATTTATTAGTGGGTATAAGTGTGTTTTCCCCAAGAGCTTAAAGACCCAGGGACCTATGCTGCCTGCTTGCATACTTTAAGCATATAGCATCGGTAAGAGGTCTTGTCTTCTTTGATGAAAGTCTATCTCTCGCTGCATTCTTTTGATATCAGTAATACCAAATCAATTTATCTGAACGCCTCCTATTGTGCGGGTTAGTTTAATTCAGTTGGCAAACATTTAGAATACACTTCCTGTATTCAAGGTAAGGTAAAGCCTGGCATAGTGAATAAATGGCCAGCGTCTGAGTCAGAATTACCCAGGTTCAAGTACTACTAGCTATGGAACTTTTTGTAAGTCAATGCAGTCCTGCTAGAGAACTGCTGCTAATCTTAACTGATAAAAGGGAGTTGACTCACCAGTAATTTTCTACCTTACATCAATGAAATCCCTCCTCTCTCTGACTCTTCCCCACACTAGGCTAACAGGGGAGACAAAGATACAGGGCAGCTCCTGCCTTCAGATAAGTCATATTGTACTATAGGAAAACTCTATAAATATATATGCATATCTATCTATATATATACATATACATACACACAAATACATATGTGTATATATATATACACATACATACATACACACATACAAATAAGTTGAAAGGATCAGCAAAGTTACGCAAAGAATTTCAAAGGAAAGGTAAGAGCCTTTTTACAGAAAGGATCAGGGAAAGGAAAGTGTAGGAGGGGTACCTGAGCTATGCTTGTGAGGAGGGGGAATGTCTTTTCATCAAACTTTGTATGACCTTCAGATACTTAGCACACTGCTCTGCACACAGTTGGTCACTAATAAATGCTTGTTGAATGAATGAATATTTTCATGAATGAAAGCTTTCCAAATGGATAAAGATTATAAGTGTTTGAGTTTGTCATGGTGATTTTAATTTTTCTTCAAGACAGCATTTGTTGATTATGATTTGTGCCAGCATTTGGGGTTTTTTAAGATAAAATTATAGGCATAACCTACAAAAGAAATGAATAAATAAATAAAGGCCTTCTTGAGAATATGTTCAGAAATGTTGACGTTGACATACTTGCCAAATATGCTATATCTAGAGCATAAATTATAAACTTTCTATTAAATTTTCATAGCAATGCATAATTTTGTGACAAAATTAATACTTATTTAGACAAGGTCTTAAATATATTTAGCTATCAAGTATTCATATTTTAAATAATTGAGATTTTTCAAAGCAATTATAATTGCAAAATCTCGCATGTACAACTGCTGAGCATTTCTTTATTCTAATTTAATTTTTAGCGTCTCTTGCTGCTCTCGCCCCCCTCCCCCACCTCCAGCTTTCCAATGCTCTACATGACTAGTGCTGTAGCTAAAGCATTTACAGAAGTACTGCCAATTGGGAGGAAATAATAAGAAAAATCATACAGGAGACAAAACCGAGACGGCTTGATTGCCAGGTTGTGAGCAATTCTGTGCAATTAATATGGCAGACTTTTTTTAAAAAATTGGAAGTTTAAACTGTTGCCTTGTTAACTGTTTAACACTATATGGTACCCTAACTAAAATAGCACATTGGTTGAGAAAAGACCACTAATTCCTGCATGTCTTTGTCCAAGCAGACACAGTGACCTATGTCTTTTGCCCCTGACAAAATTGGGGATATTGTAAACTGGTTAATTTCAAGGTAATACGAGTAGCTCAGAAAATATAGCAGTTCTGAACATCACACATTTCCATGGGAGCCAGATTCCATCTGATGTATGTAAAAAATTCAAGCTCGCATCTAAAGGAGCAGCAGGAGAAATTTTCTCATTCTTTTTGGTAAGATCTGACATCAGCATATAGATGGCTTCATCAATTATTGAGAATGAGACTAAGAAAAGAAAAATGACTGATTTGGGGGGATTCATTTTGAAGTCTGCATTTGAGGCACTCAGACTGAATCAGGACTTGTATATCTAAATCTTTCTGAATTATCTCCTGCTTTTTCACTCACTCCTCTTGCTAAATTTTCCAGTTCTAGAGAGACAGGCACTGAACAAGCTCTAATACACTGAAACTAGCAACATAGGGTGACCACTGATCTTCTACAAGGAATATGTATCATAAAGGAGAACACAGATTCCAGTCCGTAAATAAATACCCCTGTAGTTGGAATAAAAAAAAAATCAAGGCTTCTAAATTGAATGATGACTTACTTTCTCTTTTTAGAAGTGGTCTGTTTATTTGGTCTAGGTAAATGTCCATTTCCAGTATTTCCTATAATGGAAGGCATGGAGGGGGATATTGGAGGGTTTCTTTCTCCTTTTTCACAACCTGATGTGCATATTCTCCATGCACAGTCCTGAAAAAGCTTTAGGGATTGATGGTCCAAGAACTGTAAAACAAACTGATTGTGAATCAGTGTTCATTACCAAGTGTGTGTATTTTAAATCCTCCAGTAAAATAATGAGATAAAAATGATGGGACTAGAGTAATAATTGTAGAGGCAATGAGGTCCGTAGTCAGGAAGACCTCTGTTTAAATTCAGTCAGACACTTGCTGGCTGTATGACCTTGGTCAAGTCCCTTCCCTTCTGTTTTCTTCAGGTTCTTCATCATAGCAGTAACAATATTAATTAATAGTAATAATAGCATTTCCTTCCTAGGGTTGTGGGGAGGATCAAATTAGAAGATTTTTTAAAAGAACTTTGTAAACCATACCACTTTAAACAAATAATACCTATTGTAATAGGTTGTATCTTATAGCAGAGGTAGTACGTATGTGTGTGTATACATGTGTATGTTTATATCTATAATGTGTGTATATAGGTAATGTATATATAGGTATGCATATATATGTGTGTGTATATATATATGTATATATATATATATACATATATATGTATATGGGGCAGTTTGGTGTTGCAGTGGATAGAGCACCAGTGCAGGAGTCAGGAGGATCTGAGTTCAAATCTCACCTCAGACACTTGGCACTCACTAGTGTGTGACCTTGGGCAAGTCCACTTAACCCCAGTTGCCTCATCCTGGGTCATCTCCAGTCATCCTGATGAATATCTGGTCACTGGATTCAGATGGCTCTGAAGGAGAAGTGAGGCTGGTGACCTGCACAGCCCTCTCTCACTCAAAACAGTCAAGTTCAAGTCATGTCATTATTTCTCTGATGGCATGGTCTTCTTTGGCAATGAAGGATGAACACACACTATATAAGTATATACATATACATATATTTATATAATAATCAATGTGAGACCATACTTAAGTGCCCATTTTGTACAAGGAACTATACTAGATTCTGGAGGTAATCCTCAAATACTCAGCATCTCAAACAGATCCATGATTTTATCACTGTTGGTAATCCTTCCAACATTGCAGATTGCAACACCTCAGTGCCTGCTCATCCTGGGTAGGTCTTGTCTATGTCCTCCCTTATGATTGCCACAGAGGATACACCCAATGTGTGGGGACCCTCCCTTGCTTTTACCTATTTCTAAGATATTAAGGGAGATAGCATACATTCCATGATTCAGTATCTCTAATGCTTTTCCTCTTAAGTACAATAAGCTTCTTAAGGGCACAAACTGTGCCATATTTACTTTATGCCTGCAACACCACCCAGGAACTAAAGACTATAATGCAATAATAATAGCCTTCCTTGCAAAAAGTTTACATCTTACTCATGGAGGAAACCATTAGATATACTCAACCCTTTTAAAGACTACAAGCAATCTTCATGAACATATTACCAATGAGTTCTTTATATTTTTTCATATGTCCTAGACTGTCTCCTCAACAACCTCTGCCTCTTAAAGGCAGCGATATAACTTATACTTTTTTGATTGCCTTTTGTACATAGCAGGTTCTAATTCTACAAATATTGATTTATTGATCTACAAATAGATGCATCCTGAATACAGATCTAGTTAGAGATATAAATCACTGAATTACAAAATGAATGAATAACTAGCAAAATTAGTCACTTTTATCTGTCAGGTCGCTGGAGACTTCCAGGTCACTGAGAAGAGAAACTATTGGGGAAAATACATAAAATCATAAATGAAAAGATTTTATGTGGTTGTTATAGCTAGATAATTCATAGATAGATAATCTGTAATTTTAAACTATACTCATGACGTACATGTTAAAATGCTAGTAACTAGTTTTCACTCTCTTTTTGTTGTTTTGTTTCATTAGAAGAAGGCTGTGATCAAGAATTTTCTCCCTTTGGAATTTTCTCTATGCACCAAAAATGAATGCTAAAGCTCAGACTGTAAAAATTCCATAGCCTAATTTACCTTCCTCCTGATGTCCTCAATCTGATTTTACCTGTTCTTTCCCCTCTTTCCATAGTCATTCATTCTAAGCCACATATAACTGTCCCTCCTTCCATCTGTAGGTAGATTCTTATTCTTCTTGTTTACTTTACTTTGTTTTCCTCTTTCCCCTGTGTTTGTATCTTGTTCAGTTCTCTTCACCATCTTCACCTATAGTGACTTTCAGATTATCTATAGCTTTGATATTCTGTGAAAAATTTTACTAGCTCAAATTAAACAGTAGAAACTGCATGTAACTTATACCATACTCAACATGGTGAGGAATAATATTTATATAGAATCCTAGCATCATAGATTTAGAATTGGGCAGCACGTACAAAGGACGGTATTTTTTTTCCTTTAATTCCAGGAGTCACTAAATAATCATAAGAACATTTAAAAATGTCACATTACAGAATCAAATGAAGCACCAAATTTCTGAGTTGATTGGAACTTTCGGAATATAGTAGTCTAACCTGTGTCTGAAAAAGAATCCCTAATAGAATGCACAAGTGATGGATCATCCAGTCTTCATCTGAATATCTCCAGTGAGGAGGAACCCACTGCTTCTTGAGATGGCCTAATGCATTTTTGGAAAATGCTGGTTGTTAGGATTTGTTTTCCCTGAAATCAAGCCTAAATCCATCTCTTTACAGTCATTATACCTATTTGTGACCTTTAGGGCCAAGCAATTACAAATCTAATTCCTCTTTCACATGACAGCTTTCAAGTACCTGAAGACTGTTACCGGATTTCCCTTGAGTCCTTCTGGCTAAACATCCCTAGTTCCATCAACCAACCAATTCTTATCGGATACGGGCACAATGACACTTCTGTTTAACTTCCTCTAGAAATTCTTCAACTTATCAGTACCTCCAAAATATAAGGTCCTGAACTGAAAATAATCATCTAGATTAGGGGTTCTTAACCTAGCATCCATGATCTTTGTTACCATTTTTTCCACTTAATAGTATTTTATTTTTCCAATTACATGTAAAGATAGTTTTCGGCATTTATTTTTATAAGATTTTTAATTCCAAATTTTTCTTCTTCCCTCCCACTCTACTCCCCTCCCCAAGACAACAAGCAAGGGTCATACATGTACAATTATGTTAAACATATTTCCACATTAGTCATGTTGCTAAAGTAGAATCAGAACAAAAGGGAGAAACCATGAGAAAGAAAAAAAAGGTGAAAATAGTATGCTTTGACCTACACTCAGACTTCATAATTCTTTCTCTGGATATGGATAGTATTTTCCATCATGAGTCTTTTGGAACTGCCTTGGATCATACATTACTGAGAAGTGCTAATCGCACAATGTTACTGTTACTGTGTACAGCGTCTCCTGGGTCTGCTCACTTCACTCATCATCAGTTCATGTAAGTCTTTCCAGACTTTTCTGAAGTCCCCTTGCTCATAGTTTCTTATAGCATAATAGCATTCCATTACTTTCATAATACTGCTTTTTCAACCATTCCCCAATTGAAAGACATCTCTTCAGTTTCCAATTCTTTGTCACCACAAAAAGTGTTATAAATATATTTGTACATTTCAGTCCTTTTACTTTCTTTATGATCTCTTCAGATCTAGAGGTGGTAGGGCTGGTTTGGAGGTTACACAGTTTTATAACCCTTTGAACATAGTTCTAAATTGTTCTCCAGAATGGATGAATCAGTTCACAACTCCACTAACAATGCATTGGTGTCCCATATCTTCTCCAACATTTATCATTTTTTTCTTTCTGCCATATTAACCAATCTGACAGGTGTGAAGTAGTACCTCAGAGTTGTTTTAATTTGCATTTTTCTAATTGATGGTGATTTAGAGCCTAGGGTCCATGATTTTATAAAAATATTTTGGTAACTATTTTCCTTTATAATTCTGTGTATTTTTTTAATGTTTTTAAAAATATTATGCTGAAAAGGGGTCCAAAGGCTTCTCCAGATTGCCAAAGGGATCCATGACATAAAATAAAGATTAGGCCTCCTGCTCTGGATTTAGTCTGACCAGGAGAGAATGCAGAAAGACTATTATTTCTTTATTCCTAGTAGCTATGTATCTCTTCTTGTAGTCCAAAGCCACATTCATTTTTTCATTGTCACCAGAACCCCCAGATGTTTTTTCCCAGACAAATTTCCCTCTAAAGAGGTCTCCCCAGTTGTGTACTCATGAAGCCAATTCCTTACACCAAAGTTCAAAACTTCAAATTTATTCATATTAAATTATGTCATTTGTTTTAAGCCCAGTGCCCTAGCCTTTTTAAGAACCTTTCAGTTCCTAGCTGTTTTAGCTTTGTGTCTTCCTCAACTTTGATGAGAATATTATCTATTCCTTTAACTCAAATCATTGGTAAAAATCCCACCTGTGCCCTTCACCAAGTCATTGATAAGTAAGCACTATGGTCTCATGACAAGATCCCAAAATGTTCACTATGAAAATGACCCCATGGGATTTTAGGCTGAGAGCATGTGAACTTCCCATTGTGATCTCTAGAGGTTAAGAAAAAGCCCTAAATATCCTTAACATCCCTTTAGCATGTCATTGTGGATTTCTTATCCTTGAATTTATCAAAAGCCTTCTTGAATTTATAGACTTAAGAGGTATATAATGATATCTCCAGGTAACAAGTTCCATATGCTTACAACTCATCATCAAGAATCCAAGAAGCAAATGAATGTAAATTTTGGATTAGGCCCAATCATAGATAATACCATCAATACAGAAAAGCTTTCAACATGGGCATGTATGCAGATTTAAAAAAACATCCAAGGATGTCCTTTATGAAATGAGAATTAGTTTACCACTGCCCAGGAGCACCTGGTTTTTATGAACACAAGAACAGTTTCCCATTCCATATTGGAAAATGTAGTTTCCAGGCCCAAGTTGTCCCTTGGGAGCACTGCATTTCCCTATTCCCCAATTTCAGCATATGGCACAGGACTGCAAAGCCTGAACAAGTGAGCACTCCACTGAACCCATAGTGGTGAGAGCAACAGTTTTCTCTCCACGCCCCAACCTATAGCTAGCTATATTGGAAGCAAAACTTGAGAAGTGTTGCTAGAACATACTGCAAATTACAAAATGTGTGGGTCTTTGGAACTGTTTTGAACATTTTCATATTTTCCAACTTCTGTTTTTACCAAGATAACCAATGCAGCTTAGAATGTCTCAAAAATATTTTCAAGACATAAAAAGTAACTTCTAGCATATTTTATGTGGGATTTTCTAGCATTTTGCCTTATATAATATCTATGCTGTCTTAATTGATGATGCTAGAAGGAAATTATAGTCTTTTAGAATTGCGAAAACCTAAAATCAATATATGCTCCAGGGATCCTTACATTTCAAGGAAACTGAACTTGGTGGGGAAAAAAATTGCATTTTCCATTTCACTAACTAAATGAAACTTAGCCCTTCCCTCCATTTTGAGTATAGGCAATAAACATTATTCTGAGATGGGGTCCATGCCATGAGAAAGATTGAGTTCCTGGGATAGTCAGGGATTTTTATGACACTGGAAATTATTACATACAAAATATTGCTTGTCATAATAGTTACCTGAATGACGACTACTCCAATACTCTGTCACCTAAATTTATTTAAATCAATTTTATCTCCCCTCTGCAATTTTGAAAGGTCTTCTCTCCTCCTGATAGGGAAGCACTATTCCCATTAGAATTAATTAATGAAGTAATTAGAATTAATGGGCATTTTCCAGTATAGAAGAGCCTAAACCACTTCTTATATTATACCCATAAGGTTTTGCTTCCAAAGATCAACCCCATAGAGAAGCAACAACACAAAATTCTTTTAACACCTTTTATTTGTGCTTATCCTGCTATTTTTTAGCAAATATTGAACCTGGCCTTTGGTTGAAGTTGTAGCACGCAGAGCAATTTATAAAATGTCCAACAACCCATAAAACAGATCATAAAAAAGAGACTTCCAATTAAAGTTAGTTCCAGACACAAAGACAACAGAAGCTTAACAAATTCCCTATTAAGATTTGTTTAAAATGTAATTGATCACTATCATTTTGTCTATCAAAGTTTCAAAAATTAAAAACCATTGAAAACATATTCAAAGCAAGAGTAGTAGTTAGGGCACCATGACTTTTCAATGGTACATTATGCTAATTACTATTAATTAAGATAGCTGTCAATTGGGTGCCAGTTTGTTTCCTTTGCGGTATCCATGTTTCATAAGATGTTATGAGACTCACGTTGGGAAATTTGCATCGAAGTGAATTAAAACTTTGGAAATGCTAAACAAATATAAAGTATTAATATTATTTTAAGCACAAACTATTTAACAAGAGAATATTGATTTAAATATGAATTATCTCAATGTTTTGTTTTTTATCACAGAGCTGGAAGGAACCACAGAAGTCTTCCAGTGCAATGCCCTCGTTTCATAATTGAGGAAATTAAAGACGAGAGAAATTTGGTGCTTAGTCTAAGATCTCTCAAAGTGAATGAGTGAAAGATCTGGGATAAGAACTCAAATATCTTGTTAATTCTCATGTAATACTCTTGCCTCTACACTTTGAGATCACTATGTTCATTTGGATTTGAGTTATTTCGTATGGGAATAAGTACATAATTAAGACAAAGTTTGCTTTTTGTCAGATACCCACCCCCTCCCATATAAGCTGAACTAATTTCTAAAAATTTACAAAGATAAATAATGACAGGGGCTTTCATCCTCCAAACAAATAATAATATTTATCCTTTTTAAAATTTAAAAAAAATTGAAAATAAAATGATAGAAAAGATACACATATAATTTAGTTCATAATACCAAATGCAAAGAATTAAATTACAAGTATACATTAATAGAATCTGAATGCCTTACAGAAAAAAAATACCTCATAAATATTTGAAGAGATTTTGACACAAAAATGTAGGAAAGAAATCATATCAGTAATATGAGATTAATCTAGAACAGAATGAATGGTAGGACACTTCATGAAATCTGACAAAACATAACAATGATTTTTAATTCAATTAATTCAATTAAACAAATTTATTTGGTGTTTGACTATGTGTGGGGTAATTTATCATTATTTTCTAAAGGTTCCAGTTTTCTTTTAGATCCCCCTTATCTACTTCAATGGAGAATAACTAATTTTTTCAGAAAAGTCATAAATAGCATTCTTCATGGAAACTCTTGTAAAAATATAACCCATGTTATTCAGTAAAAGATCTATCAAAATTGTCTTCAAAATTATTCCCAATGCTTTCCACACCCAAAATGACCTCCATGTACAGTGAGCTTTTGATGTTTCTGGCAACAGTTGATATGCCCTGATCAATATGTATGATAGTGGGAAATCTGAAGAGCCTTTTTGGCATTTGCTTAAAATAATCTACACTGGGAATAGGAGAGATTTACCGAAAAAAGAAATCAATAAACATTTCTGGCGATAATGTTAAGATTAGGTCTAGTTACAGATTTGTTGACTCATGTCTATTAGAGGATTTCGCTTTTCTAAGATATAAAACTGCTATGATGTCTCTAGGCTTCTTACAATGTGAAATCTTTACCTCTTTTCTCATTTTCCTCACTGTGCCTCTAATCATAACTTTCACAATTATTTCACTGTCGATTGAAAATAATATGTTTCCCCCAGGTTAATCTGCTGGCTTTTGGGGTGATCATCTACAAAGTTTTTCGACACACTGCTATGTTAAAACCAGAAGTTAGTTGTTATGAAAATATAAGGTAAGTTTTTCTTCTGAGTCTCCTTTCTTTGTCAAAGTAGACCCTGCATTAATATATACTACAGTCTATGACTGAAGTACTCAGAAAATAGTAATTTCATCCTCATTGTTTTGCAAAACCATTTAATATATTTTTAACATTATAATCACCATAGGTAAGCTATCTTGGTAAAATAGGATACGAGAGTTGGAGTCAGGAAGTTCTGAGTTCAAATTCTGCCTGACATATTAGCTACATGACACTAGGTAAGACATTTAATCTGTCAAAGTCATTTTCCTAATTGGTAAAGTCACAGGATTGTAGCGAGGTTCTAGTGAGATCATAATTCATTAACTAATTATTTATTCATGCTTACTATATACAAGATACAGACGGCAACGAAAAAGTCAGTGATCTAAAGGAACTTACATTCTAGAGTCATCTCGGTGGCAGAGTAGAGAGTGCTGGGCCTGAAGTCAAGAAGACTTGAGTTCAAATCCAGCCTCTGACACTAACTAGCTAGAGTGACCCTAAGCAAGTCTGTTTGCCTCAGTTTCCTCAAGAGGAAAGTGGAGATCATGATCATAGCCCCTACCTTCCAGAGTTATTGAGAGGACATATGAGTTAATAACACTTGCAAAGTTCTTAGCAGTGTCCAGCAAATAGTAAGCCCTACATAAAATGACAGCTTTTATTGCTATTATGTGGTGCTTAGCCAACCCTAAAATACCACCTAGTCAACTACTGCAGTGAGACAATAATGTCACTGATGGGTGTGTTCCCTGAGCATGCAGATAGATCTCAAACCATCCAAGCAGCCCATTTTTGCATCATTCTCTATATCCTCAAACAAATTGGCCACAGAGGGTCTTCCCAACATGCTAGGGGCCCTTCTCAATTTCTTAGAAGATCAGGACCTTGGCTTATACTATATAAATATCAGTAATTATTATGTAAAAAGTGATAGGACTTGTGCTCAGAAAAGTAAAGGCCATGTCTTAGTAATTTTCCTTCTAAGAAGGACAAAATTATTTAAAAACATTTTGGAGGAGGTGGAGAATTGGTCCTAGTTTGCATGTTGCCATGATTTTCTCCATCAGCTCTCTCCTTAAAACTGATTTATTGAGACCTTGAAAACCGTTTGTGCAGGGAAAGCTGAAGTGTACAATAGGGAACATTGAAAACAACGTAGTATTTGTGTTGCTTAGAAACACTCCTGCAGTTTCCATGTGTTGCACCAGATTTATAGTTAGGATTTAGCTATTGTGTGATTGATGACTTTCTGTTTTTCCTTCCCCTCCACAGTCTCATGGAGGGAGCTGGTTTTAATGAAGTTGAAAATGATTCATTTTCTAAGGAACAGGGCTAAAAGATCTTCCATACTAAGGAGTGATTGGACTAAGAATGAATGAGAAAGCAATCATTAGTTACTTCATTTTCAAGGCAATGAAAGTCATCAGTATAGTCAGGGAAAAAGGCTGTCTAATATTTCACCAAAAGTCATAGGCAGTTCTTTTTTTGTCAAAATGTGTATACATACATACACACGCCCATGAGTATTATACCACATTCACATATATTATATGTTTGTTATATATATACACAAACATACTATGTACTCTAACATAGAGACATCAGTACTTTGACCCTGGAAGAATTGAGAAGCATTTGTGTTGTAAGATCAAAAAGAAGAAAATCTAGTTTTATATCCTGCAACTTCTTCTGTATCGTATCTGAAAGGAAGCCAGAAAATTCTTTTGATGTTGTGCACATGGGCTGACCTATGAGCACACAGCACATTTTTCAAGGTTTCTTAGGGGAAATACTTCATAACAGATATATTTTTTACCTTTGGGAATTACATGAACAGTAGATTTAAAATCAAATCATATTGGTCTGCAGTATACCAGAAGGGGAAAGGGGGGAAATATTTTCAGATTAAGAAAGTCTCTTTAAAAAAAAAATTATCCACTTTTTTAATGCTGTACATAGCCTGCTTTCAGCTAAAAGTTCTTGCAACAGTACAGCAGCACACCCTAAAGGCCACCCCATGTAACTACAGTAAGATTTCTATTTTCATAATTTAGAATATTTTCGGTCTTTGTTTAAGAAGAAGATTGTTAGGCTTGTAAATTTTCCAAAGTATAATCATGGAAAACTACAGAGTGTCAAGCAATGTGCTGAAGAGTCTTTTGTACTGTTATAAATATCATTTAGGTCATGTGCACGGGGAGCCCTGGCCCTGCTCTTCCTTCTTGGAACCACCTGGATCTTTGGGGTTCTCCATGTTGTACATGCATCAGTGGTGACAGCATACCTCTTCACAATCAGCAATGCTTTCCAGGGGATGTTCATCTTCATATTTCTTTGTGTTTTGTCTAGAAAAGTAAGTATTTCACCTTCATTCAGTATCTCATGTTTGTTATTCAAAAGACTGATACCTTTCAGAAGAGAATTCATTCCTTTGGGCCTTCAGTTCCTAAAGACGCTGAATCTCATCACCATTTTTACTAATTGCTTCTGGAAAGAAAGTTTCATACATGGATATTTAAGTATCTCAGCATGATAGTCTTCTAATTCTTGATTTGAAAATCAGTATAAGAGACTTTGGAAATTTGCTATGACTGAATTCATGGAATTCTGTAAAAGTAATATATTGTATCTTTTGTCTGTCTTTATTTTTTTCCAGATTCAGGAAGAATACTATAGGTTATTCAAAAATGTTCCTTGTTGTTCTGGCTGTTTACGGTAAATAAAAGGCCATTCCGATTCAATACAGGCATAAAAAGAGAAACCAGACTTAAATGTTATTAATTCTCATAATATGGTATTGTAAAAACACCAAGTGACCTATTGGACAATCAGACTTCAATTGAGTCATGTCATCTACAAGATAAGGATTGTCATGAAATATGCAAGTCAACATATTCTACCCTTTACAACTACTCTATCCATTCCTACAAGTCATTGTAAATTGGTGTCAAAAATAATAGACCAAATGAGTGGGGAGGGATTGAATAATTCTTATTAGAGATAGAGCCACATCTATCAAAAAACTTATTTCTTCCCTAAGAAATGATCAAATAACATGAAAGAACCACTTTTTTTCTTGAAGTCTGCCTTTAAAAACGTCTCCCTCCCTCCTTTAGTAATGAATTTCTTTACCTAAAGTGGGCCATTAGAATAGGAATGAAGGAAGAGAAAAACATAACATTAAAGAAAATGACTACTCAAAACATTTAGTTGTTCTTCTGGTAAACTTGTCTATGTAAAGTAGAAGTGGCGAGGACAAAATTAGGTTTAGAAGGAGTAAACCCCTTTCAGAAACTTAAGGAAATACATTAGTTACATTTCTATGACAACAACTTACAGACCCCTCTGCAAGAAATCAGTTTCCTTCTATGAATAATACTCTGAAAGAGACTCAGTCACTTCTTAATTGTCAACAGGCAATTGTGCTCTACCAATTCTTCACTTTTACGCCTTTATGAGTTTAATTAAGTAAAAAAAATCAATGCTGGAGAAATGTATAACCTGATGTAATGGTCAAGTTACTGCCTGCATCTGTCAAAGGCCCATTACTATACATTAAATGTAGAAACACTGTACATAGAGCAGATATTTCTATTGAACTTGGATTTCCTGAAGTGAATGTTATCTGGGGGTGAGGGGGGAGGAAGGGAGGGAGAGTGTAGGTGCTGGTCTTTTTAGATGTTTTGGTTTTTTATTGTCTGAAGTCTATTAGAGCCCATTACCAAATTCCCCACATGATTCTCATTTGTCAAAGGGCTTTGTAAATATGAAACTGTTCATAACTTAACTTTTCTGTTTTAAAAAGTACCTTTTTAAAAAAAGTTATTTATAACAAAGAAATCACTAAGAATTGCTGTCACATCTTCCCTGAAAACTTTTCTATAGATGTTTTGTTAGAACATGTGTGGGAAAATGTACTGTCTATCTCCCTAATGGAAAAAAAATTACCATTTTTCCCCCAAGGAAATAATTGGAGAATTAAATGTAATAATTGCTGCCATGTGAATTAGATCGATATATGGAATATTTCACTTTTACTTTAAAAACTATTTCCTTCATATTTAAACTGAGCCCCACAAATGCTCCCCTACCAAATAAAGTAATGCCTGAAAGAAATTTTCTTGCATCAGTTTTTCTTAGTTTTCACCAAAAATGAAATGGAAATTCTTAAGTCCTATAGATTTGATGAGTGTCCTGGATGGATGCTTTGCTTTCATCTCCTTGTCTGTTGTGTGGACAGTCTGTGGACTGTCCGAAACATCATCCTGACTGTGTATTTATTAAGTGACCACATGTGCACGGCCATGTGTGAGTTACCATCAGGCTGGCTGGCCCAGGAAACATGCTTTCCTACTGTGTAATGACTGCAGTAGCTTGGGTGATACCAAGCGAAGTAATTTGTCTGAGAGCACAGAGGATAAGAAGCAATGGAGATGTTTATGTAATGACATCTCTAGGAGCAAGATCCCAGTCACAGATCCATATGGCAAACCTAAAACCCAGGATACTGTATATTCATCAATCCTACCATTGATGTCAGTGGGAAACCTGGCTTCTAAGAAAACAATTGGGGGATTGGGGGGAAGGGTCCCTGCTGTCAGATAGAGAAAGCCCAGTATTTTTCTTACCAGGTTAATATGGGAGGAATGAAATGCCCTAAGAAAAATGATTTGTTGCTTGTTAAAAAAAAAAAGGATTGCAAATCATATGTCTGGAAACCTCCATCATATTTTCTGTAATGTACTGGAAATGTTCCTGACTCAAACATGATCAAAATTAAATATTAATGTACTATCACTAATTGTTTAGCCTTGCTAACCAGGTACTTCCCCCCACCCATAATCCTCCCTTTAAAACCATATGCTGTGGCATTATGGTCTGAAATTCTGCTAGTCAATCTCCAGGAGTTATTTTCAATAGTAAGGTTTATTTAGGGTATAGACTAATAAACAAGAAGGGACCTCAAGCAGAGTCAGGCCAAGTGAGCTTGGCGCTTACCCTCAGATTTAGAAGGGCCCTTAGAAATCAAAATCATCAGTTGTCTTTATACAAAGCCCCAAACAGGATAGGTGACTTGACCAAGCTCACCCAAGGAGAAGTGCCTTTACGCCTTAGCACTGGTCAACCTGAATCTCATCAAACTTCAGTTTCTTCCTCTGTAACACAAGGATAAATAATATATGTGCTATCTCCCTTACCAAGTGCTTGTAAGGTCAGCATTTTGTAAAACTTGGCTGTAAAAAATGTAAGTGATTACCATTGAGTCAATTTTATGGACAGGGATAGTGAAGCCATGCTATTTAAATGTCTTCTTCCAAGGTTAATGGCAGTATCAAGACCAAGAAAATAAGTATTTTTACTTAAGACAGGAAACATTCTAGCAATACCCATATGCAAGGGAGTTATTGATCAATCAATCAACAAACATTTATTAACATGACAGTCACTGCTAAGTGATAGTGCTACCAAAAAAAGACAATATCTGCTTTCAAGGAGCTCACATTTTAATGAGAAAAGCAATGAATAAATATAAAAAGTTCATACAAGATATACACATACATATATTCATACAAAAGTTCATACAGGTGAAAAGGAGGCATCCTTGGAAGAAACAGTCAAAGTGCTGTGTCTTCATGTTTGAAACAAGAAGGACACAGAGATATGTTACTGAACAATGTACAGGGTTAGAGATAAGGACTAGATCTGTGATTTCATTGGTAAAAGAAACTCCCTCTAGCAATGCAGGGAACTTAGAGTCTTGGAGTGACCTAGAACAATGAGAGATTAAATGTCTCACCCAGGGTCAGACAGCCATGTTAGAGACAGGTCTTGAATACAAGACTTCGTGGCTTCTCTATATTCGGTGTCACTTGCCTCTATTACCCTTTTGTATTGGTCGGGTGAATTGGATTTATAATCTTATCAGTACAGTGAGATCTTGATATGGAACCTCAATAAATCGATCAATAAGTATTTATCAAGTACCTGTAATGGAGCACTGGGGATACAAAAACCAAAAACAGTCTATACCCTTAAGAAGTTTACGTTCTGCTTTGCTTAGATGTATAAACTCAGTGTGTGTGTGTGTGTGTGTGTGTGTGTGTGTTTATGTTTAAGTATATATATATATATATATATATATATATATATATATATATATATATATATGTATATATAGTTATTGTAGATATGTACATACTTGTTTATATATATTTATGTGTGTATATACAAATATATATATTTGTATATGTATGTATATACAAATATATATAAATATATATGTATTTGCTATTGGTTAGTTACTTTCAAGTTGTGTTCAACTCCATAATACCCTTTGGAGTTTTCTTGACAAAGTTGCTAGAGTGATTTACCACTTCCTTCTCCAGCTCATTTTACTGATGAGGAAACAGGTAAATAAGACCAAGTAACTTACTTAGAATCAATCACATAGGTATTACATATCTTTGACCAGATGTGAACTCAGGAAAATGAGTCTTCCTGACTCCAGGGCTAGCACCCTATCCACTGCACCACCTAGGTGCCTATATTTCTGTGTATGTATATGTATATGTATATGTATATGTATATGTATGTGTATGTATATGTATATGTATGTGTATGTGTATGTGTATACGTATACACACACAGAGAGAAAAACAAATACACAGCTGAGTGGAGGAGGGAAGAGACTACCACCTGAAGAATCAGGGAAGACTCCTTAAAGAAAGCAGAAGTCAAAATGAGACTTGAAGAACAACTCTGTACTCCAAGAAGCAGAAGTAAGGAGGTAGAGAGTTTCGGTCTTTACAGTAAGTCTATGCAAAGACATGAAAATAAGAGAGGGATTGTGATGTATGGGAATCTCCAAATAGACCAGACTGGCTGGAGCATAGAGGATGTGTAAAGTGTAGTTAGCCTGGATGGCTAGATTGTGAACGCCAGAGAGAGGAGCTTTGGAGGACACTTCTTGAGCAAGGGCAGACCCCTCATTTAGGAATATCAATTGGGCGCCTGATATGAGAATTGTATAGAGTTGGGAGAGACTAGAAGCACGGAGATCTTTTCGGAGTCTATTGTAATAGTCCAGACAAGAGGTGATGACTCCTTCTGCCAATCAGCAGCCAGGCTATAAGGTAGTCAGCCTCCTGGGGCACAGAGACCTTAAGTCATTACCCCTTACTTTCATTACAAAACTATTTGGAAATCCATAATCCACATTTGCATAGATAGGCCAAAAATGTAACTGGCCTGGGAAATTTTTCATTATTATACTAATAATATCATTAATAGTAAATGCATTTTCCTGAATCCAATTCTCCTCTCCCGCTCTGAGATGGATAGGTAAAATCTTATGGGTGTATGGGAATCATTCGTGAAATAAGTGGCGATTTCACTTGTATTATTTTGATAGGCAATAAAGAGGTGTATGAACAAATTTCATGAGTTAAACTTCTTTAAAATAGGAAAAATAAAAGTAAAAGTATGAGACACAGTGATAATCTTTACAAAAACTTACAAGATAGTGCTAAATACTTATAACATGAAAGCTCCATGAGGACAGGGCTTAATTTTGTCCTTGTATCCTCAGGGTCTGGTGCCTTGAACAAAACAGGCAATTAACAAATCTTTATGAATTGAATTGAATTGATTCACAATCAATTCTTACAGTTTAGTAGGAAGAAAAGAGATTTATGAATAAAATGGAGAAGATAAAATAGTTTATGTCATACACTACTTTCATGCTGTAAACTGCACTCACTCTCCAGTGGCTCCCCCTTTCTATTTGCACCAAGTTTAAATTCTTTATCTTGTGGCCAAGACATACATCGCCTGTGTTCAGTTACTTCTCGCTACTTCTCTATGCACATCTTCTAACTGAATCAGGGTAGGATCCACGCAGTGCCGTAAACAGCCAGTGCATCAACATGGATTTATTAAACACCCACCATGTTCCAGGCACTGTTCTAAGCACAGGGAGTACAGAGCCAAAGAGATCCTTGTTCTCTCTCCACTCTTGGTCTCTATGAACTGCTTTAGTTTCTTCTTCCTGTCTGAAAGCTTATGAGTCTCTATTGCTCATTCTTTGCCTTACTCCTACCCCTTAAGTGTGAGTGTCCCATAAGATTCTCATCTAGGGTTGATCCTTCTTTCTCTACAGGTTTTGTTTTTCTCTTAATGACCTTTTCAAAATCTCTACACAGATGACTCCCAAATTTAAGCATCCATCCCCAGTGTCTCCCATGAACTCTCATCCTGCTCAGTCAGGTGCTTTCAGAATATCTAGAACTGTCCCACCAGTACCTCAATCTTACTTGATCTGGTATCATCTGGTATCTGTATACATGTTACATCTTCCTTAATATGAGTTTTTTGAAGTCTGAGACTGTCTTTTTTCTTATATTTTAAAAGAAAATGTATCCCTGTCACCCAGTAAAGCGATTTATATATTTTAGGGATTAATAAATGTTTGTTGAATTTCTCCAAGCAAGTCTTCCATCTGCACACCTCTATTCTTGCTCTCCCCCCAGTCTGAAATGCCTTCCAGGCTGGACACTCTGAGGAGGAAGCAGCTGCTTGTCTTTTTAAGGAATGATGATGTATATCCCCAAATCCTGTCAAGTGAGAGGTAATCAAGTAAGGATCAGAGGAAAATGAGACAAGCGGCATTACATAGTTAAAATAGGATTGGATGTGGAGTCTAGAGACCTGGGTTCACTCTGTCATGAGACCACTCTTGACTACTCAGTCCTCTGATCTCACCCTTCTCCCAAATGCAGAACTCACTCAGTACAAAAAGAATTTAATACTTAATTACCCAGTCTTTGCAAACTCCTTATGCAACTTGTAAATTTTTAACTTAGGAATTTTAATAACAAATGCTGTAAGAATTGTGGGAGTAATCTTTAAACAATATTTAGAGACAAAGTTAATTTTCTTCTTTAGTTTATGCATACTTCATTTCCATTCTCTTTAAAACTCAGTTTTACCTTCCTATTTATGGGTGCCATTTTGTAAGATGATTTGTAATTTATTATGTATGTGATCTGCATATTAATAAATTTGCTTTTAATTATAAGCAGTCATTTTCTATCATATCTACAAAACATCTACCAAACATAGGGTCTTTGATTCAAAAAAAAACTTTACATTTTACTGTTGTTTTGTATAAGGTGGTCTTGTCTTTTCATATTGAAAAGGACTAATGTTATATAAAAATAAATTCAATAAAAATACCAACGAGCATTTATAGGTTTGAAAGTGTTTATAAATACACATATGTATATGTGTATGGAAGTATATGTATAATCTCATTTTATTCTCACAACTGTATGAGGTATGAGCTATTCTTATTATCTACATATTACAGATGAGGAAACTAAGGGCCAGATAGGTTAAGTGACCTGTTCAGTGTCACACAAATAGTAAATGCCTGATATTGGGTTTGCATTCATATCTTCATGACTCCAAATCCCTTACTATTAAAGCAATTTGATAAGTTTATCCTGGAAAAGAGATTTGGGCAATGGAGGTTGGAGGGAAGGAGCTGAGAGCTATGAAGGGCAGTCCTTTGGACAAAGGACTGTATGGGGTTTTGCATCTCCCACTCTAGATGTAAGAACCTGAAGCAATCAGCAAGAAGTAATAGGGACATAGCTTTCTACTCTATATAAGGAATGATTTCCTAACAATTAGAATTGTTCTTTTGGGAGGTAGATAGTTCCACATCCCTAAAAGCCTTTTAAGTCTGTGCTGGATGGTCATTTGTTGGGTATACCATAAACATCAAGTATGAATATCCTAGATGACTTCTCAAGTCTTTTCCAACTTTGAGAGTCTGGAATTTAATTCAATTCAATTCAATTCAACAAATGCCTTCTATGTTCATAGTCCTATGTTAAGCTCCAGTACTGCAAACACAGAAAATAATCTACCTTAAAGAAACTTACTCATTCTAGAGAGCATAAGGTATTTTTCACTTTACAAAGAATGAAAGAAATCTATCAAGAAATAATTTATCATATGATGAGACCATAAAATTCACACTAAATAGACACAAAGTTATGGAATTTGCAAGAAGAATATAGAGACTGAAGAAGTAATAAGTAAGTATAAGGACCACAAATCAAAGAATAAAACTCCAGAAGAGAATGTATATAGTAAAGAGAATGAGAACTGAAATCTTGTTTTTAAAAGAAAGTACAAAAGATGAAATTTAAAATTAATAAGCAAGTTAACAGACAATGAAAGGGTTTTTTACTTGATTATTTAACTAAGAGGGATGAAATGAGGGGAAGAGTTAAATAATCAGATAAAAACAAAAAAGTAAAATAAAATAATAAATTAAGCAATATTCCAAAATTATGGAAAGGGTGACAAATAGTGGAAAGGGACCGGAGGGATAGTAAGAGGCCAAAGTATGCCTTCAAGTTGATTAAGTTCAAATAACTAAAGGGACAGTGTGCTCTATATAAGATAAAGGAGGAGGACCTAATTCAGAAATAGAATATTCAAGGCAAATGGAGTAAAATATAGACTTAATCCTTATGGTTTTAAATGTAAATGGATTCAGCATTCTAATAATGTGAAAAATGACAAATTGGGTAAAAGATTTGTTAGAAGAAACACATATAAAAAGCAAAAATATACACAATGAAAATGAGATATTGGAATAAAATTTACTGTCTATCAGATGAGTTTTAAAAAGTAGGAGTTGGAATCATGCTATCTGTCAAAGTAAAAACAAAAATTCACAACTTAAAAGAAGGAAGGAAACTATATTATGCTGAAAGGAACCATAGACAACACATCAATATCAATATTAAATTTGTCTGCTCCAAACTCTTTAGCTCCCAAATTTTCCAAGAAAAATTAACCAAATTACATGAAGACATACATGGTAAGACAACAGTGGTGGCAAATTTTCATATTCTTCTTTCAGTTTTGAACAAATCTAATAGAAATATAAACAAAGGGGGAAATATAGGACTGAACAAATTTCTGGAGAAATTACAGCTGAAAAGAAAACTAATGACATCTTCTAAACTGTACTGTTAACATACACATGTCTTAGTCCCACATGGAATTTTACAAAACTTTATCATTAGAGTGCAAAGATACTACAAACAAATATTAAAAGGCAGAAATAGTAAACACATCTTTTATATACAATAAAAATTGTAGTCAGTGCAAAGCATAAAAACAAAAGACACAGACTCAAAAGAAAAGTTACTAATGAAATCATAAATAATGAGTAGGTCAAAGAACAGATCATTGAAACAATTACTAGGTATGTGAAACAAAATTCCAATGATGACAAAATTCAAAGTGTCTGGGATGCTGCTAAAATAGTCCTCAGGAGAAAGGATCCCTGAAATGATGTCCACAGAGAGTTTAAAAAGATTAGGTAGCAGAAAACAATAAATGAACAAATGCCTAATGTTCAAAGTGATTTTGTGAACTACAGATGAGTGCCATTAATGTCGATTTTTCAGGGTTTTTTGAAAGGATTGTGGAAGAGAAATGGCAATTATGAGGAATCAGCATGAATTCACTAAGAACAAGTCATGCTAGATTAAACTATTAACCTTTCTAATTAGCTCAGAGAAACTGTGTATACAGTATTTCTGGATTTCAATAATTCAAATACTAAATTCAACAAATATTTATGAAGCAGTTACTAAGTCCACACCCTGAAAAAGATGCAAAGTTCAAAAAAAGAATAGTGCCTATCCTTATGGAGCTTTCAGCTTGTCAGAATGATCTGAAATGCATGCAGTCTAAGATTTCTTTACAAGAATGTATTTAGCAAAGAATCTCATGAAAACCTTAGAAACAGGTTGGATAAATATGACATAAATCGGTATCAAACATGGGGCCCCATGGCCACAATGCTTGCAAGACTCTTGAGTGATGCTGAGCCAGGTTAATTGTAATTGGGAAATATTTAGCAAAATAAATAAAAATACAATAGAAAATAGATAATATTATGTTTTCTAAGTCAATGTGCAATGCAGGGAATAGTTTATTGGTCTCCATTTCTACATGAGTTTGACACCACTGGTCTAAAGGATAATACAATTGATTGGATGTGTTAACTAGATGAACTATAACTTTACCTTAAGAGTGGTGATTGATTAGCAAATGAATAAATGATGATACTGGAAGGAGGTCTCCAGGGGAGTGCTCTAAATTTCTTATTCAAATTTTTTATTAATTACTTCAATGAAGACCTAGGTCAATGAAGACCTCGTTCATCAAATTTCATCACATTTAAAATTTCATTAAATTTGATGTGGCATGCATCTGGGAGGTATAGAACCAGTTTCTAAAGTTATCATGACAGACTCAAACAATATCCTGAATCTAATAGGCTGAAATATAATAGAAGTATATAGAAAGTTCCACACAAAGGTTCAAGAAAGAATTCAATTTCACAAGAACATGGCAGTCAAAGAAAAGGTCATTTGACTTAGGTTGCAATAATAGAAGTTGAATGTTCAGAATAAAAGAAGCTATCTTTCTATTTTAGACATTAAAAAAACTATAATTTTATAGGTGAATTTGGTAGTTCCCTCTCCAATGCAGATCTTATAGTCATTCTCCAGCTTATAGTATTTGTGAGCTGCCTGTAGCACCAATGATTAAGTGACTTGTCTAGAGTCACGGTGTGTATCAGAGATAGATCTTGAACCCAAAACTTATTGATTCCAAGGTCAACTCTTTAATCACTATGGCAAGATGTCTCTTCTGTCTGAACTCTGCCAAAGTCAGAATAAATGATGGGATGCTACTGGGCTAGAAGAAATGAGGAGATGGTTGATTTTAGAAAAACATGGAAAGATATGAAATAACAGAGTGAAATTGTATAGAGTAACAGCAATACTACTCTAAGAACAACCATGGACAACTAAGTTGTTCTGAGTATTATAATTAATCAAATCAACTACAAAGGATCATGAAAGAAGATGTCATCTACATCCAAAGAAAGAACTGAGAAATAGATGTATGCATAGTATAGTTTTACATTAATATTATATGTATATATATATATGTTTGTGTGTGAATATGCATATGTGTGTGTGTGTGTCAAATGGTCTTCTCTAGAGAAAGATGGGGAGGAAGGGAGGAAGAAAATTTGGAACTTAAAATAGAACCAAAAAAATAAAATTCTAAAAAAAACAAAGTCTAAGAGTGAACCCTGAATATGAGGTCCTTATCTGGGTACGTTAGCAAAGGAGGCCATTGAAAAGCTGAAAGATATCCAAATGAAAATCCCATGAGGATCAGGTAAAGGAACTAGGCAGGTTTATCATATAAAAAGAATGATTTGGGGGTCTCATGATAGTGCACAATAATGCTTGTATAGATCTGTGGTTTCCATACTTTAAACATCACTACTGGAACCCCATCCTCTGACGCAGATCACAAACCCTCCAGTCCTTTCATCTTGGGTCTTTCTTACACATAGTGAACACTGGATGGGAATGATAAGGTCTGGGTTCAAATCATCTGTCTGATAGCAGCTGTGTGAGATGGGCAATTCACAACCTTACTACAACTCAGTTTCCTCATCTGAAAAATGGGGATAATGATATGCTACCTACTTTAAAAGACTTTTATCAGGAAAATATTTGTAAATTTCTCATTCTCTCACTCTTGCTCCCTCTCAGCACTCTGATACCAAAGTTGTTCAAGTAGAGATATTATTGTTGAAGGGATACATGCAACAAATACATGATTGGACCCCCTCAACTCTATGATTCTAAGCCACAGCAACATTTTGAATAAGACTAAAATAGCTCCTCTTTCTCCACCTTCACTTTTCAGTCATTGTAAATAACAGTCTCTATTAAAGTACAATTACCCTTAAAATTGTTCACATACACACAGAAAAAAAGAGCGAGAAAGAAAAGGTAATAACAGGTTTCCACTAAACTTGTCCTTGAGACATGTGGTTTTGTTTCCCCTTAGACTCAGAGCCATATTGCAGTATCACAGCTACAAAAGACCAAGTTGGGCAACATGAAAATAATTATTTTATCTTCTTTCCTTAATGTGTTGGAAATGGATTTGAAAGAACATCCAGTATATGGAGGGGGAGAGGGGATCAGAAAGGAGGAAAGGCTGGCAAAGAGGTAATTGCCCTAACCATCAGTGAACTTTGGAAATTTTAGGTGGTAAGACTGAAGCAACAAAAAATGATTCCTGACAGCTGCTACCTGATGTAAGCTGTGACTACTGGCTATCCTCTACAGAAAGAGACATACAATGTATGCTGACATACAATCTTTGCTCAAGTGTTGTTCAAATTCCATAGTTTTCAATGTATCCTTCTTCCTGGTGACTGGCGTTGCCCCACAGGCTACTTTATTTCTTCACTTAAGCCTGCATGGCTATCACCACAGCTCTTTCTTCATTCATTGTAATATAGTTGTGATGTTTTCTTCAAAGCCTTCCTAAACTTGAGTGAACTAGATAATCCTTCATACTCATCATCTCCCATTTTCAACATTCATCCACTTCTCTGACTTGTTCTATCTTCTTCCTCAAACCAATTTCTCATTTCTCCCTAATAAATTTGTGAGTAGGCAGTATGACTCTCCCCATTGATGTCTTTCTTGTGTCAATTCAGATGCTCCTTTTAACAGCAAATGGAGTTTACTCACATTTCAATGTGTGTGTGTGTGTTTTTAAACTATGTGCTTACATATGTTATATATATATATATATATATATATATATATATATATATATATAATAGTTAGCATCTATATAGCATGTATTATATGCCAGATACCATGTTAAGCTCTTCACAATTATTATAAAATTTGATTCTTACAGCAACCATGGGAGATGAGTGCTACTATCATCCTCATTTAAAGATAAGGAAACTGAGACAAATAGAGTGACTTGCCCAGGGAACACATCTAGTAAATGTCATTTGCACTCAGAGGTCCAGCTACTCTATCCATTGTACTACATAGGTGTCTAGCTAGAGACAGAGAGAGAGAGAGTATGTTTGGATAATCAGACAGTTATGACTGCATTATCAGTAATAAGTACCTTAGCCCCTGGAGTGATTAAGTCAAGGCAAAATGACAGATCTGAATCTCTTTTCTTTTCCTTCTTCTACCCTCATTGCCATACTATTATGAAGTTTGCAAATATCACCACCACCATCTTGTGTCTCTTGTAAAACTCAAGCTCTATTGTTACCTCTATTGGGTTCAATTTAGTCCAACAAACACTTATTAAGTGATTAGAATCATAGAAGGAAAGATTTAGTTCTTTGTAAAGAACTCTTTTTATGAATGCAGACCTATACCTTCCTTACAATTTCATAGTCTTAGAGACTTGTCTGGGGCACTGAGAGGCTAACGGACACATCCAGAGTCCCACAAGCAATCAGACAGCCAACAAGCATAAATTAAGTGCTTACTATGTGCCAGGAACTATACATAACACTGGGAATGCAAATACAAAGAATAAGGAAAGACAGTCCCTACTCTCATAGAACTCACATTCTAATGGAGATGATAGCACATAAGAAGAAACCAATCATGGAAAGAAAGTGGGAATATCAAGTCCAGAGAAGAGCAACCTGATAGAAAATGAAGAGATGGTCCGTTTCTTAAATTGAGATTCTAAGAATGGTCATCCTATCAGAGGAAGTGACCTCCAAGACAGAGGGAGTTTAAAAGGATGAATTTGAACTTACAACTTCCTGACTCTGGGTCAGTTTTCTAGCTATTATACCACATTGGCCATGTATAAATAAACATATAATATTATATATAATAAATATACTCTATGTAAAAATAAATTTTTTTAAAGCCATAAAAAGAAACCATTCACCAATGTACTTCTTCCATTAAGAATTTATGAGTTTGCTGGTATAGGTACTCTCTCCACAAAGCCAATTGTAATTCTTAGAAGATAATCATCCTGAGTTGTAGTGTTTAAAAATAAAACTATTCCCTGATTATCAATTTTCTGGTGATTGAACTTTTGGAGTATAGTCAGGCTAGTTCTCAGAAGCAAGGATGTTCTCCAGGTTCACATGCTACCTTTTCTGTGACACTACCTCTAATCTCCCATCACAATTTCCCTTTTATCCTACTTATTTTTACTTAGTATCCTTTATTTGTATATAGCATCTTCTGCCTTTCCCAGTAAAGCATTTATGTCTAGTAGAAAACCAGTAGAACAGCTTACACCAAATACCACAATAAACTAAATACACTAAAACTGGGTCTGTGATCTGAATAGTAAAGAAGAGACAGAGAGATGAAGACAGAGACACAGAGAGAAAACCAAATGAAGTATCTTTTACAGTTATGGCTAAAAGGTTAATTCTTAACCAAACAAGATAGAAGCAATGACAAAATATAAGATCAATAAATTTAACATTTAAATGTAAAATTAATTTATATGAATTTTGCCTGGAAAAAAATCAACATAACCAAATAAAGAAGGGAGGAAACTTTGAATAAAATTAAATAAGTTGGATAGTTGAATAAAACATTATTTGATGTCTAATAAGAATGTTATCACTGTTCTAATTTCTGGAAATACAAAAACAAAAGAGAACACAGTCCTTGCCCTCAAGGAGCTTATATTTTAATTAAAAAAATACAAAACTTAGAGATTAATGTAAACTAGGGAGCAGTATTTTGGTTTGGTAGTCAAGTAATGATGATCATCTCCATAGGGAGTAGATTGGAACAGCCTTTACATTAATAATGATAGTATTTATTTGATTATGGCTTTAGACCTGAGAGTCAGGTGATGAGAAAGCCAGGGGAAGTTAGGTGAATGGTGATTAGGCTCATTGAGAAGAAAAGAGCTAAAGACAAGTTGAATCAGAGTTGAGTCCACCAAATATGTTGAGTTCTCTGAGACATTTAACCAATCAGAAATTTATTTCTTATCTCTGATAAGGTTCAGTAGCCATGATCTATAGGTAACTCATGAGTATTAAGACCAAAAGCCATTCCCCAATAGATAAGTGGTCAAATGATACAAACAGTTCTCCAAAAAACTGCAAATACTGAGTTTACTTCTGTGCAATACATTTTTGGAAGGGCATTAAAATACCAGAGCATATTTAGAGAAAGGTAAGCAAGAAGGTGAGCAAAATGGACAATATACCATGGGAAGAATGGTTGAAGGAGCTGTGGATACTTAGCCAGAAAGAGAGAAACTTGAGGGGACAAAGGATGGTGAGATATAAAAATAGCTCTCCTCCGTTACTGTCGTGAGAGAGGGATTAGACTAGAAGTGCTTGACCCAGGAATTCTGTACAGATAGAGAATAAGCTAGTTAACATCTGAGATTCCATTGCACTTTGAGAATCAATTGCTGTCTGTGACTTCTAGAAGTTGGGAGCCATGTCATAAAAGTGTGCCTGCATCCTCCACAGCAAACAGAAATGTACCTCCCAACTCTAGCTCTGCAGTCCTTGGAATATACCTAATGTCCAACTAAGTGATAAAACCTCTCAAAAATGGAGACTTAGTAGAAGAAATCAGACTGTAGGAATAGGAAGAAGCATATTTAATCTTTGTTTTTCTGACTCTTACAGGATCTGTCCCAAAAATACTTTCTCTGAGACTAAGTAGATGAATGTTCACACCACCAGTTTCATTGGATTATAAACAATCATTTAACATAAAAAGTACAATAACAACCTGTCCTGATACCTTTCCTATATAAATATCATTGAATATAAAGATGAGAAGAACTAAATTATAATGATGACGATGTTCAGTCAGGTGGTCAACTAGTATTTCCTAAGTGCCGGGTATGGGTCAGACACTGTGCTAGGTGCTGGCGATTCAAAGGAAGGTAAAAGTTCCTGCCCTCAAGAGCTTACAGTCTGATAGGAGGCTACGTTCTGACCTCCTTGTTTTACTGTTGAGAAAACTGAAACCCAAGAAGGTCAAATGATTTTCCTTAGGTAAGAGAGTAAGTGCCATAGATGAGCTAATCAGATTAGCAACATCTACTAAAAAGCATTATTTTTTTAGGCTTCTGTGCATCAATATTATAATTAGGTGATTGTGAACTATATTATTATTGATACTTCATTATGTTTGCTTGATTTGGACCTGACCAATGACTTCATTGCTCTAGGAAAATTCTGGCTTTAAAACTCTCCCCACTTTTGTTTTGTAGCAATTCTTCTGCAATTTATATCTTAGAGAATTACCTAGGATTGTGAGATGCTAAGTAACTTGACCAAGGTCACATAGCTAATCTATATCAGAGGCACTGTCTTCTCAAACTCCAGCCTGTTGTTCTTCAGTCATTTCAGTTATGTCTGACTCTCCATGACCCCATCTGGCTTTTCTTGACAGAGATATTGGAATGGTTTGCCATCTCCATTAACCGATGAGGCAACTAAGGCAATCAGGGTTAAATTAGTTGACCAGAGTCACACAGTTAGGCCAGATTTGAACTCAAGAAGTTGAGTCTTTCTGACTTGAGGGCCAACACTTTATCCACTGGACCACCTAGCTGCCCAAACTCCAGACCTGACCTTCTATTCACTGGGCCATACTGCCTCTCTACAACGTACACGAGAAGATCAGAGTTTTAGAGCTAGAAAATACTTCAACAGACCAGTGGGTCCAACTTTCTCATATTACAGATGAGGAAATTAAGGCTCAGGGAGGTGAAGTGACTGTCCCAAGATTACACAATTTCATTTTAAATAACAATCTCAGCAAACTAAGTCCAAGAGAAAAAACCCTAACAAAGAAATGCTGTATCATCAGTTTGACTGAATGAGCTCTGGATCTGATTAAAAACCTGTCATCACTTGAGCTCAAAAGTTGTTCTGACGGGAACCTAAATGAAAGCATCTTATTTGTATTTCCCACATCATACAATGAACAAAGTGTTGGCTTCTACAGTGGTGTTGCACTGAAGTGAAAGGAAAGCCCAGCCATCTACCTGACCAAGAAAGTTGGCACAGAACTTTTCTAGGTAAAGTGAACAATTCTGGACTTCGCGTTCCACTTGGCTCCTTCCTTCATAACTGAAGATCACAAGGGCAGAGAAAGGAGTGATGCGGTTACATTTGAGGGAAAATGGATTTATGGATTAGCGGGGAAATGAGAGAAGTTTCAAATGAAAGCAGTTTGCAGGGATGCCTCCCCTGAAGCTACACAAAATTGAAAAGGCATCTACCACATCCTAAAGTAACGTTCAATGATATCTATTCTACCCTTTTAATGGATGATTTGTATGCAACACTTCCAAGTGAGATGAGAGTATTACAGACTACTGAATCAGGCATAATCACCCCATAGACACAGCAGGGGAAGCTTTGTAATAATGGGGGTAGAGAGAAAAATCCTATGTTCACGAAATGTGTTTCTCCAAAATTACCCAAACGGTACAACCCAAGAGCCTAGAGAATCATGTGATCTAGGAATTCACTTCCTTTCCCCTTCATTTTAAAGGGGTGAGGGATGAGGCAGAGAGCAGGTACAATGGTGGTGTTACTACCTTTAAAGCTGTTCTTACAATACATCAACTTTAACAAATATTGATTGACATTTGGTCCTATAATGTGTACATTCACTTTGAAAGAATATGAAGAGACTTCTTACTTTAATTCAGTTGAGTTTCATGCTGTTCGTTTTTCTTACTTTCTTTTTAAATATCTACTTCTGTAGAAAAGTAATGGTTAAATTCATACATAAGAACAAACATTAATTTTTTTCAGGTGACACAAAGCTAGCAGAGATGGCACACTGATGCATAGTAAGGATACAGAGATGAACACTGAGATAAATTGAGTAAGATGAAATTGAATAGGGATCACTATAAAGTTCAAAAAATCCAACAACAAAAGTAAGACTGAGGAGGTAGTCATTCTTTTGAAAAAGATGTAGACATTTGTGAACTTCAAGTTCAACATGAGTCAGGGATATTGTATGGCAGCCCCAAAGATGATGTGACTTTAAGCTGCATTGAGAGAAGTGTAAGAATCCTGGATAAGAAGGTGATGTTCCCATTGTACTCTGCCTTAGTCACACTACATCTCAAATATTCTATTCAGTTCTCATAAGAACATTTTAGTCAGGAGAGTATCCAAAGGAAAACAACCAGAATTGTAAAGTTCAACAAAATCATGCCATAAGCTGACATTGGTCATATGCAGATGTATTTTCTCAACCTTGCCTATCCAGGGAATCTTGCCTTGTGATTAAAAATAAGAAAAGACGGATGGGTAAAACTAAACCATATACTGATTACAACTTACAAAGCCTTTTAATCTGGGATCCCTGAATTCAGTTTTAGAAGATACTTTGATGATTATATTTGTATATAATTGGTTTCCTTTGGAATTCTTTGTTTATTATATACATTTTTTAAAGTGCACACTTTAACAGATTGCCCCTCCCAAAAAAACAGTTAATAATACTTAAAGTGTATGATTACGTGAAGGAACTTGAAATGTTTACTCCAGTAAAGAGAAGATTTAGTGGAGAGGTGATAGGCATGTTAAACTCAAAGAAGAGTCATGGTTGTATGTTTTTTTTCCTTCATTCTCGAGGAGGACTATGTGAAAGAGAGATTAAACTTGTTCTACTTTGCCTGATGAGGAAGAATTAATCACAATGGGAAGAAGTTTAAAAAAACCCAAGTTCACTATAAAGAAAACCTTTATCAATTAAAACCATCCAAAAGTGAAATAGACTGCCACAAAGTGCAGTGGACTCTCCCTCACAACCTCTTCAAAAAAGTAGTTGGATGATCATGCATCAGTTTTGTTGTTGAAAGGACTGTTTTTATTTCATTCTCTTTTGTTTATTTTCAAATATATTGCTCCTGCCCTCCTTCACCCAGTGAGCCTTCCCTTGTCACAAAACAGAAAAGATATTTAAGCCAAACCAACCAACAAATTGACTGCAACTGAAAATATACACAACATTCCACACCTATAGTTCCCCCTCTCTCCAAAACAAAGGGAAAGGTGTATTTCTGGACCATAGAGGAGATGATTTTTTTTTAGATATAGGTTGATAAGATGAGCTCTGGCTTTGAAAAATTTGAATTTGATTAACTTGAATATGGAAGAACTTGAATTCTGTGATGAGCAAGAAAAAAAATGAGATCATTTTGTGACTTTAAAATGAGAACTAACTTTAGAGAACCTTCTCTGTCGTCGTTACTGAAAAATACTTCTTCGGTGTGGTAAAGTCAATAGTTATGCTACATTTCTTGTTATCCGAGATAACAACAGACGAAGAGTCAGATGAGATAATGACAAACTGTTTGGATTCCTGAATTATCAAAATCACAAGAATTTCTTACAACATGATATATTACTTGTCCCGGAATGGTGAGAAAATTCGGGTTCCAGATGCCTTAAACATTCTTCAAATTGTGATTCATATTCTGACAGAAAAGGAGAAACTGCAATTCTCTCAATAACACTCTCAGAATATATGTCTGAAAATCTTGTAAATATTGCCTGTTAGAGGTATATTTTTAAAGGGCATTGAAAAATATTTGACTTCCTAATAGATTTTTTCTCTTTTGAAGACAATGATTCAAACCCATAACCTTTAGGTTTTTATTGTCTTAATTAAGACAGAAACAATCTCTCTCTCATTCAAACAATTTTATGCCAATCAAGATAGTAGGGAACGTACCAATTTCCAAAAGAAAAAAAATAGTTACCCTTTCCTTTATCTTTATACTACTATAAGATTGACCAAATGTTTCTTCTATTCTTTCCTATCTCTTTCAGGGGCCCCACTGCCTCCATCATGTGGTTATTTATGATTTTCATGGAAAAACTGTGGTCTCTTTCTACAACCCTTGTATTTTGTAGCTCAATTGATAGAAGATATGGAGATAAACAAAATCTCAAAGGGTTTTGCAAATAATCTAATACTACTGTTTCATTTTTCATCTTTAGAAACTAAAGCACACATGGGCTAAGGGATTTGCCCAAAATAAAAAGTAACAGAACTAGTATTTGAACCCAAATTTTCTGATTCCAAATCCATTGCCTTTTCTTTCATCCAATTTATAACTTATCTGAAACATCAGTCCTTTGTATAATTTCTCCAAAAGTCTATACCTGTGCTTTAGCACCTCTGCTGATGAGGAATTCTCTGCCTCACAAGACAATCCATCTCATTTGGGGACAAGTATAATTAATTAGAAGTCTTTTCTTACCTTCATTGGAAATCTGCTTCTTTCCTCTGCCAGCTATAAATATATGATTCTACTATCCTGCGCCATCCCCCGTCCTCTTGACTCTAGTCTTGCCACTGGAGTCCGGTGACTCTGGAGGAGAGAGCAAGGCTGATGACTTTGCACAGCTCTACCTTACACCTAATTCACTAGCAAGTCCAAACATCACCCTCACGATATCATTGTTTCTCTCGGAGAATGAAGGACAAACATAATTTCCAACAGTTTGTTCTAGTTGGGCCTTTTCAAACCAAGGAGAAAAATTCAAATTTCCCATCAACATGAAAACTCTTCAAAAAAAGAAGGTGACCATTTCACCCACTGTCAGAGCTTCTGGCCAAACACTCCCAGTTCCTTCAACTGAATGCTCAACAATATGGTTTTCAGGTCTCTCAGCTTCCCGACAAATATTTTTCTATGAACGTATATGTGCATGTCATTGTTCTTACACTATGGTGCCCAGTAAAAAATCCAAATAAGCACTTACCAGTACATAACATAGTAGGAATATTATCTTCTTTGATCTGGACATAACTTTTTAATAAACTCAAGAGAAGGGTTTTTTACAGATTTTGTTGATGACTTTTCACTGTCATTCCTTGGCTAAGAACTAAGAACTAAGGCCAAGAACCAGTTCCTCCCCAGTAATACAAAAAACAGTTAAGCAAAAACAACCAGTCCTGTGCCCATGTAGGAAATTGTACTCAGGGTTCTATGCTAATATTCCCCTGAATCTCTACCAATAAGAAACTTGTGTCATTATCTGTTCTGTGGAAGAGAATATAATTTTTTAATTATGTAAGAGTCTGGTTTCCTTCAGATCTTTTTCTTTGCACTGATGTTATCATGGTCTATAATGTTCAGATTCTTCTCATCTTTTGCGTTAGATTGTACAAATCTTCCTCATTTTTATAAATTCTTTATGTTCGTGTTTACACTTTCTTCCTATGCAGGAACTCTTCTCTGAAGGAAGTTCTCAGAGGCAGAAATGAAGAGGGAGGGAATTCCACTTACAGCAAAGGCACATAGATGGAGAAAGGAGCGTTATCATCAGAAAGTGGAATGGTTTGGTTGTAAAATACAAGAGTGACAAACTCAAATAGAAATGAGTAAATAATACAAAAGGATTTCTGCGCATTACTAATGGACTTAGACAATCATATATTAATGTTACTTATGTTCTATTGTATTTTTATTTTGTTAAATATTTCCCATTATATTTTCATCTGGTTCAAGCCACATTTTGAAATGCTATAGGCTAACATGTGTTTGATACCTCTGGTACAAAATATAAGACTTTGATTTAATAATATAGCTAGTGGATAGGGCTCCAAGACTGGAGTTAGGAAGTCTCATCTTTATGAGTTCAAATCTGGCCTCAGACACTTACTAGCTGTGTGACACCAGGCAAGCTACCTACCCCAGTCTGCCTCAGTTTCCTCATCATTAAAATGAGCTGAAGAAAAAATGACAGACTTCTCCAGTATCTTTGCCAAGAAAGGCCCAAATAGAGTCAGAAAGAGTCTGACACAACTAAACAAATAACAACAAAAATGTCCTCTTAGATACAGCCTTTCAAAATCTATTTTAATCCAGATTCTGTCATCCAACAGAGCTGCTCTTCACCCTATTTCAGTCCATTAATAAAGGTAATAAACATGTTATGTCTGTGCTTATCTAAATCATTGATTTCTTTTGGATATTGCTGAGTAGATCCAACTGCCCTTTCTAACTGCATTTTCCCAGATGCCCCAAGTATTTAGATCCAAATGCAGTGGTTCAGTAATTATCAATAACTACGCTCAATCCTTACAAAATTGATGGCAAAATTTGCTCTATTGTGTTTCTTTTTGTTGTGATGGATGTTTGAGATTATTTGTATTACAGATGAGGAAACAGAGACCAAGAAAGTGGAAGTAATTTGCCCAAATACATGATCCTAAGATAATAAATAGAAAAGGTTGAATCTGAATACAGAACTTCTGTATTCAAATCCAGCCCTCTTAAAGTCTACATCTACAAGTCTACCCATGGATAAATAAACTCTTTGGACTATTTCAATATCCTCATTTTAGAGGTGGGTAAATTAAGACCTTGAGAGTTGCCCAAGGTCACAAAGTTTATCAGTGGAAAAACTGACCTGTCTTCTGATTCAAACATCAGCGTATTTACATTGTAACATACAACCTCTCAGAAGAGGAGATTATTTTTTTCATTTCATACTTATGTAAATGTGAGAGCCTATTAAATCAATCAATCAATTTAATCCCTCTCTCACTTAAAGTAACTAACAAGATACTCTACACTTCAATACCTTCATCAGGTGAGAACACCTCTGTTGAATCAATCAATTTAAGGCAAAGACTGGGAATGAAATAAGACCTTAATCAATTTGGAAGGAGTAAAAGCCCTTGGATGGAATAAAATCATGCTATAAACTGCATCTTGGGATTGATTGAAAAAGGTTCAATTGTGCCCTGTGCTGCTTAGATAAAATAGCAAGCCCTTTCAGAATCGGACATTCCAGTAGAGAGCCAGATTAGTGATGAAAGGCAGGGCCAAACAAGTCTTTGAGAGGAAATTGCTGAGCAGAGAGTATAGCCTTGTGAACTTCGAAGGTCAGAAAATTAGGGAATTCCAGTGAATGTAATAGGAGTGTCCCCAGAGCTGCAGTGGTTGACAGTTGTGTTTTCATTGGGAGCTGAAAACAAACAAGAAACACTAGGTTCATGATTCTCCAAGGATCCCAGCAGAAATTTACAATAAAACTAAGAAATCCACAAGGCAGAGGTGGGTGAGAAGGAGGGGGCAAAAGGACTTGATAAACCAGGCACTGTGTTATTCTTTTGCCATGTGGACTCTGTAACTTTGACCACAATTTCTGAGGGAGCCTATATATATAGTATTTTTGAGATAGTATGTTCTTCATCTGGGGTTGGGGAGGGAGAGAGGTTTTACATTAATTATTCTTTCTACACCACCTTAGTAAATATTAGTTTCTAAAACCTAATTAATTATGGTTAGCTGATTATCATAAACCAATCATCAATGTGGGGAAACACATCAGCAGGGGCTTATGAACACTTGTACTAGAGAAACACCACTAACAGTTATCCTCTTAGCTCTGAGGACAGAAATAGTCAGCTGTCCTTTGGAGACCCAGATTGCAAGGACAAGCAAGGGTTGAGCAAAGCAGCCCCAGAATGTCTGTTAACATGTTAAGGTTTTCTGTGGATAGGTTAAATTTTAATAGGAGGAAGAATCCTCCCTTTTCCCACCAAAAAAAAAAAATGGAAAACAGAAATGATATGAATCACACTGCAAGAAAAAGCCCAAATGCAGGCATTCTGGAACATGTACTTTTTTTGTGAACTATTTGCCCTTCCCAATATAACAATTCATTCCCTTCTTATGTGTCTTTGAATGGTCTTATTCCCATTCCCTTCCTAAAATACATCTCGCAGGATCTATCACAAGATTTGATATTTAGAACCCTAAGAGAGTTCAGAGGCCTTTTCATTCAATCTACTCTTTTTAGAGAGCAGACTGTGAGGAAACATCAGAGGGGGCATTTGAATCCAGGCTGGCTTACTCCAGAGCTAGTTTTCTTTGAAAACTTTAGCTTTCTGGAAGGCTCAGATCCAATGCCCTGTCCTAGTAAAGACCTCATCTAATTTCCCCAAATCTTTTTCCTCAACCAATGTCTCCCAAATAGTTTTTATTTTTTTTGAAGCATTATATTGTTATGTTTAAAGAGGTGGCCTCAGATCCAGTAAGACCAGAGTTCAAGTCCAGCCTTTGATATACTTTGGCTGAGTGTGGGCATCGCTTGATCTCTCACTGTTGTAGGCAGCTCTAAGAAATCAGCAGAAATTGCACAAAAGTGGCCAACCTGTATTAAAGGAAGTTTCTCCCTAGGAGTTCCCATACCAGTGAAATCACAGGTCCTGTTGCTGTCCCCTATTTTGTATACATTTGGCATTTACATTTTGCATACACTCTCCACATCATCACCACTACTGCCTAACCTACCCCCATGACCAGCTTCACAAGTAGAAAACAAGCTATTTGAGAGAAAGGACTGTTTCACTTTTGTTTTCATACTCCCAGGACCACATACAGCATCACATAGTAGGTACCTGACAATTTTTTGTTGAATAGAATTTATTTAAACCCAGATCTTGCTAATTCAAGTCTAGCTTTCTATCCATTTTTATCATTGTGTTTCCAAGAGATGGCCTTCAGACACAACTTGCATACCATTAATTTTTTTATTATAAACTTTAGCTCAAACATTTTAATTCGCAAAAGAACATGAAAAAGAAATATAAGAAAAATATATGTAAACACATCACATACATGTATATGACAGCAATGTAATACAACTATTCAATGTGTCCCCTTCTATGCTTTTTGCCACTTTTTCTATGTATTTAAATTTATTTTAGTGGTACATTTTTCCTGATTTATCTATCCTTAGCCATTAATCTACCACCACCCCCTCCTCTGTCTAAATTAGAAAACTTCTTTTGCAACAAATATGCATAGACTATCAAAACTAATGAACACAGTGGTCATATCCGATCATTCATAGCTTTTTCTGTATCTCTAATCCATTACTCCACTGTCAAGAAGTAGGAGGCATGTTCCATCACCAGTCTTTGGAAGACACTATCATTTGGTACTCTGATCAGAATTCCTCAGATTATTCTTGTCATCCTGGCACTGCTAATCAGTTGATGGAAGTCATCGATGCTTCTTCAAACCTGTAATATTTGTAATTTCTTGTGACACAATAATATTCCATTAAGACCACCGCTTGGTCAGCAATTCCCCAACTGATGGGGATTCACTTGGTTTCCGGTTCTTTGCTGCCAGAATAACTGCTGTTATAAATAAACTTGAACCTCTGGGTCCTTTTCCTCTGTCTTTAATCATGTGACACAAGTCAGAGTCATCCCAATCCTTGATTTTTTCAAATCAGGAAAACGGGAACAGATATCTGAACAGCTCACTGCAGGCACAGTTACCAATGAAAAGTGGCTGTGTTCACAGTCAACAGAACTCTGACCTCTAAGGCTGGTACCAACAGTGAGAGCAAGAGAAAGCTGAAAGGGCCCCAGAGCTGAGTCACTTGTCTTTTCTCCATAGGTGGTCTTGGCAACTCTGGATTAAAACAGTCAGCAGAACTAGGCGAAGGAAGCTGGGAGCAGGGTAGGGATGGTCAGGTAGGGAGGATAGTTTCTATGCTGTGCTATTCCTGTTTTGTTTTGTTTTTTAAAAGAAATTTAGTGATGCTACAGTGATCTAGGACTCTCAGTGAACTCAGAATGAGCCCCCATCCTTTACATATCTAGAATATTCCCTTATAGTGGCAGAATTTTGTTTTATTTTTTTTTTCATTTTGTGAGTTGACAAGTATTATAACTCACCTGCCAGAAGGGAGAAAAAGATCTGCCAGAGGGAAAGATATATTTGATCTTTCAGTCATCTTTCAATTTATAGGATGTGCCTATCAAAATTCAACCTCTGTGTGCATTCATATTAAAATACTGCCAATTACCAGTTAATATTAAAGTCCTTCCTCCCTCACTCAAGAAACATCACAAGCAAACCATTCGATTAAATTCAGTTCCATGAATATTTATTAAGCACCTACTGTGTGCAAGGCATGGCACTAGGCACTGGGGATATAAAGACCCCACCCAAAAAATATTCTACCTAAAGAGTCCCTGCTCTTGAGAAATTTACTTGGAGCTCGGAGATAGGGTTAGGGGGCTTGGTTCCTGTACTCAATATATATACAGAATGATAAATACAAGGTGATTGGAGAGGAAAGAACAACTAGGAAATGGCATCATGCCCTCCAGGAATGCCATCCAGTAAACAGTGACACCTGAGCTAATTCATAAATAAAACTAAGGCTTCCAAGGTGCAGGTGTGAGGAGAGTCTATATTCCAATCATGGGGGATGAGAAAACTATCTGAAGGTAGGAGATAACAAAATCAAGAAAAAGAAATAATTACTGGTTCAATTTGGGCAGAGTATGGAGTAAGTGAAGAAGAGTAATATGAAAAAAAGCTGGAAAAGTAATAGGAAGGCTTTCCATGCATGGCTGAAGATTTTCCATTTTCTCTCAAAGGTAAGAGAGAGTGGTTACAAAGTTTTGAGCATCACATGGCCCACTCTATTTAAGCTCAGCCATGTTTATGTTTGTGCTCCTGCCACCTCCTCAACATCTGTCCTGCTACTTCTCTCCCCTTTCCAGTTCTGGAACCACAATCCAACCAATAATGTTATTGATCCAGATATTTGCTTATCCACTGTGCCTGGAATGCACTGTCTCCTCATCCCTGCATCTTAAAAGCCTTCATTTTATTTAAGACTTAGCTCAAATGTCACCTTTTACTGGCATTCATTTCTCATCCTTCCCTCTCCCAGTTACTCAACCTTCTCAATGAATTTTCCTCCACTTCCCTCCCCAATGACTTCCCTGTCCAAAACACTGTGCTTGACCATCACTCCTTACCTATGTGGAGTGACCCCCTTAGAATTGTAAGCTCCTAGAGATCAGGAACTATCTGACTTCACAGCATAACACAGCACTTGGCACATAGTAAGCACTTAATGAATTTTGTTTTCATTCATTTATTTCTTCATCCAGGAGAACAACAGAACGCTGAGTTTGGGGAATAGCAATTAGCCAGATTTGGCTGGAAAATAATGTGTGAATGGGAGTAGCGTGAAATACGTCTGCAAAGGTAGGCTGCGGGCATTGTGAAGTGCTCTGACTGCCAAGTTGAGAAGTTTATATTTTGTTCTAAAGGCAACAGAGGTCAAGCAGAATAAAGTCTAAGAACTGGCCATTAGATTTAGCGGTTAAAAGATCATCCGTAACCTTGGAGAGAGCAATTTCAGTAGAGTGGTAGGGACAGAAGCCAGATTGCAAGGGACTGAGAAGTGAGCAGATGGTGAGGAAATGGAGGCAGGGAGTACAGCTGATTTTGTTCTTAGAATTTCAGCTGAGAAAAGAAAAGGAGAAATAAGACAATAGTAATAGGAAAGACAGGGTCAGTGGAAGGTTTCTGAAGGGTAGGATTGACCTGAGCACATTTGTAAGCAACAGGGAAGGAACCACACTATATGGGGAGATTGAAATTGGAAAGGGTGGACACAGAGGATTGTGGGGCAAGGTATTACAGGAGCTGGGAAGAAATGAGAACAAGGATTCAATAAAGCAGAGTAGTATAGGGGAAAGGACTCTGGACCTGGAATTGGGAAGATATGGGTTTGAATTCTGCCTCTAACACTGACCTCAAGCAAGTCACCTAAACTCCCTGAGCCCCCATTTCATCATCCAGAAAAAGGGGTTACCCAAATATCCACTAATACCCATGCAAGGGTTCCATCTATGATCCTTTGATGTAAAAGTGTTGACCTGGAGGAGGAAGAGGAGGAATACTTACTTCTTTTTTAAAATGACAGCAAAGAATGAGGGATGAGATGTAGAGAAGGGGAGAAGACAGAATTCACAGATATGCTAAAAAGGAGACATGAAAGAAGGAAAAGAAATAAGTAACTGCTGCAGGGAATGTGATACAAATAGCTAATCAAAGAAAAATTAGAGGACAGTTGTGATGTCTAGTATAATTGATATGGGTTAGTGCCACTGTCAGCAAATTGTGTGATTTCTTCTCCATAGAATTCAACAACATGGGTGTAAGGACAGGAAAGGTGGGTGGTAGGTGTAACACAAAGTTGGGATCTGGCCGTGTATGAGCAAGAATGTGTGTGTGTGTGTGTGTGTGTGTGTGTCTGTGTGGTTTGTCTTTCGTACTCTAAGAGGACCATGACATCAGGGAGATAATGACATGACTTACAATTGACTTTGATCTGAGTGAGGGAGAGCTGTGCAAAATCACTTTCTCCTCCAGAGCCCTCTGGGTCTAGTGGCCTGATTCAGTCAGGAGAGCAAAGGGCTTTAAGGATGGAGGATAAACAATCACTCAATAAGTATTTATGAAGCCCCTACTCTTTTAGGTACTGAAGTAGTCCTTGCCCTCAAACAGCTTAGACCCTAGCAGAACAGCATCTCTATTTAATTCTAACATTGAGATCTGCTGCTGGATGCAGAGGAGCGAGGGTAACCTCACTCTCTCTCCCTACAGCATCCATCTGCATTCAGCTTCCAGTGTTGGTTCAACCCTGGAGAAACATGTACTCCAATCATAGGGGGTAGGTTCCCTTCTCTCTAATTCTTCAAACTATTAAATCCCTATAACCAGTTCACTGGGGGCAAATTACTGAAGTCTTTTGGTTCAAAATCATATCCAGTGCTTCCCCAAAGTAGAGAGTTAATGCATACTCAATGTACTAGATGAATTAAGTATGGAACAGGTATTTATTTCCTATAAACAAAATTAATGTTAAATGGGGCATTTACAAATAGGAATTTGACAAAACAAATTTAAGCAGGATTTAGCAACTTAATTTGTAAACTATATTTACAATCTTTTTGGTAGCTAATATATAAATCTCAAGCAGTTTGTGGGGTTACTGATTCAGCATTTTGGATTTCATCTGGTTCTACACTATGCAAATTCCAGAAATATATCTCCTGGTAAAACCACCAGGTTTGGGCCAGTCCTCTTGTCAGTGGCTGACTTCTCCACCATAGGAGATTCCTTAACTAATAGCCCAGTTCTATTTTTTTGGACCTAGGACTTTTGGACTTCTTGCATTCACATCATCATCTCCAGACCTGGGCATGTTTATTTCAAGGCTGACATTGGATCACCTACTCAGGAAAAGAAGCACAAAGTAGAAGTACCAATCAGGTACTCAGGTGCACATCTGCTTTCTTGAATCCATGCTCCTTTGAGAGAAGTGGCAGAATGAGGGGAAAGATGTGAGGGTTAGTGCATCCCCCATAAACCCTAATGGAGAGACCATACATGGGACTTTCCACATGGAACAAGTGAAGCTAGAAGCTGAGCCATAAGCTGTCCCTTTTTTAACAGATGAAGTATCCTATGCAACTATTCCTGTCATGGAATGGGAGAAGGACCAAGGGGCCACTCCTAATTTGCCTCTGTGGGGAGATTAAGTGAACTACCAAGAATGAACACAAGCATTCTAGGATCACTGTCACTCATAGACATGCAAGTCTAAGATTCTCCAACCCTTCAACTCATTGGCACCTGCAGCTCGTCTACCATAAAATGTATATTCCTGTTGAGAGCTCAAAATTCTGATTTTCCTGATATCTGATTGTTGTTGCTAGCAGATTCACAGGGATCAAGCTGGAGAAAGGGGGAGTTGTTAGGAACAGTCACTCAGCAAGCAACAAGCCTACCCCTTTAATGACCACAAGGACGTTGTAATTAGGAGTTTGCTAAACTAACCATGATTAGGAAAACCTTACACATTTTGCATACCTGACTTAGATGAAGCTAAACCAATAAGTGCATATATTGGAACTTCTCAGCATGTAGGAAAATTAAACAATGGTCAAATATGGAGCCACATCTATCAGCTAGGACCTAACAATAGACTAATTGTCACAGTTGCATCATATAAAAAAAAAATCCATCTTCTATCCTTTGCTCACCACATCACTGAAAGCAGACATGAAACTCTTCGTCTCTGCTATGCCAAGTGCTGGGCACTTGGTCAATTAGACTTTGGAGGGTCGGTTCTGAGAATGTTACATGAGGTGGCTCTAATTACATAATTATATACATAATATACAGAAAATGAATGAGTAGCTAGGTGGTACAGTAGATAGGGCAATGGGCCTAAAATCATGAAACTCATCTTCCTAAGTTTAAATCTGGCCTCGGATCTTATTACCTTGTGACCCTGGGCAAGGCACTTCACCCTGTTTGCCTCAGTTTTGTCATCTGTAAAATGAGCTGGAGAAGGAAATGGTAAACCAGTCCAGGATCTTCGCCAAGAAGAGTTGGACACAACTGAAAACAAAAATACAAAATGAACAAAAGTTAGTTTGGAGAGGAAGTGAATTAGCAAAAAGGGAAATCAGGAAATACTTTATATAGTAGGTAGCAATTGAGTTAAGTCATAAAGGTAACCAAGGATTTCAAGAGACAGAGGGTAAAGTGGAAATGAATTCCAGGAGGTTGTTATAGCAAAAGCACAAGAGGATATACATTATTGTGTTCAGAACCACAAGTAAATCAGTACAAACAGATTACAGAGTGTGCGGATAAGAGTGATGGGAAAGTGAGAAGGGGACAGATGTGAAGAGATTTAAATGCAAAACAGAGGACTTTATATCTGATCCCAGAAATAATTGAGTACTGCTGGCATTTCCTGATTAGGGAGGGGTTTGATGTGGTCAGAATTACCCTTTGTAGAATGATCATTTTGACAACTCTATGGAAGACTGGTTCAATTGGTGAAAGGTGTGAGGTAGGAAGATCCCGTAAAAATAATAGTTCACCAAGAGGTGATAATGATTTGGAATAGATTGGCAACTGAGTAAGTGGAGAGAAGGATGTATACGGTAGAAATGACAAGATTTGGTAAATGATTTGATACATAAAGTGAAAAAGACTGGGGAGTTGGGGATACCTCCAAGGCTGTGGACCTGAGTGAGTAACTAGAGGGCAGCACCCAATACCTCATGTAGAAAGTGATGATTAAGCCAAGTCTTGAAGGAAGCATGCGATTGTAAGATGTAAATATATTCTAGTCATGGGGGACAGACAACGCAAAGAGTGGTATGTGTGAGGAACAAGAATTCCAATGTTGAGGTTGTAGAATGAAGATGAGATAACGTATGATGAAGCTAAACAATTAGGTTCAGGTCAGTCTGCAAAGAGTTTTAAATCCCAAATACTAAACAGGTAAAGTGGTCAATTCTAGCATCAAGATTATAAAAGGAAGAAAGTGGATGGATTCAATTTTTAGAAAGAAACTTGCCCAACCATAGCAACATCAGACTAAGAGATGCACCTAAGAAAGCCATGATCCTGCTGTGATTTCCTAAACAATACTAGGAGGGATGGGGAGAGGGGTTGGGGAGAACATGTAGCTAGGCAGCAATGGATATAGCACCTGGTCTGGAGTCAAGAAGATTCATCTCCCTGAGTTGAAATCCAGCCTCAGATACTTGCTAGCTATGTGACCCTGGGAAAGTCATTTACCCTGTTTGCCTCATCTATAAAATGAGCTGGAGAAGGAAATGGCAAACCACTCCAGTATCTGTGCCAAGAAAAGTTCATTGAAATGGGGACACAAAGAGTCAGACACAACTGAAAATGACTATGGCAGGGAGGGAGGAAAGAAGTAAACTGCACCCAAACAATTCTACTGGGAGTTATGAAGAATTGAGACAGATAGAAATAAAGCAATAGCCAGTATTAAATGGTTGTCTATCATATCATCAACTCTTAGGCAATGAAAGAATTTTTTCTTAATTGGTCAAAGCTTCCTAGAGAGAGTAAGGTTCATGGATATAATATAGGACATGGAATCTGAAAAATCTGAATTCAAATCTTTCCTGTAATATTTACCTATCTTGCTGTGGATGATTCAGTTCAGCGCGCCCATGATCAGTTTCCTCATCTGTAAAATGAGGACGATAATGAACCCCGTAGTGGCTCCTTTTCTAGATTGTGAGTCTCAAATGAAATACCGTTAAAACCTATTACTTGGATAATCCAAGATAATGCTAGCGGAATCACATTCTATTAATTCATTCCTGGAGTCATAATTGGCAGGAGACTTATGAGAAAGCAAGAACATAATCATGTGGAATAGAAAACAGAAATAAAAACTCCTTTCGCTTCTTGGATTTTAGGACAAACTAGAGCCCTGTGCCATTTCTTCAGAAATTGTGATGTTCCATAATTCACAGCCAGAGAGCATCATTTGAAGAACTGAGATGATAAAGGGATGGGTTTTTTCAGCAGTGAATCATTTAGGGTCATTGAAAGCATCAAAAACAAAGGCAGTGAGGTCTCTTCTTAGGAGTACATTCTAGGCCCAGGCGCTTGGTCCGTTTGTATTGAGGCACATACAGTTATAAAGGATAGACAGAAAAACGGATAGAGAATGAGATAGAGAAAGAGGGAGGAGAAAGGGAGATAGAGTACTTTAACAGATTACTAAATGCACTGAATGTAAAAATTTAGAAAGAAAACATCTCTAAAGACACAAGACTTGGGGCTGAGTCCTTCCTCTGACAAATACTGGCTGCATGACCCCAAGCAAGTCACTTAACCACTCATAGTTTCCCAGGAAATACTCCAGGAGTTTCAAAGCAGGTGTTTATTACTTTTCATTGGTTTTGGAAATCTCTCACCAGGAACTGATTTCAAGGGTAGAGAACCTACAGCCTTGAGACCACATATGGCCCTCTAGGCCCTCAAGTGTGGTCTTTGACTGAACCCAAACTTCATAGAACAAGGATTCCCACAAGTTCCCCAGTCCTAAATACCATTTGATTGCAATTTGACCCCAAAAACCTCAAAGGGAATAAAAGAAGGGAATTGATACACGAGGGATGATGTCATCAGAAAAGGCACCATGAAAGAGACGCATTCCATTTAAAATATATAGTATTTGATTTCTTTAGTGCTTTAGAGTATGATGACATTGATATGCCAGATCCCCAGATAGTAGCTGATTAAAACTATCCAATAGTGTTGCACAGACCCCATTCACCCCATAAGTTCATCCTAAACCAGATTAAAATGCAATTGGGTACATGTATATACATATATATGTATATACATATATACATACATAGTTGTGTGTGTTTGCATGTGTCTATATGTCTATATGTGTGTATACACACAAACATATACATGTGTATATATATATGCATATGTGTGTATATTATATATAGACATATATACACAGTGAAACATAGAAGGTTAATATGTAGATTTTCTAAGTCAAAATGCAGCTAGCAGGAATGCTTATGTGTGGACCAGTGGCCCTCTTTCTATTGGGGTTTGACATCACTGCTCTTCAGGATTAGAAATGTAACCCTGAGGAATAAGGTTTTTCCAGACTGTTGCCCATGAACCCACCATGAGCCCACTTCATGAGTTCATGTTTACAACTGATTATCTAGCAGACATACTTAACTTTTAGAAAAAGAAGTTACCAAGCAGCTCTAACAAGTACAGTTGTTTTAAAATAATCACCCCCAAATAGAGAGTCCACTTTCTCCTTGAATGCACAAGGTCATTGGGGAAAGTGAGCCCAAACTTGAAGCACAATTACTGAGGCACACATTAAGAGACCACAAGTGGTAGAAGGGTAACTTGCCGGTAGTGGTCACTGGGAGTCCTGTTCTCCTTTTACAGCCTCCTTGTAAAGCTCTCCTCAGTTCCTTTGTGAGGCCCCAAGCATTGGTGCCTTTCTAAAATCCATAACCTGCACATCTCTGTCTCAAGGGATCATGGTCCCTGAAGCTACCTTTCCTTGGTGTGTCTGCCTCAGCTCCCTGTACAGCTGCTATGGTCAACAACTACTGCTCCATTGCCACAGACTCTGGGCACTTCTAGACCGCTCTCTAAAATGACACATTTCAGAAAAGGGCAAATTTGCGTTTGTCAAGGAAACTCCTCACAGTGTTTTCCCTACACTGATAAAACTAGCAGTCAGGCTAAAAAATAAAATAAAATTTAATTCAAGGAATAGGAGGGATGACTTAAAGGGAAAAGGAACTGAAAATATGAATAGTAAGAAGGAGGCTGTTAGACTAAATCAGGGGATAAGGACATAAGGGTTGGTCTAAGAAGATGAAAAGATATTTATTACTCAGGACTTTCTATGTGCAGAGCATCAAGCTAAGTGCTGGGAATACAACCCTAACTCCCTGCCCTCAGGAAACTCATATTCTAATAGAGGAAGACAACACATAGAGAGGATTTCAGCTTCAAATCAGATGGAAAGTTTCCATGAAGCTACAGTAGTCAATCAGATGATAATACATCTTCTTTAATGGCATTGCCACTGAAAAAAGCATATTCATTTCTTTTGCTGAACCATTGGATGGTGCCAAAGACTTTCCTGATGAAAACTTTCTTTTCTGGGTCTTCAGTAGTCATAGTGGCTCAGGGGTAGGGTGGCAGAATTTATAGAACTTGATCTTGACAAAGCTATAATGGTGAAAATGAAGAGAGGTATAGGAGAGAGCTATTGAATTGGAGGAATCTGCAGGGTTTAGTAACTGAGTACACGTGAGATGCAATAGAGAATGAAAACTCAAAAAATGACTTGGACACGCAATAAACACTCATTCATTGAACACAGAGGCAAATAACAGCTAACCTCAATCAAAAGGAAAAGTCTCAAAGTCAACTTGAAATCTACATGTGAATACCAAGCAAACAATGGCTGAACAAGTTGTGGTATATGATTTTGATGGAATACTACTGTGCTATAAGAAATGATGAACTCAATGATCTTAGAAAAACATGGATAGGCTTGCAACACATAAGGAACAGCAAACAGCGCCGAACCAAGAGAATGCTGTATACAGTAACAGCAATACTGTTTTAAGAATGACTTTGAGCAAATAAGTTATTTTGACTATTATAAATATCCAAATTAACAACAAAGGACATACAAAAGAAGAGTCCATCTGCATCCAGAGAAAGAATTGATAAATAGAAGTATGTGTAGGATGATTTTACATATATTTGTAACACATATTTGTTTCTAATGCTATCCATCTCTAGGGTGGGAGGCAAGAGGGAGGAAAAAAGGGAGAGAAAGGAAATTTACATAATTATTATATATTTAAAAGGATAGTAAGTTGTGCATAATGGACTCGCAGTTTCATGTGCAATCATCTTTTACATTATACATTATGGAGATGCTTCTTTTATTCCATAAATTAAAAAATTAAATAAAAATTAAAAATAAGCAAACAATAATATATGTCAATAAAAAAGAAACCAATAATCAGTTTCCCTCTTACTTATAAATCATATACAAAGAGCCTAGCACTATATATGGAAGGACTTTCAATTAGAAGATATAGTACTCTCAGATGCTAGTGTCTCCCCATCCCCTTATTACCTTATATCTATTTCATTTCTGTTCTGTATGTACATATTTATGTTGCCTTCCTCATTTGCATGTAAGTTCCTCAAAATCAGGAACTCGGTCTTTGTATGCCCAGCACTTAATACTGACTAACTCAAATTATACGTGCTTAACAAAAGCTTCTTGATTAACACGTAGCAGAAGCAAGAGTAACACAGAAAATCATCTGAAGACAAAGAGCACGTTATAAATTGTCCTCTCTTATACCATTACTAGTGAAGTTCCTTCTCTAGAATATATTTCTTCCAATCCATCATGCTGCTAAGTCAGTTTGAGATATTCAATACCTTCTCAACTCCCTCAGCCTCCTCTCCTGCTCTGATCAGAGGGCTAGAGGGTGGAGCACTAAATTCCTCCCAAAGTTGTCCTTTATAGAGGACTGGGACCTGGACCTAAGTCTCCACTTTCCATATGGAGCTCTCCTGCTTTAAACTCCAGGGTACATGGTACCTCCCTTCCTGGGTCCCTCCTGTTTTCTCCCTCCTCTCTATTTCCAACTTCCTTTAATGTATTATTTTCCTTCATTAGATTGTAATCACCAGGAGGGCAGGGACTATCTTTCTTTTTTGTAGTTGTATCCCCTGGGCTTAGTACAGTGCCTGATACATACAGTAGGCACTTAATAAATGATTTGTATTGTATTATATTCTTTTACACATTCTCATAGTCTCAGCAATCCATGATCTTTCAGCTCTGGTAGTCGAGTGTCTTAGGTCATTGTAACCAATGACTCAGAATCACACAGGTTCTTTGAAAACAAATTTGCATTTAGTGAGCGTACAGAATTAAATGATACATGGATGACTTTGGGGACATTTTAGCCCAAAGACAAATATGCAAATCATCCGTCATTAATAATGGTAAATTAGTTCAACCAGATAGCTACTTTGCATAAGGAACTTGTCATTAATAACTTCCAACTGTAACACATAGTCAAGCAGAGAAGGGAGAAGGGTGAAGCTAAGGTTCATGAAGGAAAGAAAATACACATAGAAGATAGAAAAGCCAGAACTGAAGGAGACTGATAAATGGTGGGTACGATAACACCAGGAAGATAAGACAGGTCACCAGAGATGTATTTCCAGGAATCTAGTTAGACATTTCTTGTGGGTGTTCATTAGACCTCCTAAAAGGATAGCACTCTCCCAAGCTCCCCTGACACTGTCTTCCCTCTGACATCACCTTCCATCTACTCTGTATGTATCTTGTATGAACATTTGGTCAGTCAATAAGATTTATCAACGACCTATTATGTACCAGGCTTTGTACTAATTACTGGGGATACAAAAAGAAGCAGGAACTCACTTCTAGGTTCCATGCCCCAGGAAGTCACAACCTAATGAGATAATTTCTAACATAATTATTTGGATTTGGATTATGTTAGAGTTAGTACAATGTAATATAATTATTTACCAGTTGTGACCACCATTAGAATGTAAACTCCTTGAAATCAGAACAAGTGTTTTGGCCTTTCTTTGTATTCCCAGTACTTAGCGTAGTGCCTGTCATACCAGAAGAAAGGAAACAAGCACTGCTTATGCTGCTACTGTGTGTCAGGCACTGTGCCAATTGTCTTACAAGTAATATCTCATTTAATCCTCACTACAACCCTGGTAAGTAAATGATGTCATTACGGGTCAGGAAACTGAGACCTGGAGAGGTTAAATTATTTACCCAGGGTCATACAAGACCTTTAAGCAAGAGCTTAAAGCTAAATTTGAACTCAGGTCTTTCTGACTCCAGGCTGCTCTCTATCCACTGAGCCATCTCCTACTTAATAAATGTTTTACTGACTAAGTGACAACATTTTTGACCTTGGGCAAGTCACCTTCTCTTGGATCTCAATTCCTTCATCTGTCAAATGAGGAGGTTGGACTAGGCAATCTCTGAGGTCCCTTCTAGAGGCTTAGATCAGCTCTATATGGATGGTCTAAACCACTGATTGTAAGAGAGAATCCAGAGATTTTTCCTTAGCCATCGCTGTGTTTCAAAAACTTCAGCCCTAAATAGGCTTTTTATATTAATTTTTTTCTTTTAAAATGTAGATCAACCAAAGAATCCCTTGCCTATCTATGTGCAGTCAGAACATCCACTGATGAGAGCAAAGGTCACAGTAAACACCAAATCAGAAGACAGAATAAAGATGAAGAGATGACATTGTGCAATCACAGCAGCACCAACCCAAACTGTTTTTAAAAAGCTGTCAAATCTGAAAAAATGGAAATTCAACTGATACAAAGCCATTAATAAGAGGTGGAGGGAGGGGATCTATGGTGGGTAAATGAGCATAGGAAAAAACTCAGAAGCTGCCTCAAGCAGCAAATCTTGCCAAGTGGAGATATGGCAGTTGAGGACTACGCTGATTTAAAGGACAAGTTCATTTGAAAGACATCCCGGCAGAGGATGATGGGAACTCACAAGCAATATCACCTTATAAGATAGCAAAAAGGAGTTGTGAAGAAAATAAACCTTGAGAGAACTTAGCATGAGGTCCAGCTAAGCCAGATCATCCTAAAACCATTCCTTAGTCAAGAGAGAATGATAATTCAAGGTAAAAAGGAAAAGGAAAAATAAACTATAACAAAGATCTTGCTCATTCCATTTTATCAGCAGTTTTGATGGGTGTTGGGCTCTTGATGCTTGGAATATAAGAAAATGATTGAAGCCTGCAAGCCCCACAGGATTTACCCTAATGCATGCAGAAGAAAGTCATGCTCACAGTAAAACAATTTTAAAGGCACACAACAATTCTAATGTTGTGTGTCATTTTAATCAATAACATCTATAAAAGAACGGATGCCATGAGTAGCAAATATGAAGGCAATACAAGCCATAGAGCAATACTTAACACACTAGGTGATAATCAGGATTGAAAAATATCTCAAAAGGCTAGAACATGAAGCTAAATCTAACAGTGAAATCCAATAGGGACAAATGTAAAGTCTTATACTTGGGTTCAAAAAATCAATTTCACAATTACAAGATAGAAGAGTCTTGACTAGAAAGCTGTTTATCTAAGATGAGATGCCTTGAGACATATTAGATGATCATCATCATCACAATTGCTAACTTCTATAGAATATTTTCACAGATGTTTGGCAGCTAGGTGATAGAGTAGGTAGAATGTTGCTCCTGGAATCAGGAAGATCCAAGTTCAACTATGACCTCAGACATGAACTTTAAGATTCTGGTCAAGTCACTGAAAAAATCTCTGTTAACCTTAGTTTCCTAATCTGCAAAATGGGGTTTTATCCTACATTGCAAGGTTGTTGTAAGCATCACATGACATAATTTCCAAGCATTAAGCAAAGTGGCTGTTATACTGTATGTGCTATAAAAGTGTTAGGCATGTTCACAAATATATTGCATCTGATCTTTGCCAAAGGTTCTCAAGTCAAAGCTATATGACTATGCTATATAGATGCTGTTAATGGAATCTAGCTTGGACCCTGAGGCCTCAGAACTTCCAACTCTGATATTTGGGGATTTTGTGATTTGTCTCAGGAGTACCTGAGCATGCAGCCATTAAGACCTTCAAGGAAAATATCTCCCATTCATGCATTTAATTTGTGTAGACATATGAAACTATGAACACAATTTGGCATCCATTTAGATATAAATTGAGAAACCATATGCTTACCTAAGGTGTTCACCACAATTCTGAAGGTTGCCTTGCATATAGTCCAAACAAAAAGGATTCCCTAAAGATGACAAAATTTTACAAATGGGTTCCCAATTTCTGCAAAAATCCTCACTAAAATTTCTCACTAAAATTTGCCATCTACGTGTGGGCTGCCTATCCAGCTGTACATCACATTTATCTAGACTTTATATTGACACAATTTACTTAGATTTTAGTATATTTTTGATGAAGTATCTCATTCTGTTCTTGTGGGTATGGAGGTGGAGAGAAGAAAACTATAAGATAATGGAATCAAATGAATTTGAAAATGGTTGAAAGGTTAGACTGAAAGAGTAGTCCTTAGTGATTTCAGCTTGGAAAGAGACTGCCAGTGGAGAAAACACAAGGCTCCAGGATTATCGACTATTTTCAATTATTTAGGAAAGATGTTGATAAACTAGAGAATGTGCTGAAGATGGAAAGCAGAATTGTGGAGAGTCTCAAGGCCATAACTTATGACAATCAGATGAAGGAAATAAGGAAATAATCTGGAAAGGAGATTTAGGTGATTTGGGGTTGATAATTACTTTCAAGAGGACTTGAAAAACAATCATATGGAGGAGCAAGTAGATCTTCTCTGCCTGGTCCCACATAGAAGAATGATGACCAATGAGGAAAAGTCATTAAAAATGTTTTGAAAAATCAGTTAGTAAAAGGAAAAACTTTTGAACAATTGAAATTCTCCCAAAGTGGAATGGATTGCTTCTAAGAATAATGGGTGCCCCATCCATGGAGGACTTCAAATAAAGACTGTCTGTTGGATATATTGTAGCAAGAATTATTTTTCCAGTTGTTTCATTTATTTTCTTTTTTCCTCAGGGTCTGGTATAGTTGCTGGCAAATAATTTAATAAATTCTTGTTGATTGATTGACTGATTGATGGATTCCTGTGTGAATTGCGCTAAATGGATGCTGAAGTCTTTTCTACCACAAATTCTGTGTCTATGAAATTTTTAAGCTGCTTTAGCATTATTCCAGTGTGGATGGTTAGACCAATCTCTTCCAAATCATGGCACATTTCACTGGGGAGATTTTTCTGAATCCAGAATATCATCATCAAAAAGGAGTCCTTTCGTTGGGTCTATGAACGCAACATTTTCCAAAACAGTGGTGAACACCTTTGATGAGCATATGTGTCCTTATTTTATACCTCATTTGATGCCAAGTCATTTCCCTAGTTGCATATGTAGTGGAGACAGAAGCCAAATTGATATTCATTCAAAAGTATATGTATATGTATATATATATATATAAGTATGTACATATACATATGTATATACATAAACATATACATACATATACATAGAGAAGGATGTGCATATGCATATATCATTAAGCAATGAATATATATATACTCTCAATACACAGTATATATATATATATACTTTGAATATAATATATACACAAATATATGTACATGTACAGAAATGTACCTTTGTATGTGCATGTATATACATAATACTCAATGGGCTTGTGATCTTCATTCAGACTAGAATTCAGATTACAACAAATGCATGCCTTTTTATCCTGTCAAGTCAACAAGTATTTATTAAGCACCTACTATGTGTCAGGCACTGTGGTAAATACTCAATACAAAGAAGAGATAGAGATAGGAGTAAGAAAGAGGAAAAAAGAGAGAGAGAAAGAGATAGAGAGAGAGGGAGGGAGGGAGGGAGAGAAAGTTTCCACTTCAAAGAATCTCCAGTCTAATGGTGCAGATAGTACACAATTAATGATATAGAAACAAGATATACATAAAATAAACTGGAGGTGATATCAGAGTGAAGGTACTAAGTTTGAAAAGACCAGGAAAAGCTACTTGCAGAATATGGAACTTCAAATGACATTAGAAGGAAGTCAGGGGGCATAGGTGAAGAGGAAGAGAGTTCCAGCCATTGGGAACAAACATTGAAAATGCCTAGAATTGGGACTTGGAGTGTGAACACCAGCAAGGCATCCAGTAGCAGAGTGCATGGATGGTGTAATAAGGAAGAAGTCTAGAAAGGTAGGAAGATCCCAAGTTATATTAGCCTTTTAAAGCCAAACAGATTTTTAAAATTTTTATTCAGAGTATTCTGAAGGCAATAGGAAGCCACTGGAATTTACTGAATAGCAGGGAAAGACAGGGTCAGACCTTTACTTTAGTAAGACCAATTTAACAACTGATAGGAGGATACAATAGACCAAGTATGAGGCAAGGTTTTGGCAGTATTAGGTAGAAGGTAGCAAACATATACAAGAGATGTTACAGAGTATAATCAATAAGACAGCAACAGGTTGAATATGGGAGGTGAGAAGGCACTGACAAGTCAAGGATGATACATACATGGTGAGTCTGGGTGAATGGGGAATTGGTGGCACCATTGTTAAAAATATGGAAGTTAGGAAGATAGGGTTTGGTAGCAGGGAGGTATGAGTCCTCTTCTAGATACTTTGAGTTTGAAATGCCTATGGGACATTGAGTTCAAGATGTACAATAGACAATTGGAGATGTGAAACCAGGGGAGATGAGGTCAATACAAATTGATCAGAAGAATCAGCTGCACAGATATGTTCATTGAATTCATGGAACCTGATGAGATCAACAAGTGAAAGGAGAGAGAGGAAGAAGAGAATGTAACCCAGGAAAGGGTGCTAAGGGACAGTCACAATTAACATCCATGACCTGGTTGAAGATCCAGCAAAGGAGATTGAGGAGTGATCAGATGTATAAAAGGCCAGTGAGGAGAGAACAGTATCATGGAAATCTAGAAAAAAGAGAATTTCAAGGAGAAAAAGGTGATTGACAATGCTAAAGGCTGCAGAGGGGTCGATTGCAGATATGATTAAGAAAGGACCTTTAGATTTGGCAATTAAGAAACTACTGGTAACTTGTCTATGCCCTCCCATAGACTGTCCACTAAAGGTCTACCCCATGTGATGGAGGTCTTTTTCAAGTATTCCTGGAATCACAAGGTAACACTGGAGTACTCTGGTTGTCCATCTAGCATTCCTCATTTTTTCTACCATCTTCTCCACCTATCAGACATTTCCTTCATGGTATCTTTTATTAGTGCTCATTTTCAGAGCTCCTCATTAGTTATGTATTCAACCTGCTCAAACCCACCATTCACCTCTCCATTGGCTTCCGTGTGACACTCATTTTTAAGTCTTTGGAGGCAAGTGAATTTCATGTATTATTGCAATAAAACAACACTGGTAGAATTTTGGTTTTGAAAAAGTCTTACATTTGCTTTCAGCAACACCTTGGAATCAGTAAAGCAACTCTATAATTTCTCAAATGCAATCCAATCTGCTCTCCTCCTACTGTTCAAATCTAGGCCCACCTCACTGCCTAACTGCATTATCTATCCCAGAAGTGCATATTGATGCATAAGCTCCTTAAGGTGTCCATCCAAATGCATACTTAAAAATCCGGGCAATAGACAGTCTTCATCCACTTGGGTTTTCCTGTGTACAATAGGATAGGTCAAGGTTATGCAAATTGTACGTATGTCAGGTTTGACACCTATCTTCCTGATCTCAAGGCCAGCTCTCTCTACTATGCTATGCTGTTCCATGCAGTCCACAAACAGAGTACCCCTTAAGGCCTCACCATTTACAAGGAGTCCCACTTCAGCTCAGACTCTGTCCTGAATCTCCTCTATCATAGTAGTGAATACCTTTGATCAGCATATATCAACCTTTCTCATAACTGAAGTGACAATTGCAATCAGAGCATCATTGAACAGGGCTATTTATATTCTTTTATCTCTCAAGGAATCTTGAGTGATATTGATAGATGGATGAGAGGTAACATACTGTGTTTTATTCCATGGAATTTTTAAAAAATTTACAATAAAGACAATGGGATTTTATATACTCTACACCTTTCAATTAATTGTGAAATAATAACCATGTGGTTCATATTTTAATAACTCTTGAGAAAGTCTACTTGCTCCCAGGTAATACCCTAATGGAATATATCTTCAATTCATGTACAGCTAACTTTCATAAAGATTTTGTAGAGAGAGGAGAGTATGCATGTAGGCCAGTAGATATTGATGTTCGTTCCATTGACTTTTTTCAGTATTAATAAGGTCTGAGGTTTTTTCCTAGGCTTTTGGTTATCTTTCTTTCCTTCATGTACCTTGCATGTGTGGCCATCAATGCCCTTGCAATTGTATTTGCCTCCACTGTGAATATTTTCTATATGTGGCTGATTCAATATAGGTGCTTTTTCCCATCTTTGCTCTCTTAAATTTCTATTCTACTTCCTAGAAGTTTACTAGTGATCTGTAGTTAAATAGGTTGTTATTAAAAAATAAGTAAGTGGGAAAAAACTTGCTCCGTCATCAAGGGCCATATTCAAAATTTTTCCAATTAGCGACCAGAGCTAAGACTCCTCTGGAATAGCTCTAAGAACCCAGAGTCACAACGAGGCATCCAAGTATGTCGTTATGAAATATAATGATACATATTATGTGTGGGTATATGACAAAAATTAATATAACATTTCAAACTTTACGAAATCCTTCTGTACCTATTGTCTCATTTGATCCTCATAATGACTCTGTAAGGTAAGTACCAGTAATACCCCAAATTCTACCAAAAAGGAGACTGAAGTTGAGAGAGACCTGGGATCACACAGCTTGTTAAAATCTGAGGAAGGATTTGAACTCAGGTCTTCCTGGTTCCAAGATAAGCATTCTAAACCACTATGTCATCTAGATGCCCCATAAACATAAAAAAGTTGTGTGTATGCAAATATATATTTACACAGAAAACTCTAAATATATTCGCAAATATATGTACACATGTGCATACCCATAAACAACATACATATATATTTAACTAGAAAGATAGATAACTAGACAGATAATAGGTGGAAAGATAGATAATAGATCAAAAGAAAAATGGAGAAAGAGACAGATGATAAGATGATAGACACACAGACAAGTAGGTAGGGAGATAGATGGGTAGATGGATGGATAGATAAAACAGAGAGAATTGAAATAGATAGATAGATAGATAGATAGATAGATAGATAGATAGATAGATAGGTAGGTAGGCAGAGAGATCTTAGATAGATGTTGCAAACTCAGGTGGTTTTGGCACTCATAAACTTCTCAAGAAAACTTTATGCTTCCTACATCCATGAGAGCTTATACTGTTCACTAATTTTTTCCAGGTGTTGACAGTAATTTCAGAGGAGGAGAAGATATTACTTTAAGGTGATTTATTTTATTGGACACTCAGCTTATTACGCTGGGGGCCACTAGGTGCCACAGTCAGTAGAGTACTGGGCTAGACTAGAGTTAAGAAGATTCATGTGCCTGAGTTCAAATCCAGCCTCAGACATTAACTGTGTCACCCCAGGAAAGTCACTTAACCCTGTTTGCCACAGTTTCCTCATCTGTAAGATGAGCTGGAGAAGGAAAAGACAAACAACCCCAGTATTTTTGCCAAGAAAGTCCCAAATGGGGTGATGAAGAGTCAGATATGACTAAACAACCACAAAAATCTTATTTTCCATAGTATTAATTCCATATTGTCTTCTCTCCTCTCTATTATTTTCCCCACCCTCAACACACTTTCAACACTTAGAGGAAATGATCTAACTTCACCCCTTATTGTGTGGTGTGTTTGTCCTTCATTGCCGAAGAAGACCATGCTACCAGAGAAATAATGATATGACTTGCATTTTGTTCTGAGTGAGGGAGGGCTGTGCAGGTCACCAGCTTCACTTCTCCTCCAGAGCCATCTGAATCCAGTGACAAGATATTCATCAGGATAACTGGAGATGATCCAGGATGAGGCAATTGTGGTTAAGTGACTTACCCAAGATCACACAGCTAGTGAATGTCAAGTGTCTGAAGTAACATTTGAACTCAGGTCCTCCTGACTCCTGCATTGGTGCTCCATCCAAAAACAAAAGGGTTGGAATCGATTCCCTTGGAGGTCCTCTTCCAAATCTAAGCCTATGATTTTTGGACTGGGTCCCCTTGGGTCCCCCCCATCCATTCATCCCACCTTCTCATTTACATTCCCTACATTCTCCTTCTCTTTTATCACAGAAGTAAAGGCAATCATATTCCTCACTCCAGCTCTTTGTCTATCTGCTTACCCTCTGTATTCCTGCCTACTCCATCTAGGGTTTTGTTCCAGAAGGCATCCTCTCTCTCATGTGGCATATCTTCAGTCTCTTGCTCTAAATTGGAGGTTTCCCATTGTCAAGTTTAGGTCTCTCCAATCCCAGCCTTCCCTTGATCTTTCTGCAAAAAAGTTCCCACTTCTTCTCTCTACTCCACATCACTTCTAAAGCACTTGCATTGTATTTGCATACTATACACACACACACACACACACACACACACACACACACACACACACCGATACCTATTCTCTCTTTGGTATAATTATGTATGTATGATCAGAGGATCCAGATAGTCTAAGGTTATGGGATCTTGAAACACAGAAAAATCAATTTTTATCTTGTTATAGAATTCATCTCAGTTGAGTTTCTGCAGTATTCTTTCAGAATAGATACTCAGGTCTCACAACTTGATACATAAGATTGGCAGCAAAAGTCGATAATTGATGAATTGGGAGTCAGGAAAACTAGAGTTCAAATACTGCTCTAAAAAACCAATACAACATTACCAGGTCATTTAACCTGTCGACTTCAGTTTCCTCTTCTAAAGTTAGCAACAACCTCCCAAGGTTATTATGAAAATCAAATGAGATAATAGATCAAATAACTTTGTAAAAATGTAAGGGGCTACATAAATGCTAGATAGTATTCTTATCTTTTATGTATTACTTTTTTTAAAGTTACAAGTTGTTTAATTCCAGTTACACTGTTTTACATATTAAGATGAAATTGATCACTTTATTCCTTTACCACTGTGGATTCATTTTCTTTCAGAGCCATCTGCAGTAGAAATGGAGAACAGTTGCTTATATCATCCAAACAATAACCTTTCACACCCCTAAAGACTGTTAATAAACACTGCTCTGCCTTCTCTTCTCTAAGCTTAATATCCCCAGCTCTATCCTGCCCACATACAGCCCACTTGCCAAGATTTTTATCATTTCTGTTACACTCCTCTGGATCTTTTCCAAGTTCTATACTTCTCAAAGTTTCTGGGTACAGAACTAAACGAAAAACTCAGAAAAACTTTACCAGAGTTAAGAATTGTGGAAGCATTCCTTCATATTTCCAATAGTTATGGTCTTAAGGAGCAGCTAGATGGTGCAGTGGATAGAGCACTAGTGCAGAAGTCAGGAGGACCTGAGTTCAAATGTTACTTCAGACACTTGACACTCACTAGCTGTGTGACCTTGGGCAAGTCATCTAACCCCAACTGCCTCATCCTGGGTCATCTCCAGTCATCCTGATGAATATCTGGTTACTGGATTCAGATGGCTCTGGAGGAGAAGTGAGGCTGGTGACCTGCACAGCCCTCCCTCACTCAAAGTCAAGTGCAAGTCATGTCATTATTTCTCTGATGGCATGGTCTTCTTCGGCAATGAAGGATGAGCACACAGTTAAGGTCTTATCAATATATACCATTATGCATTTATTCATTCATTGTCATATTCCCCTTCATGTTAAAATGTGGCCCAGTGTTGTTTCTGGTCATTTTCAGGCTAGAGTGCTGTGATCTGGCCCTCCAGTCACAGACTTTCTTGAATGAGCTTTCTTTCACCTTATCTCAGTGGCTTTGGTACACTAGACACTTCCTAGCCCAACTCAATACTTTCTGGGTATCCCCAATCCATCCCCGCTGTCCTGCCTTATTTCAAGCTACCCTTTATATATTGTTTTCCCCATCAGAAAGTAAGCATCTTCAGAGCAGAGTGCATTTTGATTCTCTGTTTTGTATTCTTAGTTCTTAGCATGATGCCTAATAAATGCATTTAACTTTGTTTATTCACTCATATAGCTATGAGACATGCAAGTCAAAAACCTCCAAGCACTGAAAATGGCTATCACGCAGAGGGCAGTGGAGTGGTACATATGAATTTAAGTAGACTGTCACATAGAAACTGATGTAATAGATATCATTAGGGAAATATATGATCAAAAGCCAGCTGGACTGGTCATGGAACAAGGATGAGAGATAGGAAGCAGACAGTTCAAGCCCTGCAGTAGTATTCTTCACTGAAGAGGAGAAATGGAAAACTCCCAGCATGTTGTCAAGTGTTCTCCCTGAGGTAAACATGTGGGAAGGCATGAGCAAGAGGAGAATAGGACAGACAATCATGCCTGCGTTGGTAATTGCTTTTTTGTAGGGAACATCCAAATTAGTGAGATCACACATCCATTTTATTTAAAATGCCAGTCAGTGAGTCAAAAAGAATTTATTGGAGATACAAAGGAAGGCAAAAACATAGCCCCTGCCCTCAAGGAGCTCATATTCTAATGGGAGAGATAAACATCTAAGTAATTAGGTGTATAAAAGATATATATATACAGTGTAGGTGGGAGATAATCTCAGAGAAAAAAGTGCTAGAATCTGGGAGGACCAGGAATGATTGGAAGGGGAGAGATATAAGCAGTCTTGAATGAAGTTCGAGAAACCAAAAGGTGGAGGAGAGGAGGGGGAGCATTGTACACTTGGGGAACAGGAAGTACAAGAGCAAAGGGTTGGAAGATGAAGTGCTGTGTACTCATATCCTCCATTAGACCAGTGTAGCTGGATCATAGATTAGATGTAGGATAGATTGGAGTTGGTAGAGACTTGAGGCAAGGAGACAAATTAGAAGACTCTTGTAACAGTCTAGGTAGGAGATGTTGAGGACCTGAACTGATGTAGTGGTTATAAGAATTTTACAAAGGAGACAAATACAAGAAATGTTGTAAAAGTAGAAATGACAAGATTTAATCACAGATCATATATGTGAAAATGACTGTGATTATGAGCCTACATAACTGAGACGGTGTTGGTGCCTTTGATAATTAATAGGAAAATAGAAAAAGGGGGTATTTAAGGGAAAAGATGTTTTAGACGTATCAAATTTGAGATATCTATTGGATATCTGGTTCAAGATCTCTAAAAATGAATTGATGATATGAGAACATAGAATGGGAGAGAGACTAAACCTTGCACAATTATCTCAATTCCCCTAAATTTCCCAAAGTAAAAATTGGATTATATATAAACATTCTAACAGATTTGCAAAGTTGGAAGTGACTGCAGAGGACCTCCATTCCAATTCATACTAGAAGAATTTCTTGTATGTTATCACTTGCAAAGGATTATTGTTACAACTTGAACACTGACCCCGAAACTCATTGTACTTTTGCATGGTTTTCATTGTTCAACCAGCTCCTTACATGAAACTGGTTTGCCTCTTTACATTTTAGATTACGTTTCAAGTTCTGCTCTCTAGGCTCAAGGAAACCAAGTTCTGTATTACTACCAAGTAGCAACCCTTCAAATATTTGAATACAATTTTCACCTTTTTCCTATGTCTTCTCATCTCTAAGATAAATGTCTCCATGTATTCATATCCATATTCATATCCATAAATTCCTTCCCTTGAACTTTGTATGGAATGGTCTCTGCTTCCCTAGCCATCTTATTGCTTTCCTCTGGAGTACTCTAACCCATCCATGTCCTCCTTAAAAATCTAGTACCCAGGACCAAATATAGTATTCCAGATGGAATTTCAAAATAGCACTTTCTCTAATTGAAATGGAAATACCTTAGCAATATTGTTCCTTCTCTTCTCCCACCAAAATGTTTCATTCATAATTACATCCCATTGCTACCAGTCCAACAATATTCAGACATCCAAGCACTTTCATTCCTCTCCTGCCCCAATCCTGTAAATAACCTTTATGAAGAATATAGCTCTGTCTGAGATAGCCCATTTAGTTTTCCCTTCTTATTGGGTTTAGGGCAGGTAATAAGTATCAGATAAACCTAGCTAGAAACTTCATTAAGAACCAAAGTCCTTTCTATGAGACAGGGAGAAAACAGATGGTGGTGACTTGCTACTTAAAGCACATCCCTCTCTGGACACCTCAATCTTCAATTTGCCTTAGCCTTCACCTTTGGTCTGTGGATTGCAAGGGGATTGAAGGAATCTATACACACAGGGTACATATATATATTTTTAGACATAATGAGTTCAGCAGACTGGTTCACTCATGGAAAATAACTCCTTTTGAGGGATTGGACTTTTCAATTTGGGATATCTTCCCAATCATAAACTCTAACCTGGGAAAGACAGCATGCAGAGGTCTTTACCTCCCATTATTCACCCCACAGGTGGAACATTTCGGATTTTTACTGCCATTCTTTCTGGGTGAATGATGATGGCTGGAAACTGGAAGTTGCTAAGTATACTGGTGTTTGGATAGGTGTTCAAGGATCCCAGGCTGAGTGTGGTAATACTGTAACAGCAAGATGGAGTGCTGAGAAAATAGAAAGCTATACAACTCAGTAATATGATTCCAAACTAGTATTATTTTTTTAAGGGTAGCCCTCAGATCATCCCTATTAATTATGGTAAATTTCTCCCTTGCTTGGGACCATTTGGATACTCAGCAAAGCATCTGTCAAACAGTTGTCACTATGTGCTAATTTTTTTTCCTGGTGACCTAATGTTTCAGATCTTTCAGAGAGCATGAGTTGGGTGAGATTAAAAGTAATTGTAATATCAGATCAAATTCACATTTAAGAGGGCCCAAGGTCTCCATTTTAAAGTCAATACAATTTAAAGGGACAAAACCCAATTTGGCACTTCTGTCTTATAATCAATAAAGTATGTTTTTTGTGTGTGTGTCCCTATTAGAATGTGGCAGTGGCAGTCGACTATTGTCAACAGCCAATCTGTTCTACCACTGAAGCAATCGTTACTGAACCAAGGCTGGATTGAAGAGAATTCTGTGTGTTTTTCATTCCATTCAGAGTGGAGAATGAAAAAGATTCTCTTCTACCATGGAAATTCAAAACTTATAAGAAACGAGGGAAAATGAGTTTCTCCAAAAGAGAGGAGTCTTTTCCCCCCTCCTCTTTAAACTAAAACTAAAGAGCAGAATTTAGGCTCTCCTCCCCATTTCTCATTCATTTAACAAGCAATCCACAAATTTATTGAGTGTTCACCAAGATCAAGGGTTATGCTGGGCTCTGGGGGTACAAATAAAAAACAAAAAGAGACCCCTGTGTTCCACAATCCTAATAGAGTGACCCCAATAGGCCAGCTGACATTTCCCTCCTCCTTATAACCCAGAAGAAGAGCATGACATAGCTGGAAAACACTCCTTTATCTGCAGGAACAGAATTCTGCCTGGCCTAGAAGGGCAAAAGGCTAGATAAAGGAGACAGCGTGAACTGAACTTAGGGTCAGCAAGTCCTGAGTTCAAATCTGACCTCAAGCCCTTACTGTGTTTATATGTAAGTCCCTGACCCTCTGAACCTCAGCTTCCTCACCTGAAAAGTAGAAGTAATACCTGTAGCACATATGTCCTTGAGATCTTACAGCAATCAGGAGGCCTCAGTTCAAATCAGGGTTCTTCCATCTAATAAAAACAAAAATAATACAGCATTTTAAGGTTTAAAAGTACTTTATAAATATGATCTCATTTCTTCCTCACAACAATCCTGGGAGGTAGGTGATATCCTTATTCCTATTTTACAAATGAGGAAAGTGAGGAAGGTAGCAGCTAAGTAACTTGCCCAGGGTAACACAGCTATTAAGCCCCTTAAACTAGATTTGAATTCCTGACTCAAGATCCAGTGCTCTAACCACTGAGACACCTAGTTGCCTTTGGACTTTTGCCTAAGTGAATTTAACTTTCCCTCAGCCTTAAACCTCTCATCTGTCAAATGTGGGAATTCAGCTAAATGATTTTTAAGGGCCTTTGTAGCAATTCAAAATCTTTGATGCTTTATGATCAAATGTGTATTTACATATTTATCATATATCATATGATGTTTATATTTATAATGTGTATTAAGGTTTTTTAATTTATTTATAGTCTAAAAGGGACAGATGTGATTAGAAAACACTATTCCCTGTAACTCAAAACTGTAAAATTCTTAATCTATGACTCAATAATAAAAATAGCCTACGTGTATCACAAAGCACTTCCTTTATGTCATCTCATTTTATCTTCAAAACATGACATCATGATTGCCTGCTGACAAAGTAGGTGCTATTATCCCCATTTTACAGACAAGGAAACTGAGACTAAAAGAATGACTTATTAAGGGTCCCATAACTAGTTAATTTAATGGAAGATTCAGGATTCATATTCAGCTCATCCTGACTCCAAATATATCATCATCACTCAGTTCACTGTATCATTTATTCTATTCTCCTCCTCCCTGTATGACACAGCTCTAGGACCCTAACACATCCTTGGCTGTAGGTAGGCAAGGGGAGCCATCTTTAATTATCTGAAGGATGAGAGAGATTAAACTTGTTCTGCTTCACCCTGCAAGGCAGAACCAGAAGAAATGAGTAGAAGTTGCAAACAAGCCAGTTTAGGTTTGATTTCTACCAATTTTCTAATGATAATATTCATCCCAAAATTGAAATAAGGCTCCCCAGGAGGTGGTGGGTCCCTCTTCTCCTTTAGAAGTCTTCAAGCAGAGACTGAAATGATGATAGTAGCCAAGACTGCTTTGGCCTAGATGTCCACCAAGTCCCTGATAACTCTATATCCAGAATAGAAAATGAATTGTATAAGAGGAATGATGAAAAAGGGGGCATTCTTGTCTATCCCTGAACAGTGTCTCAAACACAATTTCAGGTACCAGTATTAAACCTTGTAGGTACTTAAGCAAGACTAGATGATTAAAATATCTATTGACTTAGCCATTTGTGAATCTAGGCCATTCTCAAGAGCAGAGTATCTTCTAACAAAACCTAAAAATTCTAAGGAAACACTGAAAAAATCCAGGTCTGGCATTGGCATGAGGCCATAGAGGAGCCCCAGCAGTCTTGGCCCCAGATTTCTTCTAATTACCCAGAGCAACATGACCAAGAGGAGGGGAAGAAAAAGATATAGATCAGCATGAGAGGAAGGCTGGCTGGCTCTTTGTCTCCCTACATGAAAGGATTTCTTTCTTGGCATCAGAATCTTCCCAGCTGGAAGGGGCAGGGAATGTCTCAGCTGCATCGCTCCTATCTCTCTTTCCTTGGTCAGGTGCCAGACCAAGGCTGTCAGTCAGGGACAGCTGAAATCCATGGCAGGGCTGACATTTCTCCCTTGCCGATTCAAACTGATTCATTCTGGAGGGAACCTGCTTGTGAGAGGAGGAGCTATGGCAGCCACAGGGAGCTGGGGAGGCAGCTCCAAGTTGGTGTTCTGAGGAAGGACAAGGTTGGCTGTGAGACCTTGCAAGCTCAGCCCTAGGCTGGTAAGGAAAATAAGAGGAGAATTAGGGATATGGTAGGAAAAATTATATGATTAAGCCTAGTGGCAAACAAGGACTTATCAACCAACCAATCAATTAATGTGCCCAGACATTATACTGGGTACTAAGGATGCAGCTACCAAGAATGAAACAGTCCCTACTCCCAAGTGCAGAGTCCAGGAAAATGCTGAGGTTATGAGTCTAAAAGATTAAAGGCTGGTTGTGCCTTTTGACATAAATGGGGTAATTTGGAAGAAGAAAGAATTTGGAGAGGGGAGAATATTAAGTTCAGTGTTGGACATGTTAAGTGCAAGATGTTTCAGGGACATCTAGTTCTTCAAATAAGCAACCAGTAACATGGTAATGAAGTTCAAATGGGGGGAGGGGAGCCTGAAAATGCATATTCAGAACAGAGAATCATCTGCATAGAGCTTAAATTCCATGGAAGAAATAACTATTAAAAAAATCTGTATATATAAAATTAATAAACACAATGACATTTGGTAGTCAGCTGATGCCGTGGATAGAGCACTAGACTTGGAGTCAGAAGGACTCAGACATTTTGTAACTCTCTGTGTGACCCTGACATAACTTCCTTTCCCCTCCATTTCCTTGTCTGTAAAATGACAGAGCCTCATATACATGGTTGCTATAAGGATTAAGTGAAAAAATATTGGTGAAGCATTTTGCAAACCTTCAAGTACAATACAAATGCTATTATTCTTACTTATGTTATGGACAAAGTAGTTAAAGGCAAAGTATTTTGGGAGGGAGGGTACTAGCAATTGGGGGAAATCAGAAAAGGCTTCATGAAAAAAGGGATGTCTGAGTTGCATTTTAAAGGAAGAGAGACTTTATATGGCAAAAGAAAGAAGGGAGTGAATAGCAGACATGGAGAACATCCAACGGAAAAGCCTGGAGACAGGACATGAACTGTTGTATGTGGGAGATAGAGAAAAGGCCAGTTTGGCTGGATTCAAGGGTACAAGTGGAGGAGTGATATCTAACTGACGCTAGAAAGATAAAATAGACTCAGGTCGTATAGGGCTTTAAAACTTAAACAAAGGAATTTATGTTTTATACTAAAGGTAATAGACAACTACTGGAGCTGATTGAATAAGGGAGTTACTTGGTCAGATCTGTATTTACTTTAGCAGCAGTGTGCAAGATGGACCAGAATGGGAAAGGATTTGAGACAGGGAAACCAATTTGGAGGCTGCAGAAATCATCTGTGAAAAGTGAGAAGGGCCCAAACTTCAATGGCAGCTGTGTGAGTAGCGAGAAGGGGTCAAAGGCGAGAGATATTACAAAGGTAGATGTGATCAAATTCAGTAAATGATTGAATATGTGGGACAAGAGAGAGGGCAGAGTCCAGGGAAATACTGAGATTATGAGTCTGTACGGTTGGAAGGCCAGTTGCCTTGGAAAGAAATGAGGTAATATGGAAGAAGAAAGGGTTTGGAGTGGGGAAAATACTAAGTTCAGCATTGGACATGTTGAGTGTAAGATATTTTGGGGATATCTAGTGCTTCCATTAAGCAACCAGTGACATGGTACTGAAGTTCAAAGGAGAGACTGAAAATGCAGATACAGAGTAGAGTATCTGCATGTGAGTCAGAGTAACAACCTATTGGAGAAGGAAATGGCAAACTACTCCAGTCTCTTGACCAAGACCCATGGACTCTTCTTTCACAACATGGCTAATGTGGAAATATGTTTAATATGATTTCACATTCCATATCAAATTGCATGCTATCTTGGGGAGGAAGGAGAGAAAGGGAGAAAAAAATTGTAACTCAAAATCTTATAGAAGTGAATTTGAAAGCTAAAAATAAACAATTTGGGGGGATAAGGAGAAAATTCCATGGATGGTATGGTCTGTGGGGTCACAAAGTGAACAGTCACTGAACAGAAATAGCAAAAGTGTGCTGAATGTCTAGAGAAGACAAGAGCCCTGTGGATAGAGCCTGGGGGGGACATCCACAGTTAGGAGGCATGATAGAGAGAATAATCTAGCAAAGGAGACTGAGAAAGAACTCTCAGAGAGATAGGAACTAAATGGAGAGCGTATCCAGGAGGAGAGTGTGATCAAAATCTTCCAATAGTGTCCAACAGCAGACTGGTTGATAGGGATTAGGCCTGAGGAAAAAACTATCATATTTAGAGTTGGCAGGGATATCAGAGGCCATCAGATCTATCACCTCATTTTACTGGGGAGGAACTGAGGCCCAGAGTGGATGGCCATTCCAAGACCACACAATGAATAAGGAGAATCAGAGTCATTTAGAGGCATAAGGGATCTTTGAGTCATCTTGTCCAGGCCTGTCACTTTATAAATGAGCAGCTGTAACCCAGAGAAGCCAAGTAACCATACCCAAGGTCACAAAGGTAACAACATTCAGGTCCTCTGCCTCCAAATCCAGATAATTTCCCACTACACCATGTTATCATCAGCCCTTTCTTCTAGGAAGTTAGACCTGAAGACCACCTCTGCAGTGACAAGGAACAGCTGGAGAAGCCCTTGGGGCTTGGCTGAATTCCAGCTTTGGGTGTCGGCAATCTGAGAAATTCACTCCAGGATCTGCCTCTGAACCCGACCCACAGCTTCCCTATACTCAGTATTTCACCAGAGTAATAACACTTGGGGCTATGTCATTTCTGGCGAAGTATTTCCACTAAGTTTCAAAATGTAATCACAACTGCTATTCTCTCAGTTTCCCCACCAACAAATTTAATTCCAATATGTATTTTAAGCCCTGCTGGTCGATTCTTGTTCCAATGCACTGGGATTTAGGGATTTGCACACATCATTCCCATTAACACTAATAGGAGTGATCGTAAGAACAGAAATTCCCTGGTGTCCAAACTCGAGCATAACCATATGGATACTAATAAATACATTTTAAATTCCTATTTCATGCAGATTGAATGTAATATTTCATGCAACACTTAACAATGAACTTCTGAGAAGACTACTTCCCTGAAACCTACCCAGCCTGTGTACAAGCACACACACACACACACACACACACACACACACACACACACACGTGCTTTTTCTGGAAGGCTATTGATTTCTGTTGAATGGCCAGGCAGGTTCAACTCAGCTCCTGCTAGTCACCTAAATGTATGCAGTGTTGGGATTTTTTCAAGTACGAAATATTCTTTGCTTGCAAACATGCCTTCTTTTCATCTCACAACCTCATGACCTGTTAGATTTTTTTCCCCTAAAAAGATGACATTTCAGATTTGAGTTTTGTAGAACTTGTACAGTATTTTACTGCCATCTGCTGGGATAAAGAAAAAAAGACCATGAAAGTAAGATGGGCAGAAATCTGGGGATGCTGCCACCTCTCTCACCCGCCAAGTCACAATGTTCTAATGCAGACCATTAACATTCATGAAATAAATTTTGTCCATGAGGAAGGGAAAGGAAAACAGAAATAGTATCAAAGGTAAATGGAAAGAAAGGGGTGCTCCGGAGAAGAAGAGTAGAAGACAAAACAGGTGAGATTCAATGAAGGGTGGCTTAGCCTATGATTGGGGAGAACTGGGGATTTATAATATTGAGAATATGGTCTGTGTTCCTATAGAGGCTTGTATTTAAGAACTGCCTCCAAACAGCAGGTAATGTTACTTGGCTGTTCCATCTATGTAGAATTTAAAGAAAGATATGTTGTCAACTTTAAAGCTGCTCATTCTAAGTGGCTTAAAGGAATATATTTTCCCATAGAAACCATATTGAAAGAGCTAATTAAGTTCTAAAGCCAACCAAGAGGGAAGCCTTTCTAACCTTTAAGTACCAGGCTGCACATCTACTATGACAGCTAACAACAATAACATAGGAATTATCTCTGTCTTTAAGTGGGGCTTTAAGAATTTCAAAAATAGATAGCTAGATACATGTTGTCATTTGAACCTTGCAACAACCCTGTAATGTAGGTGTTATTATGCCCATTTTACAGATGAGGAAACTGAGGCTCATGGAAGTTAAGTGACCTGGTCATAGTCACACAGTTAGTAAATGGCAGGGGTGGAATTTGAATCCAGATTTCTCCTGACACCAGAACTCCTCCTAGAGAAATGTAAATAATTTGTGCGGGGGCTATTTTTCCTTTTTCCTTTGTACATCCAGTGGCTAGCCTAGGGAAGGAAGGAAGAAAAAAGAAAGGGAAGAATGAAAAGTGGAAGGAATGGTGGAAGAAAGGGAGGGAAAAAAGAAAAAAGGGATGGAGAGAGGAAGAAAGGGAGAGCAAGCAAGGAAGGAAGGAAGGGAGGGAGGAAGGAAGGGAGGGAGGAAGGAAGGAAGAAAGGAAAAAGGGAGAGGGAGGAGAGAAGGAAGCAAGGAAGGAAGGAAGGAAGACAGAATCCAAATATTATGCATAATTTTTTCTCATGGGAAGTAAGATGAAAGTTCCAGCAACGTACTAGTAGCATCTCTTCTCACAGCATCATCATGATCATCCCTTCTCACATACCAGCAGTGAGAATAGAGACTCCCCCAGCCCCAGAACACCAGTGATGAAGTTATAGTTGTGCAGGTTTGAGGCAAGTTTTGCCAAGGCCAGCTCCGGCTGCTCTGGGTGTCTGGATCTGAGATGGGGATTCTGAGTAAGAGGGAAATAGCAGCTTATGGCAGAGAAGGAGATGAAGAGTGGAGATGGGGACCAAGGTAAGGGGTGACAGATTAGAATAGGGACTGGGAAATGAGCTCCACCGTGATGATTAATGATCATGCCCACACGTATCATTGATCCCTGCAAACCTAAGAACTATGTTTTAAATAGATATCACCACACCACTCTCACATTCTCTTAGCTACATGGAATGGAAAGCTTTCAAGATACTGAATCTTGCAGAACAAATCAAAACCATGAGGGAACAGGATGAAGTGCCTATCCTCCCTGTTATCCTGTCTGCTGCTGGAGCAGTCCAGAAGATGCTTTCAGTGAGCTCACAGAGGATGAGCTGGCATCCCAACACTTTCATTTGACTACAAAAAAAGCAGTCATTTTATCCGTATATACAATAGTCTACAAAGTATTAAATACAAAAGAACAGAGCAACATAGGGAAGTTCCCGGATGCTTTCTGTCTGAGCACCATTGAAGATGAGAAGAATGACTTTTCTGTAGTAACGATAGCAGCTCCCAGATATGACATTTGGAGGTTTTCAAAATGAATGGGAATTGGGATTTAGAGACAGTGGCAAAGAGGAGGGAATATTGCTAGATCAGTGCTTCCTCTCCTCTATTTAGCCCTTTCTCCCAGGACCCGATACTCTAGGTACTCAAGTATAGGTACTCCTCCTGCGCTATTTCTCCAGTCACCATTTTTTTTTCTTTCATTCTAAACATTTGGGGAATGGCCTGCCCACTTCCATTTCCATTTCCAAGTCATTGCAATGACCCATGGTCTTGCAGCAGAATGAAAACATAGAGCCTCAAAGTTGATTTAGCAGCCATCTAGCCTATCCTCTACCTGAATAAGAATTCTGTCCTCCATATGGCCAATGCCTAGGCTTTTCTTTAAGATCAGCAGTGAAGGAAAACCCTCTGGAGGTAGCTGATTCCACTTTGGGACAGTTCTAAGTCTTAGAAAGCCTTTCTTTTTATCAAGCCTCCACTGACATCTTTGAAACTTCTACCCCACTGCTCCTTGTTCTGTCCTCTGACAGCAATCCTGTCCCTTTGAGTCCATTCTTTTGGTGAAATATCCCCACTTTAGCTGATCTTCATGGAACAAAGACTTCCTCTGGAATCCAAGTCAACAATGTTATTAAAATGTGGTGTGTAGAATTGAATCAATTCTCCAAAGGAAATCTGACCAACACTGAGTAGAGCATAGTTGTCTCCTAAGTCCTAAATGCTATGTTTTATTGAATTAACTTTTTGGCTGTTATATCATACCAGCCAACCATATTAAATTTGGAGTACCCTAATTCTTCTTGTACAGTACCACTTTCATGTCTGTTTAAGGCAAATTGTCTAGTTGTGCTTCCTCCATCTTCTGCTGAACAAGATATATGTGTGTGAGTGTATGTGTACATAATCACATATTCATACATATATGCACTTGTGTATGTGTGTGTTTGTGGGCATGCATGTCTGTGTGTGTATATACCCATATATTTACACACATACATATATCTACTAATCCAGTGTATCACTTTGCCCTTTATACCTCTTGAATCTCATCCAATTATTTTTGTCCAGTGCTCTCATGTCTTGAGGTCTTTTGTGATCCTGTTAGCTATCTCTCTTAACTTTGTGTCATCTGTAAATGTAACGATAATATCCTCTATATCCTTATATGAATTCTGGTAGATATATTTAATAATAAAGGGTTATTCCAAATCCCTTTGCATTCCATTGGGACTTCCCTATGAGTATATTGTTTGTATATACTTTTTTTGCATGCTGTCTTCCCATGGGGACTGTCCTTCGCCTTTCTTCTGGTCCTCAGCCCTTAGCACAGTGCCTGGCACATAGTAGGCACTGAACAAATGCTTGACTGACCTCAAAGTTAAACTACCACCAGTTAGAACTACTCTTCAGGTTTCCCTGTTATTAGAGAGAAAGAATCTCTTGTTTGTATCACATGGTCTTTCTGAGTATTTTTGAGGGGCTCTTCTGCTTGTAATATGGAGAAAGTCAGGTGTTACACAATTAGGAAGGTTAAAGACTTATTATAAGTCAATAACGTAACACAGAAGCTAAAAATGTTTAACTAAAACTTAGACAAAGTGGCTGCAATTAGGGAAGCAACAGTCCCAACGTTCTTTGCTCTGAGACCCTGGGGGTCTCGGGTCCTCAGAGGGCTTTGCTGTATTTCACAGACTCACCATCCACGAGAGGGCTCTGATTTTAGAATTCTCATTCACATGACATGAGGAAAGAAGAAAACCAATAAAAAAGAGGTTCTGTGTGGCATGCTGATAAGGAGATAAGGTTATCTCTGCCCTTCTCCCTACCCATATTCTCAAAAAAACTTCCTACTCACCCAACCAAAAGACATTCCATCGTCAACAGTACTCATCCTGAGTCATCAGAGCCAAAACCAGCTTCCAAAATTCTGTTTGTTGAATTGGCAGCAATTAGAGAATATTCCACTTTCTCTTTATAACCCTCCAGGAAGGGTAATTCCCAATACCCTCCAAGTACTGGAACCCCATTTTTTTAGTGTGGCAAAGTAGACCTGGGTTCAAATCCCACCCCTGTCATTTCCTATGTGATTTAATGAAACCACTTCTCCCAGCTTCTATTTCCTCATCTTTAAAATGAGAGGGTTGGATTATCTTCCTTCTGAAGTCCCTTCTGGCTCTATGAACTTTTGTTTCTATAATTCCAGCACTCCTCACTATCAGGATGCTACTACCCGGAGTCATGGAATCTCAAAGTTGGAAGGGACATCAGAATGAAATTATTTCCTAAACTGTACCTGGAAAGGAAAACTCTCCCACTTTGTTCCTGACAAGTGATCATCTAGCCACTACTTGAAGACTTCTAATGAGTGAACCACATTGCCTCCCAAAGCAGCCCATTCAATTTTTGGACAGTCTTGATTTTGTGGTCACTTTGCCTGGCATGAAATCTTCAATTTATTTCCCTAGACTGTCCACTATTGCTCTTGCCCTACCAAAAAAGCCTAATCCTTCCATTTGACCAGAATTCCAATGGGTACTGAGTTAGGATGTGAAATCAATCACCAAGCATTTATTCAACATCTACTTTATGTGAATACAGAAGTAAAATAGTCCCCATCTAATAGATAGGAGCACAGGACTAGGGAGGAGAACATCTGGGAAAAATTTGAAGTGAGAGAGTAAAGTGGACTTGTTCATTCTCCAGGAATGAAGATAACTGGAATTTAATAAAATCACTTTATGCCTAATGTCTCCCCTTATCTTTACAACAACCCTATGAAGTAGCAATGTCTAGTATTTTTATCAGCTCTCTTTATAGACAAGTAAACAGGCTCAGAAAGAATAAGTAAGTGTCCCATAACCATACAGTTAGTAAATATCAGCAGAAGAATTTGAATGAAGTTTTCTCCTGATTTTAAGGGCAGTGCTTTCCATTTAACTATATCACCTCTAAGTATCATACTTTCTTCAAAATGAAGGAATTCTTGGGTGGGAGGAGGGACACAAAATCAAGAGAAGGGATGTTCCCAGGATAACCTAAGTTGCCATTCCTAAAAGTATTCACATTACTCACATCTCCACACTCTATGATTCCAGCAAACTGGCCATCTTGCTAGGTGTCATATATTTCCATCTTCATCTCCCATCTCCACACCTTTGCACTGGTTGGCCTCCATACCTAGAATCCATTCCTTGTTTGCTTCTCTCTCTTAGAATTCCATTTCAATCAAAACTTTGATTAAGAGCCATCTTCTACATGAAACTTCCTATTCTATCAAGCTGCACATGTCCTCCCCAAATCCCCCCAAAATATTGTTTACAATGTATCTATGTCATGGAAGATTCAACAACCTGAGTTCAAATCTGACCTCAGACATTTACCAGCTGTGTGACCCTGAGCAAGTCACTTAACCCTGCTTGCCTCAATTTTCTCTTCTATAAAATGAGTCAGAGAAGGGAATGGAAAACCACTTCAGTATCTCTGCCAAGAAAATCCCAAATAGGGTAACAAAGAGCCAGACACATTGAAACAACTCAACAACAATGCTAAGTTATGCATATATCTCTTCTGATAGAATGTAAGCTTAGGATCAAAAACTAAGATCCAGAAAGAATCTCTGGGGTCATCTACTCTACCTCCCCAATATATAATGGAAGAAGTTGAAGTAAGCTGAACTTTTCCAGAGTCACATAGTGGTATAAGTCAGGGAGAATCTGAGTCCAGATTCTCTGTTTTCAAGGGCAGCAGTCTTTCCATTGTGCTCCTCTGTCTCCCTTGAGGACAGAGATTGTTTCATTTTGTCTGGCACATAGTAGAAGGGACTTTTTAAATGTTTCCAGGTTGATTCACTCCAGGGTAAGTAAGTTGGAGATGCCACGCATTCTGCTTGGATTGGCTAAGAATAAATGGAGATGTACAATAGCCCTGACCATTCATTAAAGATTTAATAAAAGAAAACTCAGATATGAGTAACAGTGGCTTTGTGGAATTAAAAACACATTTAATGAAAACGGGATTGCTGCTTTTTAATTAAACCTGCTACTTGAAACCCAACCTGTACAGTACATCACTTATTTACTGGAAGAAAATTAAAAAGAAAAGCAAATTTTAATAAGCCAAGGTTTTTCTCTACATAAACAAAAAATGCAAGGCAGCAACCCTTAAAAGGAGTCATTTATCCATCTTTGATTCCTTGTTGACCTACTCAACCACCTTTTTAAAAAAATTTTAGTTAATATAAAGCAGCTAATAAACTATGTATGAAAAACTCTGGTCCATTTGACCTTATCTGTAGAGATCAAGCCCCTGCATCCCTCTCCCCATATCTGAACAAGGCAGCAGACAGCTTAGATGCAAAGACAGGAGCCATAGCCCCTAAGATTCTTAGTACAAAAGTCCCCATTCTGAAAAGACCTCACTATTCAAACATCACTCTTTAAAAGCCCAGTGAGGCCATGGGAATTGCAGTGATCCTACCTCAGAAGACTAGTACTTACTGGATTTGAATATAAGGATCTAGCTTGTTTGATTTAAAAAAAAAGTAAAAGGAAGAAAGAAACTGAGGCCATTAAACCTCATTACATTAGGCTTAGTGATAATTATGAAGAGATAATTAGAACTCTACTTTCATTTTAATCAGTCCACGTTTTATTAAGAATTTTTCCAACATATATTTTATCTTCAGGGAGCCAGAAATAGGAGATGTAAAAAATAAATAGACTTGCAACACTTGCCTTTATGATAATATTAATAGTAATAAAAGCAAAAACCATTAAAAAACCAAAAAACAACAACCATAGATGAAGAGTTCAAAGGCCATTTATTCAAGCTTCTTCATTTTACAGATTAGGAAATTGATACTCAGGAAAATGAAATGATTTTCTCAAGGCTTCACAAGTATGAAGGTGGAATTTGAACTCAAGTCCTCAGACTCTGGATCTGGCTTTGTGTCTCTGAGCAAACTAGCTTTCTTTCAATGAAATGGACAATTGATTGTTGAAGCTCCCTATAGGAAAGGACAATATGATCAACCCAACAACAACAACAAAAATAGATAAATGTTTTCATCCTTAACCTTAGGTGAAAGAAAGTTTCAGGAAACCAATCTGACCAGTCTCCTCGGCCAAGGGTGATTGTGTGCCCCCTCCCCAGTCCTGAAGCAAAAGCAGGCAACAGATGGGTTTAATCTTATTCCATCACAGAGAACTTCCTTGTGATGAAAGCTGGTGGAGAGAAGTGAAAGTACTTCCTACAAAAACCAACAGAGAAGACAGTTAAAATGGATACTTTTTAAAATCAGCATTTCAATCATTTTTATATCTCTTCCACCAAGAAAAGGTCTAATCTTTTATACCTTCTTCCACATTCTAGGACACTATGTCATCTCAACGTACAAGTCCAGATTCTACTCATACTCACGGTGACTCTGTACATGCACCCTTAGGACAATGTCACCTTGAACTAATTCAGAAAGCAGCGTGGGATATGTGTTCCTAGATAAGCATTATTGTCGTACTGAAATGGATTCAATTTCCCATCCCTTCACATCATCCTTTCTTTAAGTATCCATGTAGAGGCGAGACTCAAAATAATCATCATATCAGATTGGTGTGAGAGGAAAAGCATGGAAGTAATTCGTTCCAATGCTAGCTACTCTTACTATGACTCATCTCTATGGTGGTATGACAGTAACCAATGTATCCTTTCTTGTACCCATAGGACATCATTCCAGGAAGTGCTTATGTTGCTGATTAATTTCAGTCATGTCTGACTCTTTATTACCCCATTTGGGGTTTTCTTGGCAGAGATGCTGGAGTGGTTTGCCATTTCCTTCTCCAGCTCATTTTACAGCTGAGGAAATGAGGTAAATAGGGTTAAATGGCTTGCCCAGGGTCACACAGCTAATAAGTGTCTGAGGCTAGATTTGGACTTCCTAATTCCAAACCCAGTCTTCTATTGACTGTGTCACCTAGGAGGTAGTACTGGTTTAAATTCCTGGATACCAAGTAAATATCTGTTCCCTATAAACTTATTGAAATGATAGTCTTCCCTCTACCTAACCATCCATACCATGCATCCCAAGAAAGTGTCCCCATCCTTCACCCCCACCACACAAAAACAAGTCAACAAGTCAATAATCCTCTCCTCTAGATTTTAGGGATGTTTTATTGTCTTCATGTCCCCTTCCCCAAATATCTGTACCATATGCCCTGAGGAAGTATAATCCTTTCCTCCTCTGACATTTACCAGATACGTGACTTTAAGCCTTGCACAATCTTCTAAGGCTGTAAATTACAGACTCTAAGTTGTGATCCACACCACCACCTAACGAGATATCATATATAAAGTACTTTGTAGTATATAAATTAAAGCACTATATAACTGATAGCTACCATCATTATCATGCCAATAGGAGCTGAAATAATTATAACTGTGCCTCTGACAAAAATGCCAGAGTGTAGTGGATACAGAACTGGGACTGAAGTCGGAAAGAAGTCGTTTCAGTTTAAGTCTCTCACACTGACTAGCTGTGTGATCCTGGACACATCATTTAAACTCTCTGAGCCTCAGTTTCCTCCTTTGTAAAATAAGGATTCAATATGCAAAGTGCTTCACAAACCTTAAAGAGTCATGTGATTTTATGTAAATAGTCCCTTAAAATTTGCAGAGTTCAATATACACAGTCTAGACATTGTTCTTTTAGTGCAAAGCTAAAGTGAAAGTAAATACAGAAGGTGATTCCTGAAGTTGGTTTTCAATTCAATTCAATTCAATAAACACAGAGTATGACTTCTGAGGTCCCTTCTAGCTTTAAATCTTGGATCCTACTGTTGAGATTTAAATCCAGTGACACCAAAAACTGTTGAGGTTTCATGATGTGTTGTGGTAGAACTGTCTCAAAGAATTCAGAGTCAGATCACCTCTAATCCAAGTATAGGCCTTTACTGAGACTGAGGCCTCTCATGAGGTGGGCTAAGTTCCAAGAGGAACCAGAGACTTCAGAAAAAACAAGATGGATTTTTATAGGGTAAAGATGCAATTACATAATGGAAATTTACATAGAATAGAGGAATGTGGTTAATATTAAAAAGGCAGAAGGAGTTTGTTAAGGGATGAGGTAATGGAGGAGGGGTCCTATCTATGGTTTGGTGGTTAAACATTCTGGCCATGATGCCCTTCCTCCAATTGGCTAGCTCTTGTGGTCCTGTCTGGTCAAGTCAGATAGTTCAGTACTGTGGTCCTGTCATGAGCTAGATGGATGATGTAGTTGTGATTGAATAAGATGTGGGAAGGGTCTAGGAGCAATAGCTAAGTAGAGGCAATGGCTGAGTTCCCATGCCTGCTGTTTCTGTGAGAACTATGAGTTTCAGGGACATACCTGTTGTTATAGTGAGCAGTAGGGCATGTACAAAGAAGTTAGGACTTTGATGCAGGGCAGGGAACTAGGTATGTACAGTCAACTTGTAATGAAGTTAGGCTGTTGGGGTTGGGGGCAATTCTATTAGGACTCCATCACTATAATCACCTAATATGTGCAAAAACTATATATACCACATATATATTTATCTTAATGTGTGTCATGAAATTTTGAAAAATTTGCTCAAAGCAAAATTTGCTCAGTTCATGAAAACATAAATGCCTCCTGAGTTACTCCCCTTTCTAATTCATTCATGCCAGTTGACATGACTAAAGTTCAAGTTCAACTCTTTCACCTCTCCTGCTCAAAAAGTTTCCATAGCTCCCTTTCCTCCCCAGTATAAAATACAAATTGCTGTTTGATTTTTAATTTTCCACAGCTGTGCTCCAAACCATCTTTCCAAACATTTCACATTACTCCACTTCAAGAACTCTACTTTCCAGACAAAACAACTTATAAGCTAATTCTTGTACCAAAAAATATCCCCCTGTCCCATCTCTGCCCACTTGTCCCTGGACTTCAACACAATCTCAGGATCTCTATTTCTAGTCAAGGCTTAGTTCAAAGGCCAACTTCATGAATGAAACCTTCTATTATCTCCCCAGTTATTGGCACCACCCCCTTGAATTTCATTTGTAGATATTTGATATTTACTTATCTGTTTACATGTTGTTTTATGCCAGAAAACAGAAACTTCCTTGAGGACAGGGATTGATTCATTTTTGTCTTTATATTTCTAGTGCTTAATACAATGCCTGGCATATCAAGGGAGATGAATGTTGACTTGACTTATTAAAGTGAATTGATCCCATACACCTTTTGGGTGGAAAGAGGGAATAGGACATTACACTCCATCTATCCCTTCTTTCATTATGGTCACTCGTCCTCCAGAGGAGGCTTAGGTATATCTATTGCCTTTGTTGAAACTATAGGGTTTCACTCATTTTTTTTATTTTATTCTTCTAAATAAATTTTTAAAATTCAAACGTTTAATTTAAAGAAAAATCTTTTTTTGTTTAATAAAATAGATTCTTTCACACATAAAAAAAATCATTGTGACAAATCTGCATTGTCAAGAAAAACAAATTTCCATAGTCCCATTCAAAAAATGCATTTTATTTTGTAATCTGAGTTCATCATCTTTCTGTCAGGAGATGGGTAGTATTCTTTATCATTAACCCTCTGGCATTGTTATGGGTCATTGTGTTAATCAGGGTTATTAAATCTTTCAAAGCTTTTTTTTCCTTTACATTATTGTTGTTACAATATAAATTAATCTCCTGGTTCATCTTACTTCATTCTGCATCAGTTCAAACAAATCTTCCTAGATTTCTCTGAAAACATCCATTTCACCATTTTTATAGCATAATTATTTTCCATTACATCTATACACAATAAATATAGTCATTCTCCAATTGATGAGCACCTCTTTAGTTTCATCAGCACCATACAAAAAGCTGGATATTGCTCCACCTAAAAGTTTGGGGTGAATGAACTTGTGTATGTAACACAGTAGCTTTTACAAAATAATATTTACTTCCAAAAGGTATAATCACAAATATACAAATTTGGTGGGCATAATCCCCACCTACCACCCCCACCACCTCAGTCTCTGAGGAGGGACATGGTGGTTCCCAGCTGAAATTGGTTACCATTGAGCACAACACCACTTCCAAACCCAATGTTCCCCTTGGAACCAAGTTTGAATCATCCTGACTTCTCAAGGCTGCTATGCCAGGCTGACTCCCTACATCACTGCACCTGCCATCCTAGCCCAAGTTACTGTGGCTTGAACTCCTGGGTCCTGTGAGTGTAATCTCCAGCACTTGAAATTGAAAACAAAGTACAGGAAAAAAAACACTCCCAGATCCATTTGTTATTAATGGGTTTAAAAAAAAGAAAAGGAGAGCAGGAGAAAGAAACTCTCCCCATCTCACTGGTTCAGTTCATAGCATTGACAATGGGCACAGCACATAGGAGCTACTGAAAAAGAGTTCACATTTCTTTGTCACCACAAAGAGAGATGCTATAAATATTTTACAACATAGGTTCTTTTCCTTTTTCCCTAATTGTCTTTGGTACCAGACATAGTAGCAGTATTGCTGGGTCAAAGGGCATAGGCAGTTTAATAACTTTTGGGGCATAATTCTAGATTGCATTTAAAAATGGTGGATCCATTCACAATTCCACCAACAATGAATTAGTTATGATGACTGTGATGGAATACTACTGTGATATAAGAAATGATGAGATCAATGATCTTGGAAAAACATGCATAGACTTACACGAAATAATGAAGAGTGAAATGAGCAGAACCAGGGGAATGTTGTATACAGTAATGGCAACATTGTTTTAACAACTTTGAGCTAATAAATCATCTTGACTACTATAAATACCCAAATTAAACTATAAAGGACCTGTGAAGGAAAATACTATCTGTATCCAGAGAAGAACTGACTATGTATAGAATGATTTTATATATATATATATATATATATATATATATATATATATATGCACATATACAGGTATGTATAATTATATCTAATGGTAACTATCTCTACAGTGGGGGAGAAAAATAAAAGGAAAAAGGTTACATGATAACTTTAACATATATTTAAAATGAATAGGGTCGTACATAATAAATTTGCAATTTCATGTACAATCATCTTTTTTTCCTATTCTACTGTGTTATGAAGATGCTTGTTTTATTTCTTAAATTCAGAATAAAATATTTAAAAAAGAAAGAGATTAAGAACTCACGGTTGAAAGATGGCAGAAAAGAGGGTGCAGACAAAAGATTCAGAAAAAGGAATGAACATCTCAGTCTCAGCACTTTTAAAGATGCATACAGTCAATCAGGCTTTCCCACCCATGTGGTAAAGAATACAGGGGATCCACATTAGGCAAACTGGGCATGCTCAACAGCCAGGTTACATAGGATGGCTCAAGCAATCTTCGCTAACCGAACACAGGACATTATGTTCACTAAGCCACGTTTTACTTTTGCCCCAGACCCATGTGTGGCTGTTAAGCATTGTTTCTCCCTGCTCCTACCCAAGCATCCCACAATCACACACCCGCCCATGTCCCACCACAGCAGTGATTTACTCTCATCACACAGGCATGAAAATGAAACAACATTATCCCTATCCCTTCCTCAATAATAAAAAAAAAAAGTTATTGTAGCTTTGCAGAGATGCTGAACGCTCAGAGATTCCCCTCCAGCAGCTCTCATATTTTTTTTTTTGCAGTATACATAATTCCTCCTCATTATTACCTCATCCCTTCTTTCTTCTCTAGTCCAATCCAGAGAACCAGTCATCAATCCTTAAAATGCCATTCAATCTCCTGTGAAGCAAAGGAAGGAAGGAAACAGAAGAATGATTCAGACAGCCTCCCATTACCTTCCAGGGGCATATCCTTGAAACTGGAGAGTGCTCACCCGGTCCTTGATCAGCCCATCCCCTTGATGATTTTATCCCTTGGCCATCATAAATAACCCAAGGGAAAAGGGGCTAAAATAAGAGAATAATGTGTTCCTTTAAAAGAATAAAATAAAGAACTTAGAATCCCTGATGAAGAGCCTATTAAGTTCAAGGCTGAAGCTATCACAGAAATAGAATTTCAGGTTTAGATGGGAGCTCAGAAGCCATTTAGCCCAAACTGCACCTGAATAAAATTAAATTTAATTCAATAAGCATTTATTTAATACATATTTTGTTCCAGGCACTGGGGATAAAAGGAAAAAAAATGAAATGACCTTGCTCATACAGAGTCATTCTAAAAGGACTTTGCCCTTACATTCTAAAAAAGGGAGGGGGATAATACATACAAAGATAAGTAAATATGAAATATGTTCAGAATAAATATAAGGGAATTTTGAGAGAAGAAAACTCTAAAAATGAGGGGATCAGAAAACATATCTTTAAGATGAGCACTGAAGCAAGGAAAGGGTTCTGTGAGACAGAAGTGAAGACAAAGCGTTTTATAGCCTCAGGAAACAGACTAGGAAAGGGAGCGTGGTAAGATTTAGAAGACTGTATGCAAGAAACAGCAAGAACACTTACAAAAGAAAATATTTGGTTCAATGTAAGATGAAATTTAATACAGAAAAATGCAAAATCTACACTTAGGCTCAAGAAATCAATTCTACAAGTATGATATGGGAGAGGCACGGTTAGGTCTACTTGAAAAAAAAAATCTGGGGCTTTTAGGAAGGAAGAAAATAAGCACTTAAGTGCCTCCTGGATGAGAGGCCTTTTACAAATATTATCTCACTTAATCTAATCAACAACCTTGATAGGCAGGTGTAATGATTATTCTCATTTAGCAGTTGAGAAACCTGAGGCAGCTGAAGGCTAAATGACTTGCCTGGGATCATCCGTCTGAGATTGGAATGAACTTGTCTTCCTAGCGCCTTCTGGGCAGCTAGGTGGTGCAGTGGATAGAGTGCCAAGCCTGGAGTCAGGAAGGTCATATTCCTGAGTTCAAATCTGGCCTTACACACTTACTAGCTGTGTGGACCTGACAAATCGCTTAACCTCATCTCAGTTTTCTCATCTGTAAAATGAACTGGAGAAGGAAATAGCAAACCAAACCAGTATTTCTGCCAAGAAAACCCCAAACGGGGTCATGAAGAGTCAGACATAACTGAAAAACACCTGAACTTCCTAACTTCTACCCCAGTGGTCTATTTACTACACCAACTAGCTGCCTCAAACTTTTTTTAGCAGAAACTCAGTATGAGTCAACAGCATGGAACAGCAGCTCAAAATGGTCATTTGGTTACATTGCAAGGTACGGAGGGGGAAAAAGTGATAGTAACTCTGACCCATTCAGAAAGCTGTGGAATACTGTGTTCAGTTCTGTACATCATATTACAGGAAGTATATTGATAAACTGAAAAGCATCAGAGAAAACTAACCAGGAAGGTTCCATCTCGGAATTAAGAAAACTGGGAATGTCTAGGTTAAAAAATGAAAGTATAAGGCAGGCATGATACTTACGTTTAAGTAGTTGATGGCTGTCATGTAGAAAAATATCACTTGATTTGCTCTCTCTATATATATGTAGATAGATAGATAGATAGATAGATATAGAGATATAGATATATACACACACACGTATGTATGTATAGTGTTTGATGAGGTAACTTTGTTGCTTGTTTTCACTATTTTATATTTCTTTGATACAAAGAATAATTCAATAAAGGAATGGTATTAGGAAAGATTGTATTATAAAAAAGGCACCAAAAAACCATTAAAATATTCATATTATGGTTAACATTAACAGTGTCAGTATATGCCATTGTTAGACAGCCAGCTTCATCATCAGGACGACCTGGATGGAAGTCCTGCCTTGGACACATACTATGTCTTGTAATCCTGGCAGTCACACTTTCTTTGACCTCCAGACAATGCTCTAAGACCACACATTTCAGAATACTCACTGATCTCTATAGCTGTAGGAAGTTTCCTTTTGGGGGAATCCCCCACTTAGAGGAGATTATGAGTTCAAATGAAAAAAAAATTTCTAATGATAATTGCAGTTACCATTCTTACCCTGAGACTTTCCATTTAACATCTGGATCTAAAATTGTGGGATGCTTAAGAGGATCACTACATTCTCATTAGAGAGGAGGAAGTTCTTTAACCTTTCTTGCTACCAGTCTTTCTATTTCTTCCCCACCAGATATCGATGTTAACTCTTGTTTTGCTATCAACTACTCTGCTTGGATTGAACACCAAGAAAGTCCTCTACTAGGTATTTCCTGAGGGCCTCCTTTTCAGCTTCCCCATTTTTGTATTGTCTTCTCCATTAGAATTGTAAGCTCCTACAGGGCACAGGTTGTCTTTCTTTATCTTATATGTATCACTAGATAGTAGGTGTTTCATAAATTTTTATTGAATTGAACTGAATTGAAAATGATTATGGGGAATAACTCTATAATATCTCAATGGATCTACCATGTAAGAAATGTGAATAGTCCTCTACTGGCATAAGTATTGCATCCAAGACCTTCTAATGCTGTATCACGTGAGTTCCTCATTTAGATCCTTCATAAAGGAAGGATACAAGACCCATAAAGGAATGGGAGGTCTTCTTCTAAATTTCTTAACATTCTTTGGATACTAGTGCAGCATTTGGGCCATCTAGCTTTTATATCTTGCTCTCTATATAGGGGGACAACTAGACAATACAGCAGATAAAGTGCTGGACCCGAAATCAGGAAGACTCATCTTCCTGAGCTCAAATCTGGCCTCAAACGCTTACTAGCTGGGTAACTCTGGGCAAGTCATATTATTCTGTCTGTCTCAGTTCCTCATCTGTAAAATGAACTGGAGAAAGAAATGGCAAACTACTCCAGTACTTTTTCCAAGAAAATCATAACTGAACAACAGTGATTCAATATATGACTGGCCCACTTCCCTTTCTGATTGTCTGCAATACACACAAATAAATATAACATAAAGCAAAAAGATTGAAGATGGTAAAATTGTAATAAAAGTTTCCATAATTCTTCAGTCATTAATTCAGTACTTGCAATCATCTAGCCATATCACTAGCCTTTTCCAATCATATATTTCATTAGTCATATTCCTTGTTGGTCATGATGCATTTTAGTGCTTAGTATAAACACTTTCAAAAGGTTGTCAGGAAAATAAATAGTCTGAAATTCCATTTCCCACCTCCATTAATTGCATAATTAGAGTAATTGCACCTTATGCATCAAATAATTGATGAAGATGATGTGGTAGAGAAATTCGATTATAAACTCGTTAAGTACAACCCTTCAGACTAAATCAACATGCACTCTGCTATGTAGAGATTTCAAGGCCCAGGTGGCAAAAGGTGATGGTGGATAGAAATATATGGGGGGAAATGTTTCAGAAAAAAATGAATGAGAAAGGCCAAAAACTTGCAGGTTACAGAGAAGCCTTCTATCCCTATATCATGATCATCTCTTTTCAGAAAATAATTGAAAGATACTACACATGATGAGCACCAAATAACAGAAAAAGAAGGATATCAATGTTATATTCTTAGCACGTAGTAAAAGATTTATTATTGATGTGGAAACTATCCTTGAATTTTGATGTTTACAATCAAATCATTAGAACTAAGATCAGAATCGGGGGAGAAGCATGAGAGAAAGATAGGGTACACAATTGAAGCAACTTAATGGCGAACTATTTGAACAAATAATTGGAAGTTAAAATGGGAAATGGACAACAGAATGACATGGATGTCAACCCTAATAATTTTATCCAGAAATTTAATGTAAATTACAAGTCACACCAGGAGATCAAAAGAGCCCAGAAAGCACATTTGTCAGAAAAAATCTGACTTACTCACCTAATTGAGAAGGATGGCTGCCAAAGGCTACATAGGTTTGAATACAAACTCATTTGTAAAATCTTACAAAGAAGGATGATGGACAATTATGAAAAGCATCGTCTTATAAAGAGTAAAGCAGTGAAGGGTAAATGCCATTTTACATATAGTTGGCAAGATACCCAGCTAAGCAAAATTATTCCAAGAGCATTCAAGGATGAAGATGGAAAGACTATCAATCAGTTAATCAGTCAACAAGTATTCATCAAGTGCCTACTATGTGCCAGGCACTATGTAAGGTACCAAGATCGCAACTAAAGATCAAAACAACTGCTTTCCTCAAAGATCTTACAGGATAAGACAACATGTAAATAATTGGTACATATAAGATACAGAATAGATAAATCGTAACTTTAGAAGGGAAAGCTCTAGCAGCTGGGAGAGCTATAGAAAGGCTTTCAGCAGAAGGTGACCTTTCAGCTGAGTCTAGAAGGAAAGCAGGCATTAAAGAGATGGGGGTAAGAAGGGGAAGCATTCCAGGAAAGAGGGGCAGCCAAAGCAAAGGCATGAAAAGAAGACAGGCTGTGTGTGAGGAGCACCAAGCCAGTGTGGCTGAATTGTAGAGTAAATGTAAGAAAGTAAGTTGTAAGCAGACTGGAAAGGCAGGAAGGGGGCAGGTTATAAAGAGCATTGAATGCCAAACAAAGGACTTTAGATAGCCACTGAAGTTCACTGAATGGGGCAGGGGGGTGGAAAAGGGAAGGTAACATTACGATTTAGGAAAAGCACTGAGGCTAGATATAAAGATCTGAGAATTATTATTTGAGAAATGGTTATAAAACTCATGGCCCTGAAGAAATCACCAGAGATGATGGTACAGAGGAAAAAGAGAATGTACCCCCAAGAAGAAAATGGGGAAGTTTTTATTTTCAAATCATCATAACAAGTTTTTTCCCACAAGAACAGTAGAATTACCACTTACACCCTTACATCCTAGGCTCATATATTCTCATGGAAGGTGGTATAAATGGCACAAAATAATAAGAACTAGCATTTATGTAGCTCTTCAAAGTCTGCGAAGCATTTCCCTGTACTATCTCATTTGATCCTTATGACAAACCTTGAAGTAGGTACCATTTTACTCCATTTTGCAAATGATAAAATTAAGACTAGGAACAGTTAAGTAATTTGTCCAGTAAAAAACACAGTGCTTGCTAAGTAGTAGGCACTAATAAATGGTTATTTATTGATTGGCTAACTGTTTGGTTCTATACTGTGGTAGGGGAAGGAGATGGGGGGTGGGGAGGATCCATCAAAGCAGATGTTTTATATCACATGCAAGAAAATAGCTTTCTTCATATCCCCACTAGTCTACTACTTCTGGCATTCACTTCTGGCCCACAAAGTGGAAACTCTATTTTCAACTCTTAGTGTGATTCCTGAGTTCTCTGATGTTTGAAAATCCCAGGTGTGCTTCTAAAAAATAAAGATTAAACTTCCCCACAACTCACTTGGATTTGATTGGCTGTTCTGGTTCTCAATATATCAGAACATCTGCCAAGTGTGTTCTTTCCCTCCTCTCTCCAACTTCAAATGAAGACATTCCCAACATAGAGAGCTTCTCAGGTTTGACACTGGAAATTCCTCTCCAAAGTTCTTAACTCAGAAATGATTGGTTGGGAGTTGTGGCTTGCCGTCATTTCTTTGGTTTGAAAACTCTTTTCAAGACTCATTTTGTCATGGTGCCAATTTGTAGGGCTTTGTTCATCTGCATTTCAGGAAGAGAAATGTATGAGGCAAATTAGATAGTTACATCATAAAGATGAGTTCAATTCCCAAATGTTTTGGATGGTAAAATCTCTTAAATAATACACCATAAACAACTTTTAAAGATTCCAGATTTTAAAAATAATCTATTGTGTTCAATGTAAGAATGTGCATTATCCATATAGGTTATATATCTATACATATGGGTTGTCCAAAGGGAGGCAAAAACATATTTGTGTCTGTGTCTGGAGTCTCGTCACCCTTCTCCAACTGGAGACTTTGACACCTTCCTGGAGGGGAGACAGAGAAGGGGCCGAGAGGCTAGCTACTCTGCTCTCCACAGAGAGAGTAAAATTATATCTGTCTGGCCCCCAAACATTATTAGTCTAAGGGAAATGATTGTTTAGACTCAAGCTACTTATTTGACTTCTATCCCTGAAGGGAAAACTTAAGTCTAAAGACATGGCCCCTTGCTATCAAAAGCCAGCTACACTAAAATCCTTCACAGATAGTAAATGGGAAATAAACTCATGCATCTATCAGATTGCAGTTGAACAATAGTCTTGTCTGACAAGCATACCATCACTTAGGGACCAACTATAGTCAGGAATGTCAAGATCAGATTGGGGAATCACTGTATAGGGGACAAAGAGACTTTGTCCAACTATGCTTCTACCTCATTCCTCCTCCCTACTCCCAATAGTGTAACCCACATGGTACTTCTCAGTCTCTACCCATATGTATGTCCCCTGTCCCCTAGTAGAGGAACTCCCATACCGCATATCTCCCATGGAAGCTATATGAATGTAGAGGAGTCCCAGCATCCAATAGTAATAAATGGAACTAAAGGTTTTAAGGACAGGGTGGAAGATTCTCAAGTAAAGCAGACCCAAGAGCCCTCCATGCCCTCAATAAGTAGTTGGTCCTGCTCAGACTCATTGTTTAGTTTGAGGACTTGTCTATGTTAGTTCTAAACATCTAGACTCTAGAGATAGATCAGACAGACAGACAGATAGATAGATAGATAGATAGATAGATAGATGGATCTCCACTTACTTTCCCATTTATAAGAAACATGTTGAAGAAGTGGTATGATCATAACATGTTTCTTGTTTTGTACAAAAAACAAACAAGAGTCAAAACCATGATGTGCAAACATGGTTGGTTGGAGGGACCAATAAGAAGCAAAATCTGGGATTGAGTTATACTAATGCATTACCTAATTATGTAAGAAGTTTTGATGTGTAACAGCATTCTCTCCATTTGCCATATACAATAATTCTGAGATCTTCCATGTGTTGATTTTATGTGTGTGTGTGTGTGTGTGTGTGTGTGTGTGTATGAAGGCATTGTCTTCCAACTTTCCATGAATTTCTTTCAACTAAACAGTCCTCTCTACTTCCCTCATTCTTCATCATGTCAATACTGACTAACAGAATTCAATCCTCATAATAAAGACTCCCTATGGGTGACCCAACGGATAGAGCACCAGGCCTGGAGTCAGGAAGACATGAGTTCAAATCTGGCCTCAAATACTTACTAGCTAAATGTCCCTGGGCAAGGCACTTCATCCTGCCCTCAGTTTCCTCATCTGTAAAATTCACTGAAGAAGGAAATGGCAAATCACTCCAGTATCTTAGTATTCTAGAAAGTTCTCTCAATTCAGTTGTTAAGAAGGTTCTGACCTCCATTGAGAGAGAAAGAATCCTCACCTAGGAGTCCCCTATACCAGTGCAATCACAGATACAATCCCCATCTGTATTTACAAATACTTTTGTTTTATTGGTGACCGTAAAGATTGGAAATATAAGCAGTGGCTTAGGTTTTGGAGCACCTAAGAAGCCCTATCTTTCTGTAATGCCAACACCCTTTGACAATTTACCTATAGCATGTGCTTCAAAAGATCCTACTGACTAAACCATACTTCCATGACCATCTTTCCTGCATCCAATGACAGCTCACCAAGTCTTGTTGCAATGTGATACAGTCAAAGGAGCTTGTGCTATCCTTTAAGGCTCTACATGAGCACATGTCTTATCCTCCTTCTTTTGCCTCATTAAAATATATCTTTCTTCATCCTTATAAGCTACAATTTGGTTTTATTTTTAACAAAATCAAATCAAGTCATGATTGAACCTACCACATTGCAAGAATATGGATCAGAGACTGGAACTTGGTGGTCAACCTATTTTTTAAAAACATCAGACCAAAAACTAGCTACTTAAGATCCCCACGGTCAGTATGCTTTGTTCTGGCTAGATTTTTCTGTTCAGTTTTGTTTGGTTCAGTCCATTAAACATGAAGCATTAAAAACAGCTGGAAGAGTTTGGTATAAATCTTCATTTTCAATTATAGAGAGTTTTGTGTAATAGAATCCAGGAAACAAAATTGTAAGCTTTTAGGGGCTGCAGGGTAGGATTTATTCAGTTTGGCTGGTCACATCACCAATATTTGCTGACAAGGTTCTAGGAACCAAATCCCTTCTGGTTTGCGGAAGAGGGGAGGAAGCCTGTCATACTATGTGTTTTACTTCTAATCACCATTCAGTGATGGAACATTCATAAGTCAGAGGCAGCTTGAGGCAATAAAGGTCTTCCCAGGAACCAAAGAAACATCTGGTGCTGCTCACATTTTACAACCTAAAATCTATTTGTGCCAATTGAGTGTGGTTAACCTGTTGATATATTTCACTTCTTTTTTCCCTTCTGTCCTTCACCTCATTGTTTGGTAGGTGGTGAAATATTGTTGGAAAGGTAAATAGTAAAACACTAGGTGATTAAGAATAGATATTTGAATAGACTCATTTATCTGTAGGGTCCTAATATTTTAATATATTGACATATATTTGATTAGGATAGATGGTTAGACTTAAAGTCAAAAAGCTCTGAGTTTAAATCCTGTTTCAAACCCTTAATGGCTGTATAACCCTGGTCAGGGGCAGCTAGCTGGTGCAGTGGATAGTGCATATGTCCTGGAGTCAAGATCTGAGCTCAAATCCAACCTCAGATACTTAGTAGCTATATAAGCCTGGGCAAGGAACTCAAAAGCTATTTGTCTCTGCTTCTCATCTGTAAAATGGAGACAAACTGAAAAAGGAAATACAAAATCCCTCCACTATCTTTGCCACAAAAACCCTATGGACAAAGTCCACAGAGTCATGCAGACCCAGAAATGACTGAACAATACCCATGATCAAGTCAGTTAATTGCTTTCAACCTCACTCTTCATCTGTTAAATGAGATAATGATAGTACCTACCTCACAGGATTATTTTAAGGATCAACTGGGTTGACACAAATTTTATAAACCTTCAAGAGCTGCATGTTAGCTGTTTTTAGTTTTTAAAGAATCATTCATGTGACCAGGAAAAGAGAATAGCCGGTTATTTTCTTATTGACCAAGAAAGCCAATATTTGCCTTATTTGCCTTAACTTCTTTAAATTTCAAAATATAAAACATCTTTGAAGACTTTAATATAGTATGTATCATCTTTGCCTTCTCTACTGTCTTCTTGTGGGAATCCGAAGCAGTTTTAGAAAAAGAAGTAGCAGGCTAGAGATAAGGTTATAACAATGAAATCTTACCCAAAATATAAGGCATCTGAATTATTTGGAAGAGCAAGAAGGGGTTTGACATGGCTGTCCACTATGGGCTTCAGAGAAGTAAAACTGCAGGCCTGTGAAGGAGTGGTTCCTAGTGTAGCAGTTTATATCATGACTTCTGAAGCCATATTACCCCTGAGTGCAAATCTCAGGCCCAAGGGACCATAATCTGGGGAGGAAATTCTAGGAGCCCATCTCCATGACTGTTTCTAATAATTCTGGAAAACTTTAAGATTCAGATGCCTGGTCTTTGAAGGTTGTAGTGATCGCTGTGTAAGGAAATCCTTTGGGATCCAGCTTCACTACTACCTTCTCTATAAAACCTTGCTCATTTCCTCAAGTCGCTGCTGAACTTTCTTCCTCCCATGGTCATCTCATCGTTTTATTATGTCAGCAATGCTAGTGAAAATCCCCTTGGCAGACAATGCCTGCAGTGTGACAGATCACTGGAATATATTAAAGGCACTTCTACCCTGCACCAGCTAATAGTCAATAAACATTTTAAGTGCCTACTATATGCCAGGCACTGTGCTAAGTGTTAGGGATACAAAGAAAGGCAAATCTTGGCCCCTGCTCTGAAGGAGTTCACAATCTAATGGTGGAGAAAACATGAAAATAACCATATATAAACAAGCTGTATATAAGATAAATTAGAAATAATCAATAGAGAGAAAGTACAAGAATTAAGAGGAATTGAGAAAGACTTCCTCTAGAAGGCAGGATTTTAGCAGGATTTAGCTTAAAGGAAATTGAGGAAGTCAAGAGGTAGAGATGAGGAGAAAGCATTCTTGACAGAGAGGACAGCCAGTAAAAATACCCAGAATCACAAGATGGAATGTTTTGTTTAAGGAACAACCATGAGACCACTGTCACTGAATTGCACAGCAGATGGAGTATACTAGCAATGCTGAAGCAGAAAAGGTGTGTGCATGTCACAAAGGGTAGATGAGAAGAAAGAGGGGAAGAGTATGGCTGAAACATGCTTCCCTTGGTGGAAGTCTCATTTCAAGAAAGGCAAGTAGTCAACTTGTTAAAAATTAATCACTGCAGAGTAGCAGGGCAGGTGATCTGATTGAAAACTGAAACTCTTCTCTTAGTCCCAGCACAAAGGAACCCTTGAAAACTGATTGATAGAAGTTTTTGTGAGGTTGAGACTTTAGGCAAAGTGCTTCCTTGAAACAGTTCTCTTTACCTGGTCAGTGAGTTCAGGGCTCTTCCCTGGAATCTATCGTGGTGGGTTTGATCCATTAAAAAGGAGTTTTGTCTGTGTGTGTCAGAAAGAATTAGAAGTCTTCCTGGAGCTATATATGGAACTTTTTTCCCTGTGTAAAGCAGAATGGAACTGAGGAAAGTGGCTAGATTGTATATGGTTATTAGTCAAATATGAGTTGTAGATGAAGCTAAAGACTACAGAATTATAAATCTAGAAGTAGAAGGAAATTCAGAGGTCACATACTTCAACATTCCCATCTTGCAGATTTAGAAAAATGATGTCCAGAAATTGCAAGTGATTGGTCAAGGTCACATAGGTAGTAACCTTCAGAAGTAGGATTCTAATCCAGATCCTAACTCCAGAGCCTTTTGCTCTGTGCCTTGGATGAGCTTTGGCATAAGATGAGAATAACCTAGTCCCTATGTGACAATGTGTCTCCGGTGGTCCTTTTGTTTCCACTTTCCAGAAAATGTACTTAGGGAGAATTGAGATGTTTTTACCCTACTTTACCCTACTTTATATACCACTCCTGTATACTTATTATATTTTTACTACTATTGTTATTTTCTGTGCATGAAGCCCATTCACCTGTCACATTGCAAGCTCCCTCAGGGAAGCAACCATTGCTTAATTATTTTCTAATCCCCTCTAGAATTAAAAAGACTCGATTAAACGAAGAGGCATTTACCAAATAATAGTAACAAATGAATGAATGAACACATCCCTCAGTGATCAGCACACAAGTGGACATTATACATTGACTTTCTAGTCTTAATTTATTTCACAATAACAGGGTCTTTTAGCACATCAAAAGTGTATTTTAACCCAATGACTAGGTTTAAGAGGAAAAAAATATCAGCATAATTCACTTTTCTGAGAACAATGACCATTTGATTTATGAGTATTAAGTAATAGTGATTCATCTGTCATATCAATAAACAATATATGAGGTTGAAAAGCATCTAAAGTTCTACTTCTAGTCAGGCTGGGGAATGGAATTAATGATTTCTTCTTACTACATATTTTACTGAAGAAAGTGTCCTGCTCTTGACCAGTGAATCAATCCCTTTGGATGAATAATCCAAACGATGAGATCAGTGAGATGTAGATTCTCATCTATATGAAGTTTGGGTGTACCTCCTCTGAAGAAGAATATGGACAAGAGCTCTACAGGATAAGGATGACCGACAGGAGGTCATTGGCCAGAGTTGTACAGGATGAGAAAGTGTGGGTTGTTGTGGTCTCTACTAATGGAGAGAATAACCATACTGAAGAGATTCCATATCCACTGAGTATCACAGTAAGGAAACATTGATATGGAAATGGAAGACAAATTTGAGAAGGATGAGGAGTAAGGAGATCATTAGTAAGTAGTGGTAGATACTAGACTACTCTTTTAGAAATATAGCTGTGAATAGAGAGAAGAAATTTGAGATGACAATTTGAAGGGAAAATGAGCTCAAGAGGTCTTTTGAGGATGGGAAAGACCTAAACATATTTGTAGGTGGAAAGGAAAAAGAACAAGTAAAAGAGTATATTTCTTAATTTTTATCTTATTCTTTGTGGCTAATTCCTTCAAAGCAACCCACTCAGGAACAGTGTTAACCGAGACGGGAATTTTCCATGCTATCAAACCATTTCCAATGTTTAACAAAAGTGCTCCCACAGTCATCCTCTCCCACATTCATCTGTTTCAGTGAAATCTCATTAGTTAAGTCCAACAGCACTCCTGCTCCCTGGGGCTTGAAAAAAATACTCTTTCCTAAATCATGTTATGAAGTCTGACTGACAGGCCAATTTTCTAGAAGTTCAAAATTTCCTATTAAAGTTCGCATTCGTCTTTTTGCACTAGATGAGAAAATGTGCCAGTCTAGCTTACAAATATTTGTTATGTGGACATTACATCGTCTCTCTTTAGTCTCAATTCATGACTTTTCAAATTATTGGTCACACTCATGATCCATTTTGGTCACTTCTTGGAGGGCCACGTAGTAATTTGAGCAGCTATAATGGACAGTAAAACCTAAGGCCCACAAATTTCATTTTCTTCTCTATCTTCTCTTTACTCAGGGCATCTCCAGACATTTCCGTCCTTCTCAGATCAAATGCATCTGGGAATTTGCAGTTGTCATTATGATTGACAGTAGAGACTATGGTGGGTGCTAAACAGTCTGAATAAAGTAGGTCAGAAATTTACAGAACTTAGTTGGCTCAGTACTCAAGGAAATTTACATAGTGCATGCAGTCATTTGCTTCAGTACTTCCTGTGCCCATCATCAGCTTTAATAATGAAAAAAAGGATGGAATGCTACTTCTCCCTATACTACGCTAATAAATATGCTTCCTTGTGTCTGTTTAATCAGGTCAACAGTGATCCCCATTGAATCTCTTCTCTATCTGAATCTGAGTTTAAATGAGTTAGAGTGAATACTAATGGGAAAAGAAAATTTGGTGAATGAAATGTTGGATCTGCTTTTAGTCATGGAGATAAAAATGCTTATTGGAGAAACATGAACTGAAAACCCTGGATTAGAGACCCAAATGTTCAATGATAGCAGTTTCATAAGTAAAATTGCTGTTCCCCCTGAAATTCATTTTTTTCCAATAACCTCTAGAAGACCCTCCACGATCATTCTCTTTCTTATCATTCACTGTCCCATGAAATGATGCTGACTTCTTGAAAGCTATGCCATCTGGGGGACAGTTCCTGCAGGTTCTACAGAGCCAGAAGATTTCTATTTGAGGCTTAGGAATGGACAAGATGTCAGCAGTCCAAAGATTAGCCTAGCTAAATCTGGAGAGTGTCATCATTAGATTGACTTCCAGGTAATGACTACTAACAAGAGCAAAGCATGGAATCATGTATGAAGGCATGGGAGGGTGTGGTCCCATAATCAAAACCCCACATCCTTGAAGTTTTAAAACGTAACACCTTGTTATAATAATTAGCTCATTTTAAGCCTTGGGGGCAATGGAATGATCACTAAGGTCCATTTGGTTCCCTTTCCTTCTCCTTTAGGAAGTTTATTTTAGATAAAAAAGTTCTGAATTCAGTTATAATTGCTCTGAAGCCCAGTTAGGAAAATCTCTAACCCTAGGTGGAGGTTGGGCTCTCTATCTAAACTTACTGGCCTTTTTGTGGTTGAAGCTAAATTCACTTTACAGGAAACATTAAGGTAGTGAAACAGGGTGTTCCAAAAGTCTTTGTGCAGTTAGTGCATCAATTGAAGTTCCAAGTTACCCTAAGACTTTTGGGATACCTGCATTATATTGTCTGTGGATAATTGGGCATTTCTAGGGGGAGGTGGAGAAAGAGCTGCCCTTTTTTTGGGACTTTTTTCAATTTGGTTTTCCCATTCCAAGAGGTCTATCGAGTCAATAACTTTTTAAGATCTCATTTCTCTGCTACAACTCTGTCCTCTCTTTGTTTCTCAAACGTATGTTGAAAATACAATACTTATTTAAACCTTTGGAATACAGACACTCAGAAATCCTTTCCCTAAGTTTGAAGACAGTCTCTTTCTTTTATGCAAATTGCCTAGAGTGTGACCAGACCCTCACACAAAGACTATCCATGTAAATATGTAACAATTGCCTCCCCCCAAAAAAAAGTATACAACACACTTCTAAATTTAAACTGCATTAACATTTCTCCAACCCTTACTTAAATCTAGACAATGAACAAAACAAGAAATCAAGCCCTCATTTGTTGCTTTTGCAGATTTCAGAGATGGAGATGTTCACACTGAAAATCTGAAAAACCATCCATTCTCAAGTCTCTGAGCTGACCCCAGAACATCCTTCACAGACCCCGTTTGTATTTAGTCTCTGGTTATTTGATTAATTTAAAAATTGTTCCAACATAGTCGAGGCACTGGAAACAGAAGAGGGTTTCAGCTCTACCTTTATGGAAACATATTTACCTGAAAAGTTATGGTTACTAATACCAAATCTTGAAACTTATCATCTGTATTAAAATGAACTACACCTTTTTTAGGGGTAATATAAACAATAACAGTGACAAAACATGTGCTCACCCTTCCTTTTCTTTTCTCTTCCCTTTCTTCCATTCTCTTCCATTCCTCATTTTCCCAACTGTTCCTTGGGGCCTTGACTTCCTGTGTAAAATGGAAAGAACTGGCCTGAATGTTCTATAAGGTCCCTATTGTACAAATAGCCTCCTCAGTTTGGAAACACTGTGAACTTCTGAATGAAGCAATATGCCAATCTGATCTCATCTCAGAAAATGGATCTGTCCTAGTATGGGATCCTAGGCAGAAAGAAAGTACAACCTGTGTGTCTTCAGGACCGAAGCTAGGTTCAAAATCATCAAGACTGAGATTCAAATCTTGACTTAAACACTTAAAGGTGTTTCACTCTAGACATGTCACGACTTCCCAGGGCTTCAGCTTCTTCATCTATAAAACAAAATGGTGCCACTTCCCATATAGGGTTGTGAGACTGAAATGGGAAGATGTATGTAAAGTGCTTTGAGAAATTGTAAGCGTTAGGTAAGTATTAACTATTGTTATAATTTTGCTTAAGAATCAAAACCTGAAAAGAGAAGAGCAGTAGTCACAACAGTGGTGATAACTTGCATGCATATAATGGTTTAAGGTCTAAAATACTTAACATACATATTTTGACCTTCACAATGACCCTATAAGGTAAGTGCTACAGCTGTTATCAGCCTCATTATATAGATGGGAAAACTGGGGCTCAAATAGACTTTCTGAATCTTTTTGTTATCACAGAACAATCCATCTGTAATATGTGGACAGAGGAAAAGAAAGGAAGAGGAAAGTGATTTGTTCATGGCTGTACAATAAGAGTATGAGGTAGGATCTGAACCCAGGTCTTTCCGACTCCAAATCCATTGTTGTGTGATTTCCTTTCCCTCTTTAATTTGTTTGCTTTTTGAATCTCAGATTTTCAGTAAAGGGAGATATTATAGAACAGCTAGGATAATCTCTCCCCTCCTCTTTTATTTAACAAATAAGATAATTGAGTCCCCGTGAGCTAAATGTCTTGCCAAAGATCTGAGGTACACCAGTGCCCAAATTCCAAATTCTGTGCCCCTTCCCTTCTTTATTCTAAAGCTTACAAGGTCTTTGAAACATTTCAACTTTACATATTACTATTAGGAAGCCACTCTTTTCTAGTAATTAAAGCCCTATTTGGGAAAGTAGATGATTCCTTTCTTTTAAGTAAAAAAGCAAAATAAAACTGGCATGTGGCTCCACATTCACTGACCTCAAAAGGAGTTTTTAAAAAGCAAGGTTTGTTTGCAATAGGATGGGATCAGAACTAAATGCAAAATGAATATAATTTCCCTGATAAGGAACTTGGCCTTCAGTGACAGTGACATTCAATATGTTTGCCACAGGGCTACAATATATAAAATCAAAATGGTGATTAACATGCTAATTGCCTCTTGGAATGGCTTTGCTTTATTGTAAGGGAATATTGAGGTTAAGTGACTATGGTGACATCCATAAAATGACCAATAACTTGGGGTTTGGCAGACAAAGTTGGCTGCCAACATGCTCAGCAGCAGTATTCATGTTGCTGTAGGCAGTGGGTCAGCTCCCTCAGACAAACACTCTGGGATGGATGGTGGTAATGGACTTTATTACTATCCATTAATATTTGTACCATCATGCAGTTAGACTGATACTGTCTTTGACAACTTTGAGATGAATTCCTCTTACATTCAAATTTTTCAAAAATCTAAAATAATTCTGACAGGTTTAACATTTAACTCACTTGTTAAAAAAAACAGACTATCCCATAGAAAGGAGACTAGAGTTCTATGTGCTTCCAGAAAGTTGACTCAAGGTCAATAAGGGGAAGTCCCAATGAGGCCAATTGGATCCAACGTGTCAGATTTCCAGCATACAGTGATATCATGATTGAAGATTTACAAAGGGCTTTACATGTATTATGTCATCTTATTGTCATAACAGCCTGGTAAGGTAGGCAATATTATTAGTCTTGTTTTAGGAAAGAGAAATCTAGACTGAAGGAGGTTCAGTGACTTGTCAAGCATCACATATCTAGTAAATATCTAAGGCAGGATTTGAAATCAGGCTTTCCTGAATTCAACTTCCCATTCCATTCACTGAACCACCTCATTGACAAACAAGAAACCAATCATCACTGCCAGAAAAAGAAACAAGGAATAACCTGGTGCAATCAAATTCAATTCAAATCAATGAAAACCTATTTAGCATTGGCAATGAGTCTGTCAGTATGATGGGCATCAGATGAAAAAGGACAAATGCCTGCCTACAAAAAGCTTACATTCTACTACTCTTGGAAGACAACTGGATACATATACATACATATACAAGTAAATACAAAGTCTAAATAAGATGAAAATAATTACTTGGTGATGGTGAAGGAACAGTAATTGGAATGAGAAAAAGAAAAATCTTGTGCCAGAGAGGACCCTTGAACTGAGCCTTTAATGGAGAAAAGGATGGGGGTGAAGAGAAACAGCATTCTAGGCAAGGAAGAAAGCCTGGGCAAAGGTAGGGAGATGGGAGATGACATGTGGCATACAAGTTATGGCCATCAAGCTGGCATGACTGAAACATGTAGCACGTGCTGAGGAATAAAAGGAAATAACTTGAGAATAGTCTGTGGGAAAGGAAGGTGTTCCCATCACTGATAGTATGCAAGAAGAAGCCAGATGCCTGCCAGTGAAGAATGTTGTGGAGACTAAACTAAAGAGTTTCTAAGATTCCTTCTAATTTCAAGATTCTTTGTATCTGTTTTCAGTCAACTGTCTTAGAACCACACTTTCCTCCCATCTGCCTGACTTTTAGAAGTGAGGCTAAGGGTGAAAAGGTATGGTTGGAATTACTTTTAGGCAAATTCCACCTTATTAGGATGCATGTGGAGGAAGGATCTCCTCCAACCAAAGGAACTTTTGCGTAACTGTACAAATCACCATGTGTTTCTCCTCTGAAAAGTAAAACTACAGATACTTTCCATAGCTAAATCTCTGATCCTCCTTTTGATCCATTCCACCAACAGATGAGCCCCAAAACTTCTCATTTTTTGGTTGTTGTCCAATTCCACTCAGGACACATTCCTCCAAAATCCAATGAACTTAATGAAGTAATCTGCTTTTGTAGGCAATGGGGCAGCCCGTAGGGGCTGTATTTTCTACCGTTCTCTAGATCATTAGAACAGCAAACCAAAGGGGTAAATAAATGTCCATGTTTTGATAAACAACAAGGTATGAAAGCTGGCATGCAAGAAGACAAGATGGAATTCAATCCTGTCAATTTATTCTCCCTCAAAGGAACAGGTGAATCTCTAAAGAAGCCATGTGCTACAGTTCAAAAAGAACTGAATGACTTCTCAGGAAATCTGGGTCCTAACCCTGCTCTAAGAAGGTAATTCACAATGGAATATCTGCTGTATTCTACCAAAAGTCCCTTGGTTTCTTTGTCAAGTAATAAAAATTGGACTGAATGAACTATTAAGGTGGCCTTTCTCCTGTCAAACTGAAAAGGAGAAGTGAAATAGAAAAAGTACTTTATTATTATTAATAGCACTTCTATAGTTTTTTGAGGTTTGCAAAGCACTTTTCAAATATTATCTCACTTAATTCTTACATCACCTCTTGAAGGTAAGTGTCATCATTATCCCTATTTAACAGATGAGGAAATCGAGGTAGAAGTTAAGGAACTTGCCTGGGACATATAAAGCTAGTAAATGTCTCTTATACTTGATCTGAACTATAATCTTTCTAATACCAGGTCCAATGTTCTACCCACTGAACCACCTAGCTACCACTGCTCCACATAATGACCCTCTTGATTTGGCCAAAATCACAAGTGTGAAATAGCAAAACTATAGATGAAATATCATGACAACATGGTGTAAAACGTTAATACCTGAAATTAAGCTTACCTTGGCTTTGAGTTCTACTTCTGACATTAGTCAGGTTATCGCTGAGTCATTTTTCAGTTATGTCTGATTCTTAATGACCTCATTTGGGGTTTTCTTCCAAAGATACTGGATTGGTTGACCATTTCCTTCTCCAGCTCATTTTACAGATGAGGAAGCTGAAGCAAACAAGGTTAAGTGACTTGCCCAAGGTCACACAGCTAGTAGTATATGAGGCCAAATTTCAACTCAGGTCTTCCTGACTCAATGCCTGGTACTCTGTCCACTGTGCCACCTAAATGCCCACTAGCTAAGTAACCACAGGCAACTCCTTTCACCTTTCAGACCCTCAGTTACTTCATCCATAAAAGGAGGAAAATAATACCTATATTATTCACTTCAAAGAATTTTGAGACTCATACCAGGTAACTGACTACAAAAAGAAATCTAGAAATATCAGTGACTATTAGTATTTAGAACTCTCCAAATTGGCATCAGGATATCATTAAGTTAAATAAGGGAGTCAGGCCACCATCTTGAAGCAAAACAGTGACTAAAGTAGTTTACAAATAGTGTCATTTTGTTTTATCATGTGAGTGAGTTCTACAAAGCAAAGAATCAGTAGCTAATGTAATAGAAGACACAGTATACTCAAATATATACATCTGGGGCAACAGTAACTTTCCTGTTTAGTTTACACAGGACCTCTGTGGTAGCCAAGCTCACCTAACCAGAATCACTGTGGCACAGTGGATCGAGTAGGAACTTGGAGGCCTGGAACAAAGTCTCATCACCAGCATTTCCCAGCTATGTGGACATGGTTGTTATTTAACCTCATTCTAAGCTTTGTCTTCCTCTTCCTCAAAATGGAAATAAAAGGAACCTGGAATACTTACCTCCCAGCCTGTGAGGTTTAAATATGATGATGATGTGTGTATATGTATATGAATGTATATAATATATGTGTATATATAATGGAAATATATATATGTATATCCCTTAGCAATCTTTAAGCATCATATAAATGCCAACTGTTATTATAATGCCTCTTTTGAATTAAGAAACTACAGTATGATTATAGTTGCCAGAAAAATAGAACCTTTTTTTTGACGAACTGTTAGGAGATGCAAAATAGTAAAATATGTGGGATCATACTTAATCTTATATGAATTACATGGTATTGGAAATACTTTCAAGGAAGTTAGGTGGTGCAGTGGACAAAGCACTTTGACCTAGAGTCAAGAAGACCTGAGTTCAAATTCAACCTCAGACATTTACTAGCTATGTGACCCCGGACAAGTCACTTAACCCTGTTTGCCTCCATTTTCTCATCAGTAAAATGAGCTCCAAAAAGGAAATGGTAGAGCCCTCCAGTGTCTTTACCAAGGAAACTCTAAATGGGGGTCACTACTGGACAACAAGGACATACTTTTACCTAAAGTGTCACTAATTAAGATTTAGGTTACCATGATAGATCTTCACTGTGTTACCTACTGTAGTACCACACTGTAGTAATTATATTTTTAAAGGGTTTTTAAAGAGGGAAGTCATGACACTGAGGATAGAGTGTTCAACTTAGAATCAAGAAGATCTGAGTTCAAATCTCCCCTTGGAAATTTACCTGCTATGTTGACATGGGCAAATCAGTTTAAGTTCCTCGGAGCCTCTTAAAAATTACCTACTAAGTTATAGACTTCTTTAGTACCCACTGGAAAAAGTTCCTATAGTGAATAAATCAAGAGATTCTTGAGTATCAATCTATTAATTAGCCTATCATCTAATAGAGTGATGTAGGTACTTACTAGCAGCAACCTTTCTCAGTCTTGGTTTCCTTAGCTCCCACTGCCAAGTGTTTTGTATAAAATGGGAGTAATACCTTCCTCACTGGGTTCTTGAGGATTAAATGAGGTAATCTTTGCAAACCTTAACACACTACTCCTTTTAATTAATACTAGACCACTAAAAATACATTCCATAATTGTTAGAATATACTAACTTATTTATAGTAATCCTTATTTACTATCATTGTTATTTCATCCTTCACGTATGCTTCAATAGATTTCAGACAGAAAAATAGCCCAAGGACAAATCACTATCCTAGGCTTCAGTTGCATGTAATGTTCTAAGGACTATTGCCCAAGTGGATAAAATGATGACAGTGATAATGATGGTGGTGATATATGTTAGTTACTATAATTATTGGATGACGCCTAGTTTCTTGTCTTTTTATTTCCCAAGCATTTCTCAAAGATCAGCATATCCCTTGTTCTTTATTAATATGAAGTATTTTTCACTTGACATCAAGATGTTATCTAAGTATTAGTGAGTGTACAACTGTAAACTCCATTAGACTTTGAGCTCCTTGAGAGCTGGAACTATTTTTGGCCATTCTTTGCATCTCATGCACTTAGCATAGTGCCTAAGACATAAAAGTCACCTAATATATGCTAGTTGACTGAGTGACAACGACAATGAATGGTTCTCTTTTTTGCTCATTCCCACTACTCTGGATGAGTGACATGGACATATTGACCTGTTTTCATTGTGAACCCAGTCAAAAACAATATTCCATTCCTCCTTTCTTTTGAGTCTTTGGAGCTTCTCTGAACATAACAGTATCACTCTTGTGTGGACAGCTGTCATGGAAATGTTGAAGGATTGCATGGCCAATGCCTTCCAGTGAAAATAATGTATCAGCAGCAGCTTTGTACCCGAAACTTGAACTTATTTTGACATCATTGATTCTGTCAGAATTATCTACTTTTTCTATCCACTCTTAAGTAGAACAGTCAGAACCATGTGTTCTAGTAATGTGTCACAAACCCATTATAGTTGCCAGACCTAGTTTCTGAATTCAACCATTATATGCTCACCTCCAAAAAAAGGACTGGGAAATGGTTCCCATAAGCAGTTGACCAATAAATTTGAACATTGACATTGCAGTTTGTCATTCTTCTAGTACATGTCTAGTGCTTTCTTATTTTGAAAAGACAGTTTCAAACCTGGTAACAGCAAAAATCAAATGTAACCAATGAGGATTATCTAGAAAAAATGGACATTATGAATTGCAACACTACTTCAACATATTTTATTTTTAATCTATCAACTTGACTTCCCATACATGGGATTTTAATTCATTTGAGAAAAAGTTGATATTCGAAACCAACTCCTTGTAACAACAAAAATCCCAAACTTCATAAGCTATTGCAGAAAAACACTATAAATAATGAAGGGAAAAATTAAATTTAGGGGTGACATGATATATAATAGCCATCTTCAAGTGTTCAAAGGACAGTTATATGGGAAAGGGATCACCTTGGCCTTGGATATTACAACTATGAGCAATGGGTGGAAGATGCAGCTAAGCAGATTTCAGTTTTGTTTAAGTGAAAACTTATGCACAAAATTCTAGTCATGCATAAATATATAGTCTTCTCTGATGGAGTATTACTATTGACCCTTAAGAAACGGGAAACTATAATGGTAATGTTCCCCTGGTTTATACTGGTACCTCTACTCTGTGCTCTAAACATACCTATGGATAGAATCAAAGGAGTTTAAATTTAAATTGTGGCTGATTCCAAATGCTCTCTATAGAATGACCAAAATGTAAATGTTCAAACTCTGCTTCAACACCACAAGTGATGGGAGGCTCACTATCCCTAGGAACAATTCTTTCCACTTTGGGACAGATCTAAGTATTCAGAATTTCTCCTGCAGGTCTTGAGCAAAAAACAGGCTCTTAGGAACTTTCATTCATTTCTCTTAGCTTTGCCTTCTTTCCCATGAAAGCTCTAAGTTTAGCTAAGATGTGGTGTCTATACTCATAGAACTTGTTATAAAAGAGAGATGGCATATATAGCCAGTTTATTACATAATGGAAGATGTGTGTATATGTGTGTATACACATAGACACAAATAACCATGAGAACTGTATGAGAAATACATTTCGAAAATATAAGATAAAGTGCTACATGAGGTCTAATAGGAAAAAGGCAATTACTAACAAGGAGGATGAAGGAAGGCTTCCTGAAAGAGGTGGTATTTGAATTGAACTTTATAGACTTGAAGTCAGGAAAACCTCAATCCAAATTCTACTCCAGATACTTATTATCTACGTGACTCTGGGCAGGTCACATAACTGTGCCTCAGTTTTCTCATCTGTAAAATGAAAGAGTGGAAATAAATAGCTTCTAAGACTCCTTCCACTAACTGTAAAAACTTGGGCAAGTCACACTTAATTGCTATTTCTTGTGTCATTTCTTGGGCACAGTTTGATATTGGCGATAGTGAAGCTGATTTATATCTACCACAAATCCCTCTGTTGCCCTTTGAGTGATCTATAATTTTGACTGTTCAGAAATTATAGTATTTTCTGGATCATGGGCTTTATCATTTCAGGATCAATATTTTTTAAATACAGGTTTTGTTTCAGGGAGAGGCTCAGGATCATTGAAAGGACTATAAAACCCCCAAAACAATTCAGTCTTCTCACTTCCTCCTATGACAGTTCTGTGTCCAATCCATCATCCCTGTGCAGTATGCGTCCATAATATATGTATTGATGGACGATCTTCTAGGAGTCTCCTTTAATCTATGTGTCCTATCCCGAGCAATAGACCTTCTTCATCACTCTAGTTTTCCCTGCATGGATAGTTTAGGCTAAACACTTCTGAACAGTACCAGAGTTGAATAAAGAGGTAAGGAAAACCAAATAATATTGAAGACTATTACCATTCCTTAAATACAGATTCAAAAAGCCAGACCATTGCCTGCTGTGGATAGCATTCCTTTAAAGTAATTGAACATTGAAATAAAGCAAGGAATGATACAGAAATTATTTTCCCTCCTCTACCTTTATCAAAATGTTCTGCTGATCCTCTAAGGAATTCAAAGGGAAAAATTGGGATCAATACACACACAGACACACACACACATACACATACACACACATACATACACACACACATATTTTTCTTTAAATGAAGAACTGGGTAATTTGCTATTTGGACACATAAAATATATTCTCAAACATCTGGAAAGAGAAACTGGGAACATCTTAATCTAGTGTTTTAACAACTTTAAATCTCTGATACTTGGTTTTAATCCTGGAATTTAATCATTTTTTAAAAAGCACCCTAGTCACTATAGATAAAGGATCAACACAATTTTATACTTATGGAGTGTCCCAAAATTCTTAGGGCATTTTTAAGCTACAATGGCTTTAAAATGCCCTAAGACTTTGGGGACAATTAGTATATATTCATACATACATATTTTCCCTTTGACAGATAAAAATCCCTTGAATTTAAGTAATGCATTTGCCTAATATGATGAGAACTCTGTAATTCTACTACAATAGACTCTCTCTTTCCTACTATTTCTTTTGAAAACTTTTTTTAAAAGAAGGAAAATACTGAAGTGATATTATTTATTTAAATGAGCTAGTTTTAATGACTATATGAGAGATAAGGTAAAAACACCAAAATCTACTTTACTCAAATGATGCTAAATTAAGATTCTCTCCTTGATCAGAAGAGCACTACATAGATATTAATGCAAGCCATGATCACCTCCCTCTTCTCTGTTCTCTCTTAAATTCTGTAAGGCAGCTAGGCTGGCTGTGCCCTACTCCTCCCCCATCCAGGGCCATGATTCCCAGAGAAAATGAATAAAATGAACAGAAATAATTACGTTCCATAAGCTATAGAACTTTACAAATTTGTCTACAGATGACTAGGGAAATGATCAATGTCGGATTATTAGAAATATTCAATTACTTCACATTACTGTCATGGTTTTAGAAGATTGTGTGATTTTAACTTTTTCTGGTATAAAATTAAGGGATCTATTTGTGTGCGCAGGAAAATATTTGCACCTTTTTTTTTGAGAAAGTTCATTCTTTATTTCATTTTTTCTTTTGACCTAGTGGTGTCAATGAAAGCTTGTCAACCTAGTTTCATTTTTCATCCATGCGGGTAGCCCCATTTGCTTATTAAGCTCTCATTAACACACCATGACTACTATGAAGTACACAGGGAATTCAGAATTCTAGAGCAAGAAACAGATAAATTATCTGCCAAAAGATAAATGCTTGTGCTTGCTTTAATTAATTACAATTAAACATGTTCTTTATTTTCACTGAAATAAAACATATTGCTACCTTTATCTTTAGGGACAAAAGGCAGCATGGCATGGGAGATAGAGGGCCAGCAATAGGATCAGGATGACCTAAGGCTGAGTCTTGATTCTCATGCTTACTTGCTGAGTTGTCATGGGCAAGTCACTTAACCTTGATGCAAGGTGCAAGACTATAATTTGCTCCTGACTTGTCAATCTGCAGCAATGGAGACTCAGATTCCTAAAATCCTAAATCCAAATTCTTCTCCCCAACCCTTAAAAAAATGTAGACAGTGTGGCAATAGCTCAATCCTCCCTTAGGCAGCAAAGATTCTTAGGCATACTCCTGGAGGGTTAGGATGTCTTTCACCAAGGCTATTAACTTGACTCACCATTTAAGTGTGTTCAATTCAGTGTTAGCTGCTAGTATTTAAATCCCTACTTCCACTTAACAACCAATCGGTTTTTGTAGAAGGATATTTACTTTGAAGATATTGCAAGCACAAAACTACAAATATTTCTGCCCACCAACATGGTGGGACACACTTTCTCCCACAACACTTAGGTCCCTTGAGAGATGGGTTCAGACCCAAAGAAGTTTCCACATAGCATTAGTCCTACTAAGTGAACATTTACATTTATCAGTGTGACTGTATGAGTTCCCATCTCTGGACTGAATCCTGAAGGTCAGTCAAAGGTCTCAAGGCCTCAGCGTCAGACTGGCTGGTTGGAAAAACAGCATAGATTCAACTCCTAGACCTTCTAGTGGCTCATTCTTTTGACCTTTAAAATTTCACAAGGCCATAGCCATCTTCATTCCCTTCAACCAAAAACAGGACAGGACAATCACTGAGGTGTAAATGGATGGGCCACACATCTGCCTCTGATGGGAAAGATCCATGGTCTCCCCTTACAACACTGTCTCTCTTTTCTCACCTAAGTGGAGCCACTCATATCAAGAGAAGACAGTTCTGGGTTGGCAAGTATAACTTCTGAATGCACCTCAGTTTTTGCTACATACCCACTCAAAAAAGCATCTCTTCATCATGTGGCAAGTAGACTGGAACATATTACAGAGTATATGCATATGCTCCAAATCCCTCTAAAGAATTTCCATTGTGGGGAAGCAGAGCCAAGATGGTGGAGTAGAAAGATGGACCTGCTCTAACTCTCCCTCCATAGCCCATAAAATACCTATTAAAAATGACTCTGTATTCTAGAGCAGCAGAAGCCACAAAACAACAAGGTGAAAGATATTTCCATCCCAAGACTGCCTGGAAGACCAATATGAAAGGTCTATTGTACCTAACTCAGAACAGAGAGCAGCCCAGCTCTAGCCACACAGCACAGACAGGACAGGAGCAGGCTTCACAGCATGGAATCATGGGTATTAATTGAGGTTCCCAGGTATCTCAACCCAAAATTGCCAAAGATAACTTCAAAGGTCAATGAAAAATCTCTTTCACCTGAGTGAGAGGAGTGTGTGGTCTGATCCCAGCCCCAGGGAGGCAGTAGCAGCCACTTTTGGAGCTCTCAGTCTAAAGACCTGGGGGAACCAAGCAACTGATCTGGGTCTCAGTTCTGAGCGGCAGTCATGGGGTGAGGAAGAATGCTGGTTTGGTGGAACTGGTGGCAACTGTGGAGAGGGAATCCTACTCACAGATCCTGGGCAGAAAAGAGTGCTTGTGGTTGCTCACAGACCAGAGCATAGGCCAGGAGAGGAGTAAACTCCTCTCCCTTGTTTGTGCCACTTTGGAGGAACTAAGAACTTACAGTCCCTAGAGTATATCCTCCACTTGACAAAGGACTCAAAAGTCAAGTAACTGGATGGGAAAATTCTCAAAAATGGGGAAAAAATAAAACTATAGAAGGTTACTTTCTGGTGAAAAGGTATTTTCTTTCATCCTTTTGGATGAGGAAGAACAAAGCATATCATCAGAGGAAGACATCAAAGTCAAGGCTTCTACATCCAAAACCTCCAAAGAAATATGCAATGGCCTCAGGCCATGGAAGAGCTCAGAAAGGATTTTGAAAATCAAGTAAGAAAGGGAGAGGAAAAATTGAGAAGAGAAATGAGAGCAATACAAGAAAATCATGAAAAACAAGTCAACAGCTTGCTAAAAGAGACTGAAGAAAATAACACTTTTAAAAATAGACTAACCAAAATGTCAAAAGAGGTCCAAAAAGTCAATGAGGAGAAGAACGTTTTAAAAAGCAGAATTGGTCAAATATGTAGGTGTGTAGGGGTATGTATATATGCATAGGTATGCATACGTACGTGTGTGTGTGTGTGTGTATGCACATAGACCGAAGGTACAGAGTGAACTGAATATGAAAGGAGAATGCCTAAAAAAATAAAACTTACTGTTGAATGGAATGTACTAAGAGAGAAAGGGAGAGGTAGAATGTAGCAAATCATCTCACATAAAAGAGGGAAGAAACTTTTACAATGGAGGAGAAGAGGGAGGAGAAGATCTATTTTGCTCTACAGGAAAATAGAGGGGAAGGAGGATAGAAGAAGGGTGAGTAATAGAAGGGAGGATAGACTGGAAGAAGGAGTGGATGGGGTGCTTGCTGTCCTGGGGTAAGGTGTGGGGAGAGATGAGAAGAAAATTTTGAATTCAAATTCTTGTGGAAATGAATGTTAAGAACTGAAAAATAAATAAATTTTTAAAAAGAATTTCCATTGCATGTCTAATACCTTTCCCTTGAGATTAATTCCAATTTGCCAAGTGTATATCTTGCCCGTATATTGCTGTATGTAAGTGGTCTCCCCCATTAGATTGTAAATTTCTTGAGTATTGGAGCTGTTTTTGTCATTTTTGTTTGTTTATAGTTGGGAGGGAGTTGTATCTATCCCTTGCACATAGTAGGTCCATCACAAATTATTGTTAGCTGATTTAATAGCATTGTCATACCTCTCCAGGAACAGCCTTCCTAACCTTTTCTTCATGAGAGATTGCATCAACTAAACATGTTCACTAGCTTCCTCCCTATATCTCCATCCCCTTACAAGAGTAGTATTATAGATTTACTTCTGATACATGATTATGAAGTAAATTAAACCTTAATATTGAGAGCAATCATCTTTCCAGAAATTTTATATGGGATAAGCTTGGAATCTTCCAAACTAAGATTCCATAGTGTGGCTTAAAACACTTTATATGAACTTTAAGTCAAGAAAATTTGAGTTCAAATCCCTCCTCAGACACTTGCTAGTTATGTCAACTTAGGAAAGTCATATAACCTCTTAGGAACTTGGTTTCCTCATTTGTTAAGTGAAAGGATTGAACATGAATTCTTAGGTCTCTTCCAGCTCTGAAATCTATGCCAAGTCCTATGTCATAACAATTTTGAGCTAAAATGAATCATGAGTAAATGAATGAATGAAAAACCTTTATTAAGTGCTTGCTGTATGCCAGGCACTGTGCTAAGCCCTGAATATACAAATGAAAAAACAAGACTCATTGTACTCAAGGAACTTACACTCTAATAGAGGAAGAAAATATTATAGGTGAATGGCAACTGATTGCCCTTTTCAGAAATGATGGTATTTGTTTCGATTACGGTTCCTCAACCAAGAGGAATCTGGTCCAGCTCTCTCATTTAATAGATGAGGGAGGATGTTCAGGTGCAGTACTCCTTGATTTTCCCAAGGTGTCATAGCTAGTTAATAGTAGGGTTTGGGCAAGAATTTAGGCATGGTGACAGTCATTCCAGCTTTCTTTCCCTATAATAATGTTTAAATATGAAAATATCTCAGACACTGTTCAGTTTGATTCAAAAACAATTCTCAAGTGCCTTCTCTGCATAAGGCACTGTGACACAAAACCTTGAAAGTCTTACATGAACTGATGCTGAGTGAGGGGAGCAGAACCAGGAGAACATTGTAACAGCAACAGTAACAGCAACATTGTGTGATGATCAACTTTGATAGACTTAGCTCCTCTCAACAATACAATGATCTAAGACCATCTCAAAAGATTCATAGTGGAAAATGCTCTCCTCATCCAGAGAAAGAACTAGGGAGTCTGAATGCTGATTGAAGCATACTATATTCTTTTTTTTTGTTGGTTTTTTTCTTTCTTGTGGCTTTTCCCTTTGGTTTTGATTCTTCTTTCACAACATGACTAATGTGGAAATATGCTTGATATGATTGTATATGTATTGGCTTTATCCGATTGCTTGCTGTCTTGGGTGGAGGAGGAGAGGGAGGGAGAAAAATATTTGGAATTCAAAATCTTACAGAAGGGAATGTTGAATAAAATACAGTCATTATCTTTAAAAAAAAACAGTAATGGGTAAAAGTGATAAATAGCCAAGTCTAGGTCTGATTTAAAGACAATAAACAATAATATGGGTCTATAAAACAGAGAAAAGAAGGCAAAACCAGTTAAAGGAAAGCCTAGCAGTAGAAACCCAAGTAAACACAGGTGGGAGAGCGATTGTAGAAGATCTCCAGTGCTAAATAAGATATATTTTATCCTACAGACAATAGGGACCCACTGAGGGCTCTTTAGGAGGGGAGTGATGAGGTCAAACTGGTGCCATAAAAAAAGATTATTTTAGCACATGTGTGAAGGATGAATTCTAAAAAGGACAAGATTATAAGCAGGAACATCAGGTAGGGGGTTACATAAATAGTTAAAGATTCCCATCATACCACTTGAACCAAAGGACTCTTATATAGATGCTCAAACGCTAAAGAATCAGTAAAAGCTATTTCTGCACGGTGTCCATAAAATTCATTTTATTCTATGTCAGGTTTTACTATCGATGACCAAAAAAATGGCATGAACTTTTTGTGAACCTCATATATTTTTCTAGTGTAATATGACAGAAAGCACCAACCCAGAAAACAGTAGAAACTGGCAAGCCTCATAGAGCACCAAACCTGGACTCGGGAAGACCTGAGTTCAAATGTAACCGCAGACACTTAGCTATGTGACACTGGACAAGTCACTTAACCCCTATTTGCTCAGTTTTCTCAACTGTAGAGGGGGGTTGGGGGATAGTAATCGCACCTACCTCCAAGGGTTGTTGTGAGGACCAAATGAGAATGATTGTGGAGCACTCAGCACAGCGGCTGGCACACAATAAATGCTGTATAAATGTTAGTTATCATTGATAGTAGTAGTAGTAGTAGTAGTAGTAGTAGTAGTAGCAGCAGCAGTAGTAGTAGCAGCAGCAGTAGCAGCAGTAGTAGTAGTAGTAGTAGCAGTAGTAGTAGCAGTAGTAGTAGTAGTAGTAGTAGTGATGGTGGTGGTGGTGGTGGCGGTAGTATCTCCAGATAAGCCTTACCTACCTAAAAGCCCATATTGGTCCATTGTTGCTCCAATTTTGATGGCAGTGCATAGTCTGCCATTCCTATAACTAGGGCTAATTAAACATATAAAAATGAAGTTAAAATTTTGTATGGCTGAATGGTAATCTACTGTCTCTGTCCTGAAGAGCTGATAGAGAAATATGTCTCTTCTCTTTTAGGAGAGCCATGAGAATTTTCTTTGCTATTTTGCGTAGGGGGAGGAGAAGGAGGGAAGAAGAAAAAATATAGTTGCCACATCCATTGGCTTTGCTTCAATATTTTTGTTTCTTTTGTTACAAGAAAGGGGAAGAGGGTGGATGGGGAAGATGGGGTTAAGGGCGAATTACTGTGGTTTAAAACAAAAAGAAACAGCAAGATTATTTTTTAAAATGCATCCCTTTCATCCCTCTGACATTAAGTATGCTGTTTTCTGGTCTCTGTGGCCTTGTCCCAACTCTAGAGTGAAATGGACATCTACTGCCAGCATCTCTGCCATCACAGTCTAATGTTGCTGAATATCCTGGTAATAAAGAGCTCCAGGGATTAGCAAGGCGATGGGTGGCCGCCGGGAACATGTACCGCTGGCTGCTAGTCTTTTGTGTAAGCATGTTGTAACTCTCTCTTTCCCCTTCACAATAACAATTTCAAATGCCAGGCACTTTATCAAGACAAAAGCATTTGGGCCCGAGCCAGTAGCCCTCTCTCCAAAGACAGCAGAGGGGATCATAAAGCTGGATTTCTCGTCTTATTGTAATCTCTCCTAAAAATACAGAATTCACAGAGCTGGGGAAAGATGATTTTACACCACAGATTCAATTGGTGATTTGACTGGAAGACATTTCCATCCCAACAAGGTAGACTATGGAAGGAAAAGTCATTTACAGGCTCTGGCTACCCGATGGTCTGATAAGATTGTATTATCGCTGCCTAGGAGCAATTTTGCTAATCCCTTCTTTGTCCTTAAGCAGTATATCGAGTCTGAAAGTGCCATGATGCAGTTACTGTGAATCATACTGTGATGCAGTTACTGGGGACACAAGAGTAGCACACCGGGCGCTTTGTTGAATTTTGACAGCCATTTGTATAACTCTTATTATCTAAAAAGATGATTATTATTTTGATTCAGTTCAACAAGCATTTATTAATCCCCCACTATACGCAAAGTATTGTGCTAGGTTTTGAGAAAATTAAGGCAAAATAAAACAAAAGATCCTGCCTTTGTGAAGCATAATTGATTGACACGGATGGAGTGTAATATTTAAACATAACATATTTAAATATATTTTATATATTTATACAATATGTCTATAAGATAATTTGAGGAAGAATACACTAACAAGAGCATTAGGAAAGGCTAGACTTGACCTTGGAGATAATTGGGAGACAATGGAGTTTATTGATCAGGGAATGAAATAGTCACATCTGTGTTTTAGGACAATCACTTTGGTGACTATGTGGAGAATGGATTGGAGAGAAAAAAAGACTTGAGACAAGGAAAACAAGTAAGAGGCTAAGGTGAGAGGTGATGAGGCAGCCATGGGAGTGGAGAGAAGGGGAAAGATGTATGAGATGTCATGGAGGCAGAATCAAGAGGATCTGATGACTCCTTGGATGGAGAGGATGAGAAAGAAGGAATCAAAGAATTCAACAAAGATACCCAAGTACCTGGACAACTGGAAAGATGGTGGTACTCTCAATGGAAGTAGAGTAGTGAAGAGGAGGTGTGTATGTGTGTGGGGGGAAAGATTCAGCTTAAGATATGTAGCATTTGTTAGGTACCCAAAGAGAAATCTCCAACAAGTAGTTGCGGATGTGGAACCAAAGCTCAGATCAAAGACTAGAACTGAATAAATAGACCTGGGAATTGTCTGTATATGGAGTATAACCCCATAGGAGTATAGTTAGGAGGAGGCACAAAATGACTAATGATATATTAAAGGAGTCTTCTTTGCTTCTCTATCTTAGAATCTTTATTAAAAACTGGCCTGAAATGCTGCCTCCTACATGATGTCTTTTCTGGTCCTCCCACCTGCTGGTGTCCCCCAAATTTTATTTACTTGGTATGTATAGCAATATCTACTTGTATTTGTAGATATTTTCCTCTCATAGGCTGTAAGTTCCTCAAAAGTAGGATATACATTTATGTGCTTTTATTGCCAATGTCTAGTATAGTCAATGCATAAGAGCTACTTAATAAATATTTAATAATTGATAGATGATAGATGGATACATGGAATATTACAGTCTCCAAAGATTTGAAAAATTAGCACCACCAAGAGGGCAATTAAGTACATATAGGGCATGATGAGCAGGTTGAAGCACACAGTAGGCCAAACAAGTAATTATGAAGAACTAAAGTAAAATATCTGAATTTGGATTCAAAAAGACTTGAGTTCAAATTTTTCCCAGCGATTTAATCCTGGGCAAGTCATTTAATTTGATAGTATCTCAAGTTTCCTCATCTATAAAAATTAGGAGTTGAACTTGATGCCCTTTCCAGCTTTGAATCTGTGATCCTCTGGTCATAGAGCACGATAAAGGGAAGTCAAGTGAAGAACTCTTGTGCTCTGGTGAAGTCAACAAAAAGCAAGGATGGCCCTGGCTTACTGGGGAGATTTCCTTTTAATTGGTGGAAAGATAAAAATGATAGTTGATAAGGATAGGCAGATGTATTGCAAAGTGCCATCATTGGAAGGGATAGTCATGTGTATGAGAGGATTTGAATCTTTAACTGGTGATTAAAGAATATTGTCGTAAAAATGGGTAATAGAGAAATCATAAAAAACAAATGTGGAAATGAAGTATTTCACATGACAGATTTTAAAATGAGTTCCATTATAGGACATTTTAATTTCATCATGAATATTGGGAGAATTGAGGAAACTGATTGTATTTACATGACACCAATGCAACCATGCGGAGTGAAAAATCTAATGGTTGTTCTGCCCTCATGATGTGTAACCACTGAAATGGCCATTTTTCATTCACTGAACTGGCTTTGCTCATGCTGTTTTGGATATCCTCCCCCATCCCTTGACTAGAAAAACCCAACCATTGTTTTTCAAGGTGCATCTCAACTCTGACCTCCTTCATGAAGCTCTCATCAGCCAGACTGGTTCTCCTTCCCAATTTATTGTCCACAGTATGTAATTGAGCACTTGATATTTAATTTGGTACTTTATAGACCATACTGTATTATATTATTATATTACTCTCTCTTTCATGACAGTTAATTAACAAGTATTTATTAAGAACCTACTATGTGCCAGGTATAGTACTAAGCATTGGGTATACAAAGAAAGGCAAAAGACAGTCCATGTTAAGGAGCTCATAATCTAATAAGGAAGGCAATATGAAAACAACTATGTACGAACAAGACATACGTGGGATAAACTGGAAATAATCAACAGAGGGAAGGTGGTAGCATTGAGGAGGACCAGAAAGGTTTCTAAAGGAGATGAGATTTTAGCTGAGACTTGAAGGAAGCCATGGAAGTCAGGAAGGGGAGATGAGGAGGGTAACAATTCCAGGAATGGGTTACAGCCAGTGAAAATACTCAGTCAGGCAATGGAGAGTCTTGTGCATCTATAAGTTTCTTTAGTTCTAATCTTTCCCCAAAGTTTGTGAACTCCTTGAAGTCAGAGACCACATTTTATTATATTTTCTTGTGTCATCTATCATGCCTTTTATACCACTGGGTATAATATAATATAATATGAGATTCACAGATACTTGTTAAAAGTCACTTTTCCTCCTTATTGCATGTTGGACCTTGGAAAGTCTCATCTCCTCTCTGGGCTTCAGTTTCCTCATCTATAAAATGATGGGAGGAAGTGAGAGGGAGGAGAGAGAGTTGGAGTAATGGGACAAAAGTGGAACAGACTAATTCCATACTTATCAAAGTCTTCAAGCAAAGTCTGGGGGATTGCTTATTGAGTATATCATAGAAGGGACTCATGATGCCCTCTCCCCTCCTTCTAACATACATACACATATACATGCATGCATATACACGTGTGCATGTATATATGTGTATACATATACAATAGATAATATTCATATAGCATCTACTAAGGTGCAAAGTACTGGGCTGAGTGCTTTACAAATATTATTTCATTTGATCCTTGCACCAATCCTGGAAGGTAGGTGCTAGTATTAACCCCATTTTATAGATGGGGAAAGTGAGGCAAAACAGAAATTAGCTGACTTGCCCAAGGTCTCATAGCTAGTAAGTATCTGAGACCTGACTTGAACTCAGGTCTTCCTGACTCCAAGCCATTCTTTTTCCTCTCTCTTTCTTTATTTTTGTTTTTTCTTTCTTCCTTCCTTTCTTTCCATGAGACAATGAATCATGATCTTCCCTGTAACATCTCTTATAAAGGACTATTGACCTCATTGAACATGCTTTTATAAAATATTATGTGGCAAAATTACCAAGTAATGTGAGGGAAAATAAAAATTTGTAAAGGTCAACAGGTTGTCCATATTAGTGGTGTCAAATGCAAATAGAAATAAAGCCATTAAATTGCATATAAGGATCCTTGCAGGAGCACATTGCCTTAGAAAACCATATATTAACATTATCTATGTTTTGTTATATCATTTAATTTATTTTGTTAAATATTTCTCACTTACATTTGAATCTGGTTTTTGCCATACTGAGGAGGTTTATGGGGAGCATGGACCACACTCCACATCTTTTATGGGGTTAGCATTTCTAGTCCAGACCATCTTGTCTTCTCAATTGATAGCTTTGATTATTCTCTATTTCCATTCTTTTGCTTTGGGAATCTAACCAGGGTAAAATTAATTTTTCAGCATAGTTCAAACAACTGAACAGTATATCCACAAGAGGGGAAAACCCCATATACTTTGTTTTAGATTATTTTAAAAATTCAACCCTTATCTTTTCATTCTGCTTTTAAATTCTAAAGCCATTAACTCTGTTTCTTATCTAGATTTTAAATTTTACATTTCTTCTCACCTTTAATCAATTATGCAGTATTTTAAATGATTAAACAGCTCTTTAAGGAATATAATGTTATTGCTGATTATCTGCTGAATCATCACATAATCACAATGAATATTTACCAACCTGAAAAAAGTCTGTAGTATGTTTAATCTAGTTCAGGTTTAATTAAAGAAATATGAAGGTCATAGAGAAGTGTCAGTGTGATTTTTTTTCTCATGAGATTTGTTTTCACTTTTAAAAAAATAGTAGACCACAGATTACTTTTAATTTAATTTAATTAAAAAATTAATTTTAATTAACATTAAGCAGTATGATAAAGTGTAAAGAGGACTGGCTTTGGAAGCAGTGGATCTGGGTTCAAATCCTGACTTTGCCACTTATAACATAATCTTGGGAAAGTTACTAAAACTCTCTTAGCTTCCTTTTTCTCATCCATTAAACAAAGGGATTGGATCCAATATCATCTAAGATCCCTTCCAACTCTGAATTGATGACCCTACCCTATAATTATCTTAGCTCTATTATATATTTCAAGAGAAGTCATGCATGACATTTTCCATGGCCCAATACCTATATATTAGGAGAGAAAGAGAAAGTTCAAGTCAAGGGCTTTCTAGTTATCTGTCTATTACTGTGATTCATCATCATTCTATAGCTTCTTGCCACAGTTTTGACAGGCTACCATTTCTTCTGGTGCGTTATTGTCCAGTCATTTCAGTCATGTCCAACTCTGCATGATCTCATTTGGGGTTTTTTCGGCAAAGATATTATAGTGATTTTCCATTTCCTTCTCCAGTTTATTTTTTAACAGATGAGGAAACTGAGGCAAACCAGGTAGTTGACTTGCCTAGGGTAACAAAGCTATTATTAAGTATCTGAGACTGGATTTAAACTGAAGGCTTCCTGACTACAGGTCCAGTGCTCTATCCACTGTACCACCTAATATAGTAACCTATAATACCTCCAAGAAAATATAAAGTACATGAGGGGAATAAAGTGTAAATAGCCTGGAAATGCAGGAAAGGAACAGATTATGAAGAGCTTTAAAAGCCAAACAGATGATTTTATACTTGATCCTGAAAGTAATAAGGGGCCACTGGAGTTGGTTGAGTAGACAGATGACGTGGTCAGATCAGCACTTGAAGATCACTTTAATAGCTGAGTGACAGATGGACTCAAATGGAAAGAGATTTGAATTACATATGAAAATGAGGTTGGAACCAGCTCATGGAGGGGCTTAAATACTAGTCAGGGTGATGGGAGAAGGCATGTGTACAGAGAATTCAGAATACCTAGGGTTCAAATTCCCACCTCAGACACGAGCTATGGAATTTCGGCATGTCAGTTAACCCACTCTGAGTCTCAGTTTTCTCAGAAAAATTTTCTCAGAAGAACCTACCATCCACCTAACAAGTTTTCATGGGGCTCAAATGAGATTATACACAAAAAGATTATAATCCTATGTGATTATCATTAAGCCAGTTATTATTTGGTCTACAGAGTCTGTATTTTAATTTGTGGAAGAGAGACATTAAGGATTTTATGTCTGCAGAAGGAGGTGATTCGGTGATTATAACTCCCATTAGGATAATTAATCTGCCAATAGTGTGTACAGTGCCATGTTGTAATGCCTATCAACAAACAAATACTAGAAATCTGTGTGTATTCATCCTTCGTTGCTGAAGAAGATCATGCCATCAGAGAAATAATGACATGACTAGGTTTTGAGTGAGAGAGGGCTGTGCAAGTCACCAGTCTCTCTTCTCCTCCAGAGCCATCTGAATTCAGTGACTAGTGATCCAAATATTCATCAGGATGACTACAGATGACCCAGGATGAGACAATTGGGGTTAAGTGACTTGCCCAAGGTCACATGGCTAGTGAGTGTTGTGTCTGAGGGGAGATTTGAACTCAGGTCCTCCTGACTCCTGCACTGGTGCTCTATCCATTGTACTACCTAGCTGCCCCAACCAAAAATCTATTCTATAGTCAGATGCTATACTCAATAAATGATAGATTCTCACAGGTGGAAGGAGCAATTGAGTTCAGGTATTAAAACTACATCTAAATGACAATCCTTTCTAACATGTACCTGACAAAGGATTTTTCAGTATTTCCTTAGAGACCTCCTATAATGGGAAACTCACTATCTCCTGAGACACTTTGGGATAGATCTGAATGTAAAACAGCATAGCACATCACTAATGGAACTACAAATAAAATTCATGTCTTATGATTCCCAGCTCAGGGTTCTTTCCACTTCTTTGCATTGTTTTTTTTCTGTTTGTTTGTTTGGTTTTTTGCATTATGTTTTCTAAAGACAAGGAAAATAACAGTTTGGTTTAATGACATGATATCTATAGGTGGCATTGGGAGAACTTACATGATGTTAACATAGGCAAGGAAAATGACTTAGAGGAAAGTCTTGATAGCTACGTTTTATTCTACCAAACGAAATAGATTTTTTTAATAACAATAAACAAAGTGAGATCTTACATTTTCTATGCTTTCAATCAATTGTGTGACTATGAAGGGTCGCCTGCTCCAGGAATTTACTTGAAAAAGGCTAAATCTTCATTTCTTAAGTTTTCTTTCTTTTAATTAAATTTTATTTCTTTTTCATTAACAGTCATTTTCTCTCCATTCCAATGCCTCTCTTCACTAAAGAAAAAGAAAAACGTACAACAAATATTCACAGTCAAGCGAATAAAAATAACTTTCCATGTTGTCCACGTCCAAAAATGCATAGCTCGTTATACATCTTGAGTCCATCTCTTCTCTGTGAGGAGATAGGTAGTGTGTTTCATCATCAGTCCTCTGGATACACAGTTGATCATTGAATTGATTGGAGTTCTTAAGTCTTCATTAAGGATACGTTAGATTGGAGATTCTTAACCTGGCATCTGTGGAAGGATATCAGGTGAATTTCAATGTGGAAAAAATACATATTCATTTCACTATAATTGGGTTTCTTTACAAAGTACATATTTTCTTTGATGCAGTTAAAAATACTGTTCTCAGAAGGGGTGCATAGGCTTCAGCAGATTGTCAAAGGGGTCCATGACCCAAAAAAATCTTGATATTATAACGATTAAAATGATTCAGTAGTTACCAAGGACTTATTAAAGGCTTTTCAAAATTACTATTATTGATAGGAAAGCCCATATCTACTGCTTATATCCTTGGGCAAGTCACTCAATCTCTCTGTAACTCAGTTTCCTCACCTGTAAAATGTAGAGGTTGGACTAGCCTCTACATTTCCCCTCTAACTCTAGATCTCAGATCCTATGCCATTTCTCCTCTCTATTCCCCTTGTCATTTGTCATCTCCTTCTAATTTAGAGCTTTTAACATTTGATCCCTTAATGTGTCCAAAGCTGTTACTTCCAGGAATGATTTCCTCTATGTGTGCTCAGTTTAGTTCAAGCATATTTCCCATCTTTTCTTTTCTTCAGTGTCCTTTTTACTTCTTCATATAACAGTCAGGGACTGAGGGGTTAAGAGTATAAATGTATTGGTTACTTGTCCATCGATGAAGAAAAAATGTTTGTTAGAGAAATGCTAACAGTTCTGCCTTATTTGCCATCTGTTGGTGGTCCCCTTTTTAGTTTAAACTATAAATGTGGTTTACTCTGATCAGAATGTCTATAATAGGAGCACAGATTCAGAGCTAGAAGGGCCTTCTGGCTTAACTGGGTCTCACATCAAGCCTTCTGAAGATTTGTTTTTCCCTCTCTTGCTCTTCATTATTTTGTGAGGCAATATTGCTCATAATTTCCATCTTCCTCCTCTGTAATATTTTACAAATTCCAAGATGATATTACTTTTGGCTGCCATATCTCTGTAACTAGCAAAGAGATTATGTCCTCGTTAAAGTGATTTCTGGATTTTTTTTATAGTGAAAGCTATATTAGGCAAGAAGGGTATGCTTAAATCATTCCAAATAAAAATGTCCAAAGAAGTTTCCATAATAACAATATCAAATATATAATATCTTTCATGGACATTCTTTTCTTTTAGTCAACCTAAATTGCTGTGAATTTAAGTACTTTCATATCAGTGAGAAATATAGAAAAGAATAGATCACAAGGATAAAATGGGATAGTAATTCTTGGATTAGTGTTCATTAATTATGTCTTAAGGTGGACTGATTTCATTTCCTTTACCCTAAACTAATAATAATATTTTCCAAATCCTAAACAAATTCTGCAAATATCTTTAAAGTACTCAGTATTTCTAAAGCATTATGACATATGCTGGGCATACAAAGACAAAAATGAGAATCAATTCCTGCCCTCAAGGAATTTAAATTCTAGTAGGGAATGCCATATCAAAATATAAGATACTTTGAGAAGATGTCAAACACTACAACTCAGAGAATCTTCAGGAAAGTCTTCATGTGGCACTTGAGCTGAGTCTTGAAGAACACTAAAACTTCCAAGGCAAAGGTAAGAAAGCAGTATACTCCAGGTGCAGGGGACAGTGTCTGAAAAGGCACTAAAGCGAGTTTGGGCAATATCAATCATTTGATTTGGCGGGAATATAAAGGTCATAAATCAATCAATAAACATATATTTAGTAGCTACAAATTGCCTGGCACTATGCTATGTGCTAAGGAGACAAAAAGAGGTAAAAGATACTCCCTGCCTTCAAGAAGCATATAATTTAATAGGATAAACAATACACAGATATATACAAAGCAAGCTATGTACAAGATAAATAGAAAATAATCAGTGGAGGAAAGGAACTAGAATTAAGAGGAAGAAGCTTGAAATAAGTCTATAAATATATGTTTGAGCCAGATGTTGAAGAGTTTCTAAAAATCAATATTTGAGTAAACTTCTTGGCAGTGCCCCTAGGGTAGACTCTGTTTCTGTGGTTGAGCAGAATTTGGAAATCAGCAAGTCTAAGAAGAGTCTAGAAAATTTAAAACTAAATGAAGAAACACTAAATATAACTAGATTCTATAACAAAGAACAGAATTAGAATAAAAATATGGAGAAAAAGAAGGAAATTTAATAGTTAAAAATTTAAAACAGGAACAAAGTTATAAAAACACATGAATTCTGAAAAAGCAAAAAACTCTGAATGTTCAGGGGGAATATTAAGACATAAATCCAAGGATGATATGTCTGCCAGGAAAATCTAAATATCATGCTTTAAGAAATCATACATAAAATATTGCCCAATAACAGCAAAAGCAAATGGAAAAGTAGAGATTTGAAGAATCCATAGAGTAACCCCTTACTATAAAGTAACCCAATAAAGTAACTCCAAGTTTAACTCTTCAAGAAAATGAGTAACTAAACTTCAACATTACAAAATTAATCATCAAATCCAAATCCTGGTAGCTTCTGCTGGTAGACCCCTCCCACTCTCAAAGCCATTTTTCTTTCTTCCTTAGTGAGTTCAGTGCCATTCCTAACTCCAGACCTGACACCCTACCTACTAACTCCTAACTGCCCAAGGTTGGAGCTTGGCAAGGCTTGATCTGGGATGGGTCAAAGGGGAAAGGACTTGGATGTACAAAAGAATATAGGGTTCAACTGATTCCCCCAAAAAATAAAGATAGGAAAGGAAGGAAAATGTAGCCAGAGCAGAGGTGATACCTCCGGAAAAGAACTAAGGGATGGAGGGATCATTGGAGGAAATAATGACAATGAGGGACAGAGTTAGGAACCATGAAGCAGAAGAAAAGAGAAAGATAAAAGATTGTGATTGGATGAAGGAATTTCATAACACAGAAGTAGAATACTTGTGGGCAATGGCCAGGTCAAGAGTGTGACCTTGGGTATAGCTGAGGAGCAGGGGAAGAATAGGTCATGAAGAAAGAGTAAATCAAAAAACTGGAAGATTAGACGGTTTAAAGAATTATCAATATGAATGTTGAAGTCCCTTAGTAAGCAGTCAAGAACTGGTAGAAAGACTGGTAGTGAACCAGATACTGAACTCATACAGGAAGAAAGAAACCTGCCTGGTTCCCAGAATCCTGACTGCATTGTAAATATAGATTAAATGAACCTCAAGGAAAAGAAGTTATTGAATGATGATGGTAGAATCTAGAAGTGGGAATGAGGAGGAGCATTCCTACTCCCTCACTACAACTAGTAGATCAGAGGGACCTGTGAAAATTCAATAGGTACCAAAAAAGAGACCAGGGGTTCTGCATTGTCAGGAGTGAACCATACCTCAATGTGTGTAAGAAGACAAAAGGAATGAGAAAGGAAAAGTTTTAAGAATACTTTAAGTTTGTAAACTATGAAGCAGGCAATCTAGAGAGCACCTTCTGGGGGAGTCACTTTAGAGTGGGAACTGGGCGAGGAAATTCTTAAGGGAGAGAGAGAAGGGATGGGAGTAAAGGAATATGCAGCAGGAAGAGCATTTGTATGTTGACAACCAGGGGTTCTGAAACACTGGGCTGGAAAAAACTGAGACCAGGTGGGAGCATACCAACCATTGAGGAATTTAGTTTAGGTAGATTATCAGGGGCTAGGAAGAAGCCACTTAAGGAAGGTAGGTGATGAAACTATTCAGCACCTTCTTTCAATGTCCAACCATGCATCAGATAGTAGTGTTGATTCCAGTGAGACCCAGTTGACAGGAGCTGACAAAGGCATGGTATGAGGAGCTCAGACAGGAGACAATGTGAGGTGGGTCTGATCCAGGAACAGAGGGCTAAGAAAGGAAGAGACCACAAAAGTCTGAGCCCCAGATCTGAGGTTACCACAGTACTTCCTAGGAATTCCTAGAAGGCTGCAGGTTGGGGGTAAGGGGGAAGTTCCTCAGCAGGTTGGACACAAAGTCAGGCAGGAAAGGACAAACAATAGTCGTGGAGGGGCCAGAAATTAAAACTGTAACCAGACCTTTGCTTGGCCTCAGAGGGACTCTCCTGGTCCATGCTAGGGTCCCTAGGAGTCTGTGAGCCAGCAAGTGGCTTCTGCTCCCAGAACCAAAGATTTCTTGGAAGAAATGAACAGAGGATCACTACAAAAAGGTATATCATGTGTAGGAGAAAAACCAAAGGAGGTGCCTGTAACAATAAGCACCCTGACATACACAGGGGGCTAATATCTCAGGTTCTTTTTAGATCTGCTTTTCTAAAAGGAAAGCAACTTTTGAGAGGTCAACAATCACTTTAATCAAGGACATGTATCATTCACTTAGTTCAAGGGAAAAAGTCAGCACCCTGAACTTCAGAGAAAATAATTGAGAAATCTAAATTAACAGACATGCTTCCAAATGTCTGACACAAACATTACATACATCATAGATCAACAGACAGATCCAAGTGTCTGACCATAGTTACCAGAGAGGCAAGCACCAACATCGGGGTGCCTTAGCAGCTGCCCAGAGTTTCATCTAGTCAAACCCTTCTAGTCAGTAAGCCCAAAAGTAAAACTGCATCTCAGAGTCTTTATATGCTTTTTAGAGCCAGAGGACATGACAACCCTTGAGAACCAATGTCTCATTAACAAAAGGTGTGAGTCTTCATACAAATCTTCCCAGGTCCATTAATGGGTGGGGAAGATCTTTAATCACATTATTCAATCAGAGGCACTTGATCATACTCAAACAAAAACAGCAAAAGATCCTACTTTGCTTGCCGTCACAGTACCACAGGATGGACAATGCAATATCTTTCCTTCCTCCTACCACAGAGGACTAAAAGGGTAGAATGTTAAATACGGTGCTAGATGTGATGACTTTATGGAATATTTTCACCTAATTGTTCTTTATCATAAGGGAGACTTCACTCTAGGGGTAAGAATGGAGATTTGGGGAAAGAGGAGTGTGTTACTTGGACTTTTTTTTACTTTTTTTCTGAAATGCCTATAATTTAATGGAGGGAAAAGGAATTAGTAAAGCATATTGTAAAAACAAATATCACAGCAACAGAAAGGAACCTGATTCCCATTCTAAGTACAGTATCATCATTAGCAAGTTATAGAACCGAGTTATCACTACCATCTCTCTCCATTGGAACAGGAGAAAGGGATAAATTACTGTTTTAGAGCGGGGGTGACCCTGAGAGGTCACTGAGTCCAGCCCCTTCATTTTACAGATGAGAAGCCTAAAGCACTGAGTAAGTCACTTTCCCAAGATCGTAGAGTATCTGATGTACCATTTGAATCTAAGTCTTCCTAACACAAAGTCCAGTGCCCTCTCCACTATATCCCATTGACACAAATCTAAATTTTCTCCCCTGTAAAACGAGAGGCCATGTCATAACGTAAAAATCGTTCTAAAACCATTTTTAAATGTTGAAGAGAAAAAACTCTGCAATATTGAACTAGTATTCTAAGTCAAAAGTTTCTACATTTTTCATAGCACAAACACAATCAACTCAGCAGGACTACATAATACTACTTTGGCAGTTAAATTATATCATTGATTGGTATAATAAAAACACAATAGGGAAGCAAGAAAGTGACATCAAGAATTCTTATTAATATACACAGAAGTCAGATTTGTCAAAATAAATACAAATATACACATACATATGTATGCATAAAAAGTAAAAATTCAAAGTTGGACTAATGCCTAAATTAGCTTTATGGTTTTTAATTAGAAAATTCATTATTTGCTCACGTCTTGAGCTCTGTTGCTCAAGAAAGAATGTTAGTTTTGAAGACAACCTTCTGTTATTTGAAAATACAGAATGAGACCCCGCTCAGAAATATTAAAAACAGGTGATTCACAAATGAGCCCATCATTTAAGCACATTATCTCTTAATGACAGAGACATGGTTATATGACTATTCCATATCAGTCCAGACTAATAGACCATAGCTCTAAAGTTGGAAGCAATCTCTGGGATCAAGAAGAATCCTGTTCTGGTAGAGATAAGAAAAACGCTTTATCCCACGTCATGCAAGTAACAAATGGAAGGGATAAGCTATGAATTTAGGCTCCTAATTCTACATCAAGTTTCTTTCTCTAGATCAAGTGTCTTAAGCAGTAGGTAAATGCTAGACATTTTGTTGATGCTGTGAATATCAAGGCAAAATGGAAACTGTTTCTGCCCCCGAAGAGCTTACATTCTATCAGAAGAGAGTGTATATATATATATATATGTATATATATATATATATACATATATATATATATATATACATATGTTTGTTACTTATACATGTGCATGCATGAGTGTATATATACAAATGTATATATACATATATAAATATATACATTATGTACGTATATATAAATATGTATAAGACACATACAAAGCAGACACAAAGACAGCCTTGGATGATGAGTCTACAGCCACTAAGAAAACAAGTCTTCTGCTGAAGGTGGCATTTTAGTACAGTCTTGAAGGCAGCCAGGAATTCCAAGAAGCAGTGATAGCAAAGCACATTCACTCTTACATCTGAGTGTGTTCGTCCGTCATTGCCAAAGAAGACCATGCCATCAAAGAAATAATGACACGACTTGCACTTGATTTTGTTTTGAGTGAGGGAGGGCTGTGCAGATCACCATCCTCACTTCTCCTCCAGAGCCATCTGAATCCAGTGACCAGATATTCATTAGGATGACTGGAGATGACCCAGGATGAGGCAATTGGGGTTAAGTGACTTGCCCAAGGTCATACAGCTAGTGAGTGTCAAATGTTGGAGGTGAGATTTGAACTCAGATCCTCCTGACGCTTGCATTGGTGCTCTATCCACTGCATCACCTAGCTGCCCACATTAGCTCTTAAAGAAAAGCCGACAGTAATACCCCACTCCACACCAGTTTAAACAAAGACTAATGTCTATTTTCCATGAGTTATCTTACTATACAGATATAGGGGACATGGAGTAAGCGCTTCAAACTGGTTTAAACCAGCCTTATGGTCAACCACTGCTACAAAACTTTGCTTCTGTGTCCCACCTAGTCCTGGATAGGACTGTCCACCCTCCACCCTAGCTCCTCCCCAGATCCTTTCCTTTGTGGTTTTCAAGCATAAATTGCCTCTGCCTCTCCCAGGATGAAGATTTCCTCATAACCTGAATTAGTATCTAATTGTCCTTCTAATAAAAGCTTTTCTGCTTTCAATTCAGCTTGTACTCCTCTGTATTTGAGGGGTGGGCTCTGCCTGATTGACAATAGCTAACAATGCTAAGATCTTATCATAGACCCAAAAGTGGAATGGATCTTTCAGGAAAGTTAGCATTCGAGGCATACAGTCTGAGAAATAGAGCACATATATAAGGAACACCACAAAAAAAAAAAATGTATGGCTGAACTGTAAAATACATCCAGGGGAAATATATGTCAGAAAACTAGAAAAATAACAAATGGTAAAGAGCTTTAAATGCCAAAGAGAAGAGTTTGTATTTTATTCTAGAAAGAGACACTGAAGTTAACTGAGATAGGGGGAAGGGGGTCAGATCTGCGCTTTAGGAATATCAATTTAGAAGTTGTGAGGAGGAGGATATGGAAAGGGGAGAGACTTGAGTTAGGAGGCTATTGCAATATGTAAGTAGCATGTCAGATAGAGCACCAGGGCTGGAGTTAGCAAGACTCATCTTCCCAAGTTCAAATCCGGCCTCTGACACTTAATAGAAGAGTAATGCTGGGCAAGTCACTTCACCCTGATTGTTTCACTTTCTTTACCTGTCAAATGAGCTTGAGAAGAAAATGGCAAACTACTTCAGTGTCTTTGCCAAGAAAACCCAAAATGGGCTCACAAAGAGCTAGACACAACTGAATAACAATAAGCAATAGTCCAGATGGGAGACACAAGGGACTGAACTAGAGGGGCAGTTGTTTGGATGGAGAGAAGGGAATGTATGCAAGAGGTTTTGTAGATTTAGAAGTGGCAGGATTTTGGCAACTGAACAGATATATGAGATGAGTTGGAAGCCAAGTGTGGCAATGAGGTTGAGAAATTGGAAGAGAAATCGTATCCTCAACTGTAATAGGAATGTGCAGAAGAGAAGTAGGTTCAGGGAGAAAGAGGAGCACCGTTTGGGACCTGTGGAGTTTGAAATGCCTAGGGAACAATAAGTTTGAAATATCCAGTAGGCAGTTTTTGATACAAGACTGGCACTCAGGAGAGAAACTAAGTCTGGATCAGGCAGTCATCTGAATAAAGATGATAATTGAATTCCTGAGAGTTATATTGTCACTGAGTAACTTCGTAGAGAGTAAAGAGAAGACCCAGGCTAGAGCCTAGGACATACACCAACAGTGAGTATGAAACAAATGATGAACCAGCAAAGAACACTGAAAAGGAATGGTCAGATATATAATAGGAGAACCAGTAGAGAGCAGAGCCATGGAAACCAAGAGAAAAAAAGTCCATTTGAAAGAAGAAAGCCATGATGGGATCACAGACTTAGAGGACAGAACCTTAGAGATCAAAGCCAATATCTTCATCACACACATAGCACATTTTCAGGGAGTCTTATTCCAACTCGGGCCCACATGGATGAGTCAGGTCCTCGGACAAGGGCTGTTACTTGTCCTTTCAGAGTTCTTGGATTTATTCTGAGATACTGAGGATGTTTCTGAGGTGGAAGAAGACCTACAAAAGGACAAAACCAAAGCCCTGTCACCCCAACACCCTTTAGGGCATTACTGAAATCTTCACTCTGGCCTGCTTTCATTCCAAACTCTCCTCTTCTGTACACTTCTGAACTGGCCTTCTGTTTTAGAGAGGACCAGCAGGACCAAGTCTCCACACACAAAAACATTTTTCTTGTCCACATAGTTCAACCAATGACTTTGCACACAATCTTTTGATTGAGACTTGTTCTTATTGAGGTATCACTGTAAACAAGGTGGGATGATTTAAACCCTGCCCTTGCATACAGACGAGGAAACTGAGACCTAGAGAGATTAATTGATATGCCTAGGGTCACGCAGCAGTGAAGGTCAGAGGATCACATTTGAACTCACATCTTACTGACTCAAAAGCCCAGTGTTCTGTACATTGTACTATATTGCTTCAGTGTCAAGTGCTATACAACAATTAGGAAGGATATGGACCAGGAAAAAGTATTAGATTTGGAAATTAGGAGAGATGACTGGTAACTCTGAAGAAAGCAATTTCAACTTAGTGCTGGGATCATAGATAATATGAGTGGCTAGGTGGCACAGTGTTGGATTTAAAGTCAGGAGGACCTGAGTTCCAAACAACCTCAGACATTTCCTAGCTGTGTGACCTTGGACAAGTTACCTAACTTTTTCCTCATCTACAAAGTGGGACAGTAATAGCACCTACCTTCCAGGACTGTTCTGAGGTTCAAATGAAATAATTATAAAGTGCTTAGCACAGTATCTGGCCCTTAGTAGGTAATATGTAAATGTTAGCTTTTATTAATACAGATGACGAAGTGGTACAATATGTTAGACTTGAAATTCAGAAGACCTGAGTTCAAATATAGCCTCAGGCACTTATTGGCTGTGTAAGCCTAGGCAAGTCATTTAGCTACTGTCTGCCTCAGTTTCCTCATCTGCAAAATGGGTGCCATAAAAACATCTACCATCCCCCTAGTAGGGCTATGAGGACGAAGTCAGATTATAAAGCACTTTGCAAACCCAAACTTCTGCCTGGACTCTATTAGTATTACTGTTGCCTGTTTGTAATCATGGACATTTGGCTATAAACAAAAGCACTGAATTTTAAGTAGAAAGAAATTTTAAGTTCCAGCCCTAGTTCTGCAGCTTCCTTGATTCTGTGACCTTAGGTAAGTCACTCATTCAGTCAAAGCCACAGTTTTGTATTCCCCAAAACTCACAGAGTTATTACGGGAACAAATGAGATAATCATGTGTAAAGTCCCAAAGAATTCTATTGTTAAATTTTAAATTCTATAAATATTATTTCTTTATTGATATATTATTCATTGGATATTTAACAAGTAACCAGAACTAAAGATGAGACGAATTGAGATGAGACGAGATGAGAGAATATATGAATAC